>JANAVB010039020.1:8392310-8466132 GCA_029216955.1 Iris pallida
CTAACAGTACAGGAAGATGCCTTTACGCTCACAAAGACGAAAAGCTCCTATGGCATCAGCGTTTTGGTCATGCCAACATGGACACTATATCCAGACTATCCACCAAGAAGCTAGTCAGAGGACTGCCGGATATCACTTTCAATAAAGATACGGTATGTGACGAATGTGAAAAAAATAAGGCTACCAAATCTTCCTTTAAATCCATAAACACTGTAAGTACTACCCGACCATTGTAATTACTTCATACGGACTTAGTCCTAGTAGAGTAGCCAGTCTTGGCGGAAAACTCTATGCTTTTGTCATTGTAGATGATTTTTTAAGATTTACTTGGGTTTTCTTTCTTACAAACAAAACTCTATTTTTAAAGCATTTGCTAAAAAGGTCCAAAACGAAAAAGGCTACATGATTACTCGTATCCGAAGTGATCATAGTGGCAAATTCAAAAATTTTGATTTTGAAAAGTTTTGTGATTCAAATGGTTTTAGTCATGAATTTTCGTCTCCAAGAACTCCTTAACAAAATGGTGTTGTGGAGAAGAAGAATACAACTCTTGGCGATATGGCTAGAGTTATGCTAAATCAATTCTCTCTTCCAAAATACTTTTAGGCAGAAGCTGTCAGCACAACGTGCCATGTTTTGAATAGGGTGTTGATTCGACCTATTTCGAAGAAGACACCCTATGAGCTTTAGTTTGGTAGGACTCCTAATGTTTCTTACTTTAGAGTGTTCGGTTGTCGCTGCTTTATCTTGAATACCAAAGACAACTTAGGCAAATTTGATGCCAAAGCTGACGAAGGTATTTTTCTTGGCTATGCGGCCAAGAGTAAGGGATATAGAGTGTTCAACAAACACTCCATGATTGTTGAAGAGTCTACTAATGTAACTTTTGATGAGGATAATAGTACAACTGTCATTCCCGACGATGATGAACCGTCAACCTCTACACCTATAAATACAACGTCTGAAACTAGTTCTTCGGAGGAATTACCAAAGAAGTTTCACTTCACTCCCTCTCATCCAAAGAACTTGGTAATAGGTGAAGTATCAAAAGGGGTAACTACTTAATCTTCTGTAAGAGACACTATAGCTAGCACTACATTCATTTCTCAAACAGTATCTAAAAATATTTTAGAAGCTTTTAATGATGAATTTTGGATTTCGCGATGCAAGAAGAAGTCAACCAATTTGAAAGAAGCCATGTTTGGAAACTTGTTCCTAGACCTACTGGCCACTCAATAATTGGCACTAAATGGGTTTTTCGTAACAAAGTAAACGACTACGGTTCAGTCACTCGCAATAAAGCTCGTCCCGTAGCCCAAGGATACAACCAAGATGAGGGCATCGACTATGATGAGACGTATGCTCCTGTTGCCTGACTTGAATCCATTCGAATGCTTTGCGCATTTGCAAATTTTCAAATTTTCAAAACTTTAAACTTTTTCAAATGGATGTGAAAAGTGCTTTTTTAAACAGTTTTATCAAAGAAGTGGTTTTTGTCAAACAACCACCTGGTTTCGAAAATCACAAATTTCTCAACCATATTTTTGAACTTAGGAAAAATCTCTATGGCCTCAAACAAGCTCATCGAGCTTGGTATGTTCGTCTTAGTACTTCTTTACTTGATAAAGGTTTTTTAAAAAGGAAAATCGACACTACACTTTTTATAAAATCTCTTGATGACACAATTCTTTTAGTACAAATATATGTTGATGATATTATTTTTGGGTCTACTAATGAGGGTCTATGCAAGGAATTTATCAAGTGTACGCAGAACGAGTTCGAGATGAGCATGATGAGGGAGCTCAACTACTTCCTTGGACTGTAAATCAAACAACTCTTGCAAGGCGTCTTCATCAGTCAGTCAAAATATGTAAAGGACATGCTGAAAAAGTTTGAGCTTGACAACATCAAACTGATCAGCACCCCTATGGCTACTACAACGAAGCTGGAACCTGATGAAAGTGGCAAACCGGTCGATCAACGTAAGTATCGAGGTATGATTGGTAGTTTATTATATTTAAATGCAAGTTGTCCCGATATTATGTTTAGTGTTTGCTTATGTGCTAGATATCAAGCCAACCCTAAGGAATCACACATGACCGCAGTTAAGTGTATCTTTAGATACCTTAAAGGAACTTTTACGGTAGGCTTGTGGTATCCTAAAACCACTTCCTTTGACTTAATCAGATATTCCGATGCTGATTTTACGGGATGCAAAGTCGACCGTAAGAGTACCAACGGCACGTGTTATTTGCTAGAAAAGGCGTTAGTCTCATGGTTTAGCACGAAGCAGAACTCTATCGTACTATCCATAACAGAAGCTAAATACATCACAACTGGTTGTTGTTGCGCACAGATTCTGTGGATGTAGCAAACCCTTGAAGACTACAACTTGTTTTTCAAGCACATACCTATCTTCTGTGATAACACTAGTGCAATTAATCTGACCAAGAACCCAGTATCCACTCATGCACAAAACATATAGAGATTAGACATCACTTTCTGCATGATCATCAATAATAAGGCACGATTAATTTAGAGTTCATAGACACTGAATATTAGCTATCCGACTTCTTTACCAAACCACTGGCCGAAGAGCGCTTCAATTTCCTTTGTCGTGAGTTAGAAATTTTGGATGAAACGGTCATAAAGTAAATTGGACCTGTGTAAATAACGATTATGACATATATCTTTATGGTGACTTTGCTATGGGTACAAGCCGAAAGGGTCCTTCTTACAACAAGACGTAAAAGCCTAAGCAACACGGTGCACTAGTCTTCACACTACCGCAACCTGGGATCTGGCCCCTACAGCTACCCCATGGCAGTTTCATCGTAATGATCCGAAATAACGTGTAGGCAACTCTAGAGGGGGGTGAATAGAGTTTGTGTCGATGATCACCAAATAAAAATTAACTCTATATCTCCTCCACAAAACAACTATCAAGATAGTAAATAAATCAGAGAGAAATGCGGAAGTAAATAAAGATCAGAAGAGCATACGCAAATATAGTAGTTTTAACCTGGTTTCCCTCGTAGAGGACTAGTCCAGGCCTGAAAACTTTAGCTCAGGATTAAAATTCACTATTTGTGAAATAGTGTACAACCACGTGCCTTTACTCAGAAGAGTACGCCAACTTCTTACAGATTCACAGGTGGCGAAACTTGGAATTGTCCAAGTGACTTTTCTTTTCAACTATTGTACAAAAACATCTAGCTGAATCACACTTGAGCACCTTGGGGGATAGGAAGTTTTGTGGCTAGTAGATTGGAAGAGTAAGGCTTAGGTAGTATATGGCTTAGATGATTGAGAGTGAGAGATAGAAAGATGATGAAGAGATGAATGAAAATGGTTGAAATCATGCCATATATATACTAGTCTGGAAGGCAGAATTCGGCCAGAATTCTGTCCTCAAAATTCAAAAATATGGCCGTTATACCAGCTAGCAATTGGTAACCCTACAAATCAGTTCCTGGAAATCAGGGGACAGAGTTCGGTCCGAACTCTGTGTGGGGGCAGAGTTCGGCCCGAACTCTGCCTCCTAGGTGGCAGAATAGACTTTAGGCTTTTTGGCTTTGTGGAACTTGGGCTTGGTTCAGGAATTGGTTTGTTTGTATGATAGAGCTTGGAGAGATATGTCTAGGGGTTGAGATGACTCAGTGCGACTCAATGTACACATTCTCCTAGACTCAATAAATTGAAGATTACAGACTTGGAATAAGTAGGAAAACCAAGAGCCCTTTGATGACGCCCTTCTTCTGATATTTGAGCAGTCCTGAAGACGTCTTTTTTCTTGACATCAGTCATCCAAAGATAAGCAGATCTGGAAATCTGAATACCTTTCGGGGGCTTCGCTCCCGAACCCCGACGGAGGGCACTGCCCCTCGACCCCTGTCCGCTGACCAGGCAGCGGAACCCCCGATGTGAGGCCCCAGATAGGTCGCTAGGCGGTTCGGAGAAATCTCTTTGTATGACGCCGTCTTTGGTCCATCATTAATTCTTCATTGCCTATGTCCTGGTTTGATCATGTTTGATCATGCTTACTGCATGTCTACAAATACATGTTAGGCCAACAAAATATATTGCGGTACGATACATGCATAGCAATATAATATAGGACAATTAGGACAATGCTAAGTTTAAGTAGCAACATAATAGTGAGTATACGAATATTAGTGACATCATTATGTTAAACTTAACTGATTAGCCATATTCAAAAACACGATGTAATCATTGGGCCAACATGATCGCTATCTTAAACCATTATTTATTATATAGATTAATTATTTTTATGACTTATTCAATTCAAACTTTTAAATTCTAGACGTTTTCTCTCAAAACCGAGCCATTTTTCAAACTTTTATGTGTTCTGGAACATGGAAGCCGAGTTTGGGCCGAACTCTGCCCTATACAGAGTTCATGCCGAACTCTGTGTATATGTTCACAGAACCTCCTTTGGTTCTCAGCCATCCATCTTTTTGATCCGATGGTCAGGATTTCATCCGACCTGCTACCCCCAAAGCACTTAAACCCGAGAAAACCCTCTCTCTCCTCACTTGTATCTTCTTCCACCTTCCTCCAAACATATTTTTTTCTCAAACCCTAACCCTAGAAATCCAATTTTAGAGCTCCTCTACTTTCCAAACTCAAGATCTAAGGCTTTTGAGGGAATCTCTTCCATCTTCCATCATTTGGGTGAGGTATAATTTCCTTTTCTCCTCTATTTTCCTTTTCAAATTTATTTTCTCCATGGCTCCAAGGCTCCTTGGTAGAGATAAGAGAAGAAGGAGTGATGGTGCATCATCTTCCCATCCTCCTCCTCCTCTAGCTCCTCCAATGTGAGTACCCTGAATTTCGGGTTGTTTTTTTATTTATTTATTTTCCTGATTGATTTTTATTTCGATAAATAATTTATTCTGTATTTTTCCTTAAGTGTACTTTCCCATGCCATTGATATTTGGAGTATCAGGGATGTTCAACTCTGGAAATCTTCTTCACGAGTTTTGAAGTGGACACGATTACCTTCATGATGGTATATGGTGTCCCAGTAAAACTTGTTCCCTTGTGCTCTTTCTGCTTCGCTGAACTTCGGGTCAATTTAGACCATTTGATTACTATTTATTTTCCCACTCTTTTTCTTGATCATTTTCAGCGCGTTACCATGACATTTAAATTGGGAGCGCAAGACCAGTCAGTTTCTTGAAACCAACTCCTCATTGATGATCTACTCGAGATGCTCGTCACCCATGACCTTTGTGTCCCACTCAGACACGTCATTTTGGGCTCCATTTGATTCGCACAACTTTCCCGACGCGTGACCCGATTTTATTTCATTCCACGGCGTCACATTCATCTTCCAACTTGGTTTGTGGGTTCCCTGTCGACCAAAACCTGTCCGCCCCAACTATGAATATGGCCCACTTTGAGCCTACTATCCGTCCGCCACTTGTGTCCCATTTATTGGAATCTCCATGTGCAACTTATTCACTCATGATCATCAACGCCTATTTTAATTCTATTTTTGCACAATGTCCGGTTTTGATCCAATCCGGCTCCACCAAGTCCAGTCCAGCTCCATGTTGCCCTCCATCGGGACACCCTCATATTTATTGCCCAAAAATATCAATTTTTTATTTTACCTATTTCTAATATTTAATGGGAAATTTTCCATTAATTTATTTTCTTTGGAATAACCTATTCTCTATTTATTCTAGCCCTTGATTTCCCTATACTAAATCCTCACCATTAAACCCACACAAACAATCACACAGCAGCCTCCTCCTCATAGGGTGCCGGCCCTAAAATTTTATGGGGAAAAAGGCATCTCTCTCTCTCATCATTTAAATGTTCTCTCTCTCCCTTCTATTCTTATCACCTACATAAAACAATTCCTACACTATCAAACCAACACAGCAGCTTCAACAACACTCCCATGCAACCCGACTTCTTCTCCTCCTCCACACCAAAGCTTCCCCGACCACCCACAGATTCTTCTCCTCCTTTTTATTCCTCCTCTTCCATCTCCTCCTTCATTCTTCCTCCTCCTTCCCTACAAGCCGCCACCACCAATATCCGCGACCACCACCATCTAACCCGACCATCTCCTCCACCTTAGCCATCGTGTGCCGCCGCCACTGGCCACGGGCCACCGCCGTCGGTCGCCGTGGTTAGGCCGACGTCCCCGCGCGCCGTACAGCGCACGGCAGTGCGCAACCGCGCACAGCAGCAGCTGCGTTCGCACATCCGCGCGCGTGTGCGACGTTGTCCGCCGTCGACGACGCCACAGCCGTCGTGGCCGGGTCCCCCTGGTCTGGGCGCCCTCCGACGACCCCCCCGAGTCCGTCGTCTCCTCTTCCAGCGCGACGTATAGGCGATTCGTGCGTTTTGCACGACGTCCCGTCGTGACGCGCGCGCGATTGAGTCCGTTTTGGCGCTCCGTCGCAGCGACTTCGCGCACGTTTTTCCGGAGATTCGCCTGTTGGATCGGCAATTTCTTTGCTCCGTCGCAATCTCGGTATATCCACCTTCATCCCTGTCAATTTTCGTCCGTTAATTTTATCATTTGATACATCAAAACCGGCCACCAAGTTGACCGTTTAAATTGTATTAAATTTGGACAGTTTCGCGGGGCCAACTTCGTCAGCTTGTATCTCCTCCACCGCAGCTCCGTTTGGCATGCTACCAGTTCCGGTGCGAAGCTGGTATAATCCTCTTGCTACCCCTCCAGTTTCGTTTCATTGTGAGCTTGTTTGATTGGTTGAATTCGACGCCAAAGTTGGCCGTCCGAATTCGTAATTTTCAACTTGTAAAATTCCATTTTTGAACACGGGACTCCAGATTTCATTTCTGATACCACCATTAGACTTTTGGCGTCGTTCTGGCATGTTTTCATATAAAATTTGTTAGATTTGGAGAACGTGGGCCCGGGCACGTTTTTCGGTGCAAAGCGGGTCCCACTTTCTGGGTCAACGGGACTTTTTGACGCTGGGTCATCGGAATTCAATTCCGGAGATACCGTTGAGTTCATATCGTCATTCTGGACTCGTTGACATATAATTTGCTAGGTTTTGGTGGACATTGGGTCTGGCACGTATTTCGGTGCAAGCCGGATACCAATATTCGGGTCAACGGGTCATTTTGAGTTCGGCTCATCGGAATCCAATTTCGGAGATACCGTTGAGTTCGTATCATCATTTTGAACTCGTTGACATGTAGTTTGCTGAGTTTTGAGGACTTTGGCTCCGGCACGCATTTTCGTGCAAACCGGAATTCTAAGTTCTAGTCAACGGACCAAATTGAGATCGGGTCAACGGAATCCAATTCTGGAGATACCGTTGGGTTCGTATCGACATTCTGGTTGCGTGGACATATAATTTGTTATATTTTATTGACTTGTTTTTTTGCACATTTTTCGGTACAAAACGGCTCCGACACGGACACCGTTTTGGCCCGAAATTACCTTTTTGCCCTTGTGTCCAAATTGGACCGATGGATAGGCTATTCCAGCTAATTTGACCACTCTGGACACGTTGGCGATGTTCATTTCATCGTCCGACAATGTTTGTTGATAATTTCTCTAAGTTTAACCTTTTTATAATTAATTAATAATTAATTCATATAATGCTCGTATTTCGGGATTAGTACAACGAATCTGAGATCAGTCAATTCCAGTGATCTCACATCGCTGAAATTGACAAGTTGGACACGTGGATCACTATAATAAGATTATCAACCTTACCGATAATCTTCTTATCTCGATTTGCGTGACGTAAGTTTCGACGTACAAATAACGAAGTACACTTTATATTAGATTAGATTTACCCTGTTTGACCAGAGTTGATTAGTTGACCCAAAGTCAACTATAAGTCAACGCTTGACCTAGTTTGACTAAATTATTGACCGGAGTTGACCTAGAGTTAATTTGACTTAGAAGAATCTAGAATAATATAGATTGATTTTAGAGATTTATTTATTACAACTTGAACACCTTGTAACCTGTGTTGCTTTAAATAGGACTCTGTGGCTTCAGTGGGACCCCCTTTACTTATCAGCTGTTCAGGTTATCGAGGCGAGTACATTCTCTGATCATTTCATATCCTGCTTAGAATTATATTCCTGCTTTAGATTACTATACTTGATGCTGTCACGACATTATCACGGATTAGTACTATACGGATCTCTTCATGCGATGTTATCCCCCTCGGAAGCATCGGGTACATTGTGTCATGTGCGTTTCACTTTCATCATGTACTCCTGTGCTTTCACCATACATGTACACTCTTGTGAATCATGTACTCTCATGTTCACAGAGCCTTCATGTATACTATCATGTACACCCTTTTAAGGGCCCCATGTGATATCATGTACAATAACATAACCTGCTTAGATCCTTGTGTACTGATTGGGGAAAACGGGGGAGTGCTAGTAGTCATGTGAACAATTCTTTAGTAATATAGATCATGTACAACTCTTTAGTGTAGATCATGTACCAATCTGTTCCGTTCACATGTGCTATCCTGTACTCTACATCACTAGTCACTGTTAGTTCCCTACTTATAGTAGATATTTTTATTACAGTTCTTTCTTCCTGTTTACATACTGTATTTCTTCAGATCCTGTATCTTACTTTACTGCATGTTTATATTTTCTAACCTGCTATGAACTGTTGAGATGTAATGTGCTCGCTCCAATCCTGACTGGACCTGTTGATAAATTTTACAGATAGCCTGGAGGTGCCTGCTAGCCTAGAGGAGACACATTAGAGGTTGTTTAGGTAGTTATTTCATTTTGTCTGGAGTTGTATTTACTTTGTGGATTACTGTATCTTTATTTGAGTTTTGAGATGTACTTCTGGGTTCATGTATCTTAGACACTTAGACTTCTATCTCCTGTATTTATTTTGGATTTCATGTTTTATCTATCCTTATCATGCTCTACCTTAGATGTGATTGAGTTTGTATCTGCTATGTCACCCCCATTCGGGGAGTATAAACTGTTTAGTCTTATACTGTTAGATACATTGAGACCTAGGACAGCGTTCTACCGCCGACACTGCGGCGTAGGCTGGGCGTCGTTACGTTCTCGTGCCCTAACTCTATGGTGCGGGTCGTGACACATTTTTAGTGGTGGCCCATGCAGGTCGAGACTAAAGTGTAGTGGTATTCGAACTAGAGTACCACTGCAGCCTGCAGTAGGATTAGGATATATTTTGAAGGTACTCAATCACAGATAGGAACCCTTGAGAGATTTTCGGGACGACCCTGGAGAATCTTATTTAACTTCGATTTGAAAACTCTCTTTTTCCCTTGATTTAATTTATTTTACTTTTGTTGTTAAATTTGATTTTTTACGGATTATTGTTGAATTTGAGTTTGTATTTATTTTGATGGAAGATTTTTGAATTTTGAATTTTGATGATAGCTGTTGCATTCGAGTTTGCATTTTGATGGATTGTGTTCACTTTTGAATTTTGATGTTCGTTAATAAATTTTGATTTAATTTTTGAGTATTCATTGTTGATTTAATTTGATTTTTGGCAAGATGAAATTATATGGGCTAGGTCATCTATGTTATGAAATCTAGTCTTCTATAGTCACATTAGCCAGCATGGTGAGGACATATAGTCTGACTCTGGATGTATTTCTCGGGTGTGGGAATTTAAGGTTTTCGCAGCCAAGCATGCGGCACCGCAAAAATGTTAAATACCATGATTCTAGAGATATGTGCATAAGTCAAGGGCTCTGTGATTATCGTAGCCTTGCTTACTAGTATGACGAGGATTTAGAGTACCATGATTTTGGATAGACGCATATGATTATCAGATTGTGCTTAAAATATTTTGAACATGTTTTCTTACTTTTTCTCAGTCATTCAAAAAAAAGAAGGAATTATTGTTTGTTGTTTTGCCTAGTTTCTTGTCATTTAACTTAAGAGTATGTTTAGTTGTTTTCATAAACCTTTGTGTAACTTCTTGCTATGAGTTCTTCTTAATACAATAAATCGATGAATTTGCTAGATTTTATCTTGAATTTGATATTTAAGTCTGGATTTCAAAACGGTTCCTTCTTTAAACTGATAAGCAGAACAGATTTTCTCGTTATTTCTTTCTTGCTATTATTCTTGTATTAAATAATAATGATGATAAAACTGTCTTGATTTTGTCAATCGCCTGCTTGCAATCTTGGTAGGAATCTAAATGTTAGTCTTAACGTAGAATTAATTTTTATTGGGACATGAGAATATGTATATGAATATATATAGCAGACACTTTGCCTAACACGTATGCATGCTACACTTGATTTTTCCACATATCTAGATAATATTGAAATGTCATTAATGTTAAATTTTCAAAATCCCAATGTTTTTGGCTTTCTGCTTTTCCAGTTTAAATTCATAATTTAAATATAAATTTCATGTTATTATTTAGGTTTACATAACTGCACATGTATGTTATACGTAGGGTTTCAATTCAAAAGAATTTTGGTTGAAAATTTGTGTTTAAATTTGTCAATTTAAGACTGTGTACATATTAACCCTTAATACTGAATTCCAAATGTTTAGTTTAAATTACTGTTTTATTTTCTTTATATAATATTTAGAGCTGCGTACATTGTTGTAAGTAGGAATATAAATTAGGTTTCATATTCTTACATGTTAGTTTGTGATAAACATTGAGTTGGGTTTGATGTTCAAATTTCTCTAATATCCTAAAAACTGTATACATGTTAACATTTTCACATTGATTTCTATGTTTAGTTAAAATTTAGATTTAATATGTAATATTGAACTGTATGCGTAGATAAATGTATTGGTAATATGATTAGGGTTCATTTCTATCATGATAGGATGTATTGGGAGCATTGAGATAGTTGTGATGTTCAAACTCCTAAATTTTGAATTTGTATTATGTTAATATTACACTGGTTAAAGGTTAGCTTATTTTCAGATATTTTTGTGTGTAAATGCTGAACTAAAACCTGGATTTAACCTTTCAATACTAAGCTATAACCCTGTACAAGGACACACCCACACACACTCTAACATATTATATACTGTCATTTAACCTTACCCTTCCCCTCTATGTTATGATTGTATATCTAGATAGATGTATATAGAGCTTAGGCATACATGTTATAATGTATATAAATACGTAACTAAATCTCTACCTTTTTATAGATGTATATGGTTAGCCATGCATGTTATGATTAAATAGGTTGCGTATTGTGGATTGTTTAACCATATGCCATGAGTAATGTAACTGGATAGCTATTGTTTGAAACCCAAATCCTCGTATACACTTTCATGTATATTCACGTACACATACGCCTACTATCTAACCAAATGAACCTGTTCGCATACACCCATACACACACAAACCACCTAATATTACATGATGCTAGTTTTCCCTCTCTAACGCTCTCTCTGTATATATATTGTGATTGGATTTCAATGCAAGTGACTTTCGATTCTTTAACTTGTGATTTTGATTTTCTTGGGATAGTACTTTTTTTTCAAATGATTGGTAGTTACCTTCCTTTATTTTTATTTTTTTATGAGTACCAGTTTTCATACGGGGTGGTAGACAACCTTATAGTTTTGATGGTTGTTGTTTCTGCATCTTTTCTCGTTTAGCACCCTGGATTTGCTTGTGTGTTTGATACCCTATGACCGATTCGGTTAGCATGACTAGTATACCTGGATGAGACTTTCACTACCACCGTATGCCATGACCCTGTATGCCGTTCTTTTTTTGATGGTATGTTTTATTTAAGTTCTGGGACTTTGATTTTTGGGGGTTTGACCTAGAGGGAGTAGGGATATTTTAATTTCGAGGACGAAATTTTTATAAGGTGGGTAGGATGTGAGCACCCTAAATTTCGGGTTGTTTTTTTTTCCTGATTGATTTTTATTTCGATAAATAATTTATTCTGTATTTTTCCTTAAGTGTACTTTCCTGTGCCATTGATATTTGGAGTATCAGGGATGTTCAACTCTGGAAATCTTCTTCACGAGTTTTGGAGTGGACACGATTACCTTCATGACGGTATATGGTGTCCCACTAAAACTTGTTCCCTTGTGCTCTTTCTGCTTCGCTGAACTTCGGGTCAATTTAGACCATTTGATTACTATTTATTTTCCCACTCTTTTTCTTGATCATTTTCAGCGCGTTACCATGACATTTAAATTGGGAGTGCAAGACCAGTCAGTTTCTTGAAACCAACTCCTCATTGATGATCTACTCGAGACGCTCGTCACCCATGACCTTTGTGTCCCACTCAGACACGTCATTTTGGGCTCCATTTGATTCGCACAACTTTCCCGACGCGTGACCCGATTTTATTTCATTCCACGGCGTCACATTCATCTTCCAACTTGGTTTGTGGGTTCCCTGTCGACCAAAACCTGTCTGCCCCAACTATGAATATGGCCCACTTTGAGCCTACTATCCGTCCGCCACTTGTGTCCCATTTATTGGAATCTCCATGTGCAACTTATTCACTCATGATCATCAACGCCTATTTTAATTCTATTTTTGCACAATGTCCGGTTTTGATCCAATTCGGCTCAACCGAGTCCAGTCCAGCTCCATGTTGCCCTCCATCGGGACACCCTCATATTTATTGCCCAAAAATATCAATTTCTCATTTTACCTATTTCTAATATTTAATGGGAAATTTTCCATTAATTTATTTTCCTTGGAATAACCTATTCTCTATTTATTCTAGCCCTTGATTTCCCTATACTAAATCCTCACCATTAAACCCACACAAACAATCACACAGCAACCTCCTCCTCATAGGGTGCCAGCCCTAAAAATTTATGGGGAAAAAGGCATCTCTCTCTCTCATCATTTAAATGTTCTCTCTCTTTCTCTCTCTCCCTTCTATTCTTATCACCTACATAAAACAATTCCTACACTATCAAACCAACACAGCAGCTTCAACAACACTCCCATGCAACCCAACTTCTTCTCCTCCTTCACACCAAAGCTTCCCCGACCACCCACAGATTCTTCTCCTCCTCCTTATTCCTCCTCTTCCATCTCCTCCTTCATTCTTCCTCCTCCTTCCCTACAAGCCGCCACCACCAATATCCGCGACCACCACCATCTAACCCGACCGTCTCCTCCACCTTAGCCGTCGTGTGCCACCGCCACTGGCCACGGGCCACCGCCGTCGGTCGCCGTGGTTAGGCCGACGTCCCCGCGTGCCGTACAGCGCACGGCAGTGCGCAACCGCGCACAGCAGCAGCTGCGTTCGCACATCCGCGCGCGCGCGACGTTATCCGCCGTCGACGATGCCACAGCCGTCGTGGCCGGGTCCCCCTGGTCTGGGCGCCCTCCGGCGACCCCCCCGGGTCCGTCGTCTCCTCTTCCAGCGCGACGTATAGGCGATTCGTGCGTTTTGCACGACGTCCCGTCGTGACGCGCGCGAGATTGAGTCCGTTTTGGCGCTCCGTCGCAGTGACTTCGTACACGTTTTTCCGGAGATCCGACCGTTGGATCTGCGATTTCTTTGCTCCGTCGCAATCTCGGTATATCCACCTTCATCCCTGTCAATTTTCGTCCGTTAATTTTATCATTTGATACATCAAAACCGGCCACCAAGTTGACCGTTTAAATTGTATTAAATTTGGACAGTTTTGCGGGGCCAACTTCGTCAGCTTGTATCTCCTCCACCGCAGCTCCGCTGGTGTGCTACCAGTTCCGGTGCGAAGCTGGTATAATCCTCTTGCTACCCCTCCAATTTCGTTTCATTGTGAGCTTGTTTGATTGGTTGAATTCGACGCCAAAGTTGGCCGTCCGAATTCGTAATTTCCAACTTGTAAAATTCCATTTTTGAACACGGGACTCCAGATTTCATTTCTGACACCACCATTAGACTTGTGGCGTCGTTCTGGCATGTTTTCATATAAAATTTGTTAGATTTGGAGAACGTGTGCCCGGGCACGTTTTTCGGTGCAAAGCGGGTCCCACTTTCTGGATCAACGGGACTTTTTGACGCCGGCTCATCGGAATTCAATTCCGGAGATACCGTTGAGTTCGTATCGTCATTCTGGACTCATTGACATATAATTTGCTAGGTTTTGGTGGACATTGGGTCTGGCACGCATTTCGGTGCAAGCTGGATACCAATATCCGGGTCAACGGGTCATTTTGAGTTCGGCTCATCGAAATCCAATTCCGGAGATACCGTTGAGTTTGTATCATCATTCTGGACTCGTTGACATGTAGTTTGCTGAGTTTTAAGGACTTTGGCTCCGTCACACATTTCCGTGCAAACCGGAATTCCAAGTTCTAGTCAACGGACCAAATTGAGATCGGGTCAACGGAATCCAATTCTGGAGATACCGTTGGGTTCGTATCGACATTCTGGTTACGTGGACATATAATTTGTTATATTTTATTGACTTATTTTCCTGCACGTTTTTCGGTGCAAAATGACTCCGACACGGACACCGTTTTGGCCCGAAATTACCTTTTTGCCCTTGTGTCCAAATTGGACCGATGGGTAGGCTATTCCAGCTAATTTGACCATTCTGGACACGTTGGCGATGTTCATTTCATCGTCCGACAATGTTTGTTGATAATTTCTCTAAGTTTAACCTTTTTATAAGTAATTAATAATTAATTCATATAATGCTCGTATTTCGGGATTAGTACAACGAATCTGAGATCAGTCAATTCCAGTGATCTCACATTGCTGAAATTGACAAGTTGGACACGTGGATCACTATAATAAGATTATCAACCTTACCGATAATCTTCTTATCTCGATTTACGTGACGTAAGTTTCGACGTACAAATAACGAAGTACACTTTATATTAGATTAGATTTACCCTGTTTGACCAGAGTTGATCAGTTGACCCAAAGTCAACTATAAGTCAACGCTTGACCTAGTTTGACTAAATTATTGACCGGAGTTGACCTAGAGTTAATTTGACTTAGAAGAATCTAGAATAATATAGATTGATTTTAGAGATTTATTTATTACAACTTGAACACCTTGTAACCTGTGTTGCTTTAAATAGGACTCTGTGGCTTCAGTGGGACCCCCTTTACTTATCAGCTGTTCAGGTTATCGAGACGAGTACATTCTCTGATCATTTCATATCCTGCTTAGAATTATATTCCTGCTTTAGATTACTATACTTGATGCTGTCACGACATTATCACGGATTAGTACTATACGGATCTCTTCATGCGATGTTATCTCCCTCGGGAGCATCGGGTACATTGTATCATGTGCATTTCACTTTCATCATGTACTCCTGTGCTTTCACCATACATGTACACTCTTGTGAATCATGTACTCTCATGTTCACAGAGCCTTCATGTATACTATTAGTGCACCCTTTTAAGGGCCCCATGTGATATCATGTACAATAACATAACCTGCTTAGATCCTTGTGTACTGATTGGAGAAAACGGGGGAGTGCTAGTAGTCATGTGAACAATTCTTTAGTAGTGTAGATCATGTACAACTCTTTAGTATAGATCATGTACCAATCTGTTCCGTTCACATGTGCTATCCTGTACTCTACATCACAAGTCACTGTTAGTTCCTTACTTATAGTAGATATTTCTATTACAGTTCTTTCTTCCTGTTTATATACTGTATTTCTTCAGATCCTGTATCTTACTTTACTGCATGTTTATATTTTCTAACCTGCTATGAACTGTTGAGATGTAATGTGCTCGCTCCAGTCCTGACTGGACCTGTTGATAAATTTTACAGATAGCCTGGAGGTGCCTGCTAGCCTAGAGGAGACACATTAGAGGTTGTTTAGGTAGTTATTTCATTTTGTCTGGAGTTGTATTTACTTTGTGGATTACTGTATCTTTATTTGAGTTTTGAGATGTACTTCTGGGTTCATGTATCTTAGACACTTAGACTTCTATCTCCTGTATTTATTTTGGATTTCATGTTTTATCTATCCTTATCATGCTCTACCTTAGATGTGATTGAGTTTGTATCTGCTATGTCACCCCCATTCGGGGAGTATAAACTGTTTAGTCTTATATTGTTAGATGCATTGAGACCTAGGACAGCGTTCTACCGCCGACACTGCGGCGTAGGCTGGGCGTCGTTACGTTCTCGTGCCCTAACTCTAGGGTGCGGGTCGTGACATCCAATCCATCCTTTATTCAATCCACCACCACCCCAAGACCCCAACACCTTCAATGAACAACTATTTGCATCATTGGATGCGTCTAATGAATGGTTTCCCGATTTTCGTTCACGAAGCGTGTATGCAGGACTTCTGATAAATTTTACTATCTTTTCGGATTATAATTCCTTGTTTCATGATTTGTGCTTAGATGAATTAGTTACTACTTTATCTATCATTTATTTAAATACGATACAAATGTTCTGTTACAACTTAACTTTTGACGACACACGGATTTATTCCCATGTTGCCGGTATCGATATTTTGTTTGATAACTTTGAGCTTGCTAAAAATCTTGAGATCCCGAAACCTAATTCTTGGGAGAAACTTGTCGACGCCCGACAATTTCAATTTTTCGACTGATCTTCGCTTGAGAGCTTCAAGGATGACTTATGTACCCCTAACACTCGTCCCGTTAAGCTACGAGAAAAATTCTTCAACCCGTACTTTTATGAACTTCATCGAATTCTTTTTTCCACGATCTTGTCCAAAGCGGGATCGACCGATGAAGTGTCCTACCTTGAGATTTCTGCTCTTTACCATCTCCACTTCCATGTCCCATTCAACTTTTCTTGTACGAGGATGGACTGGATAATTCGTGTAAGGATGAAATCCTGATTATTAGTTTACGCCATGTATTTACCAATGATCTTTTGTGCTTTCCATATTCTACTCGATGAGTCTCAGTTTCTTCCTGCCCCTGCCTATCTGTCCAAGGCACGGAGGCTTCTAGCTGCTGTTGAGTCCTCGTGCTGAGTTTGAGCACTCTGAGTCTGATGCTCGTGCTGATCCTACTTCTCTTGGTGACCCTGAGCCCGAGCCACCTGCTACCCTTGAGTCCCTTCAGGCTATGGTGAGAGATCGTTTCCGCTTGGAGGACGATCGCTGGATTCAAATAGATTACCGTACTACCCTACAGATGACGGCCATCAGCAACACCCTGCATGACATCCAGTGCTCCCTGGCTACTCATCCTATAGTGTCATACCCCATGGTAAGGAACCCTTCTCACGAAGGTTTCCGTGTCGACGACACTTGGGTCAGGTGGTACCTGGATCCGGATGCAGCATTTGTTGATCCACGTCGCTCTGCCAGTGGCTCATCTGATTCTGCTGGACCTTTCCGTGCTCTGTGATGGCCGTGGTCTCCTTTATGATGCTGTTGCTGATGTTTAGGATTTACTTTGTTTCTGTACTTTGTAGTTTCATTTAGTTTTATGTAGTTGAACACTTTGCATTGTACTTCTTTATGCTTAGCTTCTCTTTGGATTATTACTTGCTAGTTATCTCTTATTTTGGATTTGAGCCTGTGTTGTATGAATGCATATTTTCTCATTGATTATTCTTTATGGGGGAGCATATATTTCATTTTGTTAAATGCCAAAGGGGGAGAATATGTGATATTTGCTTGTTTTGGGAGCATTGGATAAATACTTGTGATATGTGTATGGATATTTGTTTTAAAGCTTTAATATATATTATGCTTGGACAAGTACTTGTATCAAGACTTCTCTATTACGGGGGAGCCGACATGTCCATCAACAGGGGAGCTATATATGTGTCCAGGTATGAATGTTACGACACACAAATATCGCAATTTTGTTAATCATCAAAATGGGGGAGATTGTTGACCCAAATGGGATCGCAGTCAACCTAATCTTAATAATTAACAAATCGATATTTGTCATGATCGAACTCGACACATAAATCTCCATCAAGCTACAAATCAGACGATTATCACATATCAAGTCAGACGAACATCATCGACGACTGCTCGACAAATACTGCTGTAACTTGTAAACGGAGTATGTATTTTTATACTTTTATTGAGTCTAGGCTATTGTACGTTGAGTCGCACTGAGTATCTCAACTATAGATTAGATAACCAAAAGCTCCACAAACAAAAGACCAAACTACCAAAGCCCAAAATCAGCCCATGAACATTCTGTCCCCAAGGAGGCAGAGTTCGGGCCGAACTCTGCCCCCACACAGAGTTTAAACCGAACTCTGTCCCCTAAATTCCAGGAGCTGATTTTTAGGGTATACTCATTGCTAGTTGTCCAACGGCCAAAATTTTAAATATTTTGGATAGAGTTCTGGCCGAACTCTGCCTCCCAGAACTAGTATAAATAGGCACCCATTTCTCTCATTTCAAATCATCTAATCTTCTCTTCTTCTCTACTCCTATAGCCTATACATCCTAAGAGCTATACCCTTCTCATCTACTAGCCACAAAATTTTCCAAGCCTACAAGGTGCTTAGTGCGAGTCGACTAGAAATTTGTTTGCAAGAGTCTTAAGGAAGTCACTTGGAAAATTCCAAGTTTCGCCTCTGCAATTTTGTAAGAAGTTTGCGTGCTCTTTTGAGTAAAGGCACGTGTTTGTATGCTATTTCACAAATAGTGGATTTCAATCCTGAGCAAGAGTTCTCAGGCCTGGACTAGTCCTCCATGAGGGAAACCAGGTTAAAACTGCTGTGTTTGTATATGCTCTCTGATCTTCATTTACCTTTCGCACTTATACTCTGATTAATCTTTTGTTGGTTATACTTGAATAGAGTTAAATTTTTTAATTGATCATTATTGACATACATACTATATTCATCCCCTCTAGAGTTGCCTACACGTACTGCACGCGTAACTTTTCTGCCGACTCTGCGCAGTCTTTAATCTTTCCCGAATGAGTCGAACTTTCTGCACAGTGTGTTCCACCAGCTCCGGGCCAAGAATCTGCCGCTCTCTGACTTTGTCCCAGCAAATGTGTGACCTACACTTCCGTCCGTACAAAGCTTTGTATGATGCCATCTGGATGTTGGATTGATAGCTATTATTGTATGGAAATTCAGCCAGAGGTAGATGAACATCCCAACTCGACTTGAAGTCAATTGTGCAGAGCCGTAACATGTTTTCGAAAATCTAATTCACACGCTCCATTTGGTCGTCGATCTGGGGATGGTAAGATGAGATGAACTGCAACTTGGTACCTAGAGCCGACTGAAGGCTACTCTAGAAGCATGATAGAAATCGTGCATCCCGATCAGAGATGACGGATATAGGGACACCGTACAGTCGTACTATTTCGGCAAGATAAATCTGAGCGAGGCGATCAACGCTCCAAGTAACTTTAATGGCGATAAAGTGTGCTAACTTGGTTAGTCGATCAGCGATGACCCAGGTGGCATCATTTTCCCGCGGCATCTTTGGCAGACTAACAATAAAATCCATGCATACGTGCTGCCACTTCCATTTTGGAATCGCCAGATTCTGCATCTCCCTGCCCGGCCTCTGATGCTCAGCTTTCAACTATTGACAGGCCATGCATTGTTACACGAAGAGTGCCACATCTCTCTTTATTCTGTGCCACCAGAAGGTCGTGCGGAGGTCCTTGTACATCTTCGTGTTGCCTGGATGCAATGTGTATTTCGTGTAGTGCGCCTTCGTCAATATCTCCTTTCTAAGTTCTGAATCATCCGGAATGCATAGCCTACCCTTCAATTAAAGTACGCCGGTTTCATCTTCCATAAAGTCGGTCATCCTACATGTTGAGATTAGCCCTCGCATCTTTTTCAGGTACGGATCGTCCTTCTGAGTGGTCTTGATCTTTTCTCTCAAGCTCAGCTCTAGCTGCAACTGAGCCAACTGCACATCCCTGAATCGAACCCGAAGGTCGATGCCCATCTCTTCTAGGTCATGTAGTATTCTACGGTCGATGGATAGCAAGGCAATATACTTCCGACTCAGAGCGTCTGCCATAACATTTCTCTTGTCCACCGTATAGTCAATAGTCAAATTGTAATCTTTGATCAGTTCAAGCCAACGCCTTTGCCGCATGTTCAGCTCCTTCTGCGTGAATAGATACTTGCGGCTCTTGTGATCTGTATAGATCATGCATGCCATGCCATAAAGATAGTGACGCCACCATTTTAATGCGAACACAATCATCGCTAACTCCAAGTCATGGGTGGGGTAGTTCTTCTCGTGCGGCTTTAGCTATCGGGAAGCAAAAGATATTACCTTGTTTCGTTGCATCAGCACACGCCCCAAACCCTGGCCGAACGCATCACTAAAGATATGTAATCCTTTAGTCTGTAAAATCCCCAAAATTTTTGGTGATTTTATATTTTAATTAAATGAAAATTTATAGTATTTTATGATTTATTGGACTTTTTGAATTTTACATTTCTAATAAAATGGTAGCAAGACAAATGCCACTATTGTATGTAAACAAAGATAAAGTTTCTTATTTGTGTTTATGAACTAAATTATTTGAGAAAAAAATATATTAGTTTTGAAATTTTAAGGAACTTTTATTCATTTTAAACAACATTTCATTTAATTCGGGATTTTTTTTGTTTATATTAGTAGTAGCAGTTAATAGCTACGTGTTATATAAACATGTGTATAGGCTGTGCTAAAACTGTACTAGAAGATGTTAGAAACACTTTTGTAATTTTAGGATTTTTTTGATAATTTATTAGATTGTGTGTGTGTGTGTGTTAAGAGAGTATAAAAAAATTAAATAAATAAATTTAAGTTATTTTAAAGCTTATTTCCTATTTTTATGAATTTAGATATTTTATTAGAATTTTTTGAATAGTATTAATAAAAGAAAGAAAAAGAAAAAAGAAAAAGAAAACATATATATATATATATATATATATATATATATATATATATATATATATATATATATATCCAAGAGCAACTGTTCCCTTGTGGGAACAGTAGACTCAGGGCCAAGCCTAAGCCCAAGCCCGACTTCATCCCTCCATCTTTATATATTCGCAAGAGAAACAACGTAAAAAAATTTGAAACCCTAAGAGCCGCTCCTATCCCCAGCAATCCCGAGCACGTGCGCGCATGCGCCACCCTCCCCTGCACACCGGTAGACCACCGGCAGGCCGCTGCAGCAGCGTCGTGCGCCGACGATGGCAGAGGCCATGGTCACAAGCAACAACAGCAGGAACATGATTTTAGGCCACTTTGCGAGATGTTTTCTCCCTCCTCCTTCGCTTGTTTAACGAACCGTTTTCCTAGGTATGAACCTAACACAATCGAGTACAACTTACTTCAATTAGATTATTTTATTTTGCTTTGTGCGTGACAAGAATCGCTTTCCAAAATCGAGAAAAACCCTTGATTTTTTGGGTTTATAACTGTCCCAACAACTTCTGTTTACAGTCGAATTACGACCAGGATGTTGTGAATTTTAGAAATCTACCTGAATAGACTTTTAGACAACCTATACATGATCAAAACCCTACTTTTAGTCTTATTTCTAGATTCCTATAATCTGTTTAAAACTCGTTTAAAGGTGGCAAAAAATCAATTTTCAAAACGTAGAAGAACCCCGATACGGAGTCTATCTCGACAATCCAGGCGACATGGTCGCGAACCGAAGCATCGAAAGGTGCGTATCGACTTCGCGGACGTGTGGGCTTTGATGGAATTCAAATTGGTTGCGTGTACGCGACGAATTTGATGTGTATCCGTCAAAATTCACCGTATCGGCCTCTTTGCAAATTCTTCAATTACTTTATGCACGTTTGTAAATTCGAGACAAAACTTGCGCCAGCAGGACCGAATTATTTTTCTGGTCTTGTGTGCCAAGTTTGGTCCAATTCTGAGAAGGTCGACCGGAACGCCTAATTGGCGGGCCCGCGACCCGCTCCAACGGGCGAAATTGTGCACGACCCGCCAGAATCCAACTTTGGACATATGGTTCGATTCATCTCCTCAAACCGGACCCGTAGACATATAGTTTGACGACTTTAGAGGCCATAGATATTGGCACACATTTCGGTACAAAATGGGTCCAACGACGGATATCGTTTTGACCCAAAATTACAATTTTTCTCCTATTCCAGAATTAGACTTTTGGACAGGCGTTTCCTCGATATATCTTTTACATCGGGAATGTTTTTGATATTTGTTTCAGCATCCGGAGCCTTTCGTGGATTTTGGCTTTCTTGTTTTATCGATTTTCTGGTTTGAGCAATTGGATCTTGCTCTTTTGTACACAATCTCAGGCAATATAAGTTGCCATATTTACTGCCTATATTTAATCTGCATTTTCTTCAGTTATTTGCTTATCACTGTTTATTTATTTCCAGTTCTTCTAGATGTACCATTATTACAGTTCTTGATTTATTACATGTTCAGTGATATTAGTTTTGCTTTATTTAATTCTCTTTTGATTGCATATGGACCTAGAGTTAAGGGACTACCAGCTGTAGTGTATATCATAAACCTTGAAACAGTTGTACCACGAGATATGTGTGAGATGAGTAGCATGTAGAGGTACTTGCGTGCTGGCTGATCACTTGTGCGCATGCGTTAGGTCTAGCTGCTAATAGAGGCAAGTTAGGAGACTTGGCAGTTAGTAGAGGTTAATGAGTCATGGATGTGACCCTACTAGGCATTGGGTGGGGAGAACAGTTCCTTAACGTATGGGATATGTATGCACTTTCCTACTCCCGATCCTGCTGGCCTCTGACATTCGATGAATGTTATGCTTTGAGGTCTCTGGTATCCTGGTGGGACCATACCTGAGTTTTCTGTACCTGTAGCCAGAGTGCCCATGCATTGAAGGTTTGTTCTTAACTGTATGAACACAGTATAATGGTTAGGTAACCATAGTCAATCTCATGTCACCCCTGTTCCATTAGCAGCTTGGGATGATGTCGCATCGCGAAATAGTGTGCTAGCCCTTATCCTTGTTTGGTTGTAGGGGTAGTCCACTGTTTCGTTGATGAGATATTGAACCTTGTTACAATTGGGACTATTTTACTTTACTTGTGGCTTATGACATATTATATATTCAGTTTATTACGGCATGTTCTTCCTGTATCTTGTTACGTCCCTCTGAGGACCTGGTGATCTCTCCAGGTGTGTGCACACTACTAAAATAACCCATTTTAGCGACGTCAGAAGACGTCGCTAAATAAGAAAAATACGTCGCCAAAATGTATTTGCGACGTATTTAGCGACGAAACTTTGACGTCGCGTATAGGCAAGTCGCAGATGACACTTTAGTCACAAAACGTCGCTATTTGCGACGCTACGTCCAGTATCGCTATACGTCGCAAATTTGGCGACAGATAGCGACGTAACGTTACGTCGCCAAAATTGTGACGTAAAGCGACCACTTTGCGATGCTGTAAACTTTATATATGATGACATGTCATGGCAGCCACGTGGACAATTTAGCGACGCCTAGCGACATCGTTAGCGACGTACGCCTTCAGCCCACGTCAGCAGTTTTGCGACGTCTAGCGACGTTACGTCACTATTTAGCGACGTATAGCGACGTCTACGTTCCGTCACTGTACGTCGCAGAACGTCGCTATACGTCGCAGATATTATAAAAAAAATTTAAAAAAATTATAATTGGTATTTTTGTTATGCTGTGTGTCTGTGTTTACAGTGTGTGTGAAGTGCAGTATTCGAACCATCGACAGTTTCGCTTACTGTTCTATGTTTTATCTTGGATAGAAAGAGCAACAGTTTAGGGTACATTTCTCAGAGCTTCCTCTTCATGTCCTTCACCTTCTCGGGAACCTTTACGACGTCCGGAGAAAGTGAAGGACGTGAAAATGAAGCTCTCAGAAGTACACCCTGAACTGTTGCTCTTTCTATCCAAGATAAAACATACAACAGTAATCGAAACTGTCGATGGTTCCGAACACTGCATTTCACATTCACTGTAAACACAGACACACATCATCACAAAAATACACATTATATTTTTTTAAAATTTCGGCAGCACCTCCTTTGTATATCAGATCATCGCTTATAACCCAGCGTAGGTATATTTGTCATCCCCGTCGCAGATATCACAAAGTAAATATCACAATAAAAATAAGAGGAAGTGCAAAGTAAATATTACAGACAAACATCCTCACAAACACCCAATAGAGTCAAATAAAAATGGAAGATGATAAAAAGTCTCCCACCAAGTGTATAAACGAAAGTGTACCAATAAACAATTTGCCCATAGGGCCAATACATAAAAGTCATAAAAAAATTAATAAAATCACTGCGGACCCCTGCCGCGCAACTGGAATAGAATGTAGTCATACTGCTCCTGGGTGAGCTGCACCGTAGGGGCAGTAGGAGGCAGTACAATGTCTGGAGTCGACGCCGGAGGCAGTGCAGTGTCTGGAGTCGGTGCCGTCGATGGACCGGGAGGACGTATCTGCTCCAGCTCTCGCAGTCGCTCACCATACATAGCAAGGGTACTCACCACCCTCTGAGTACTCGCCTCAAGCGAAGCCGAAACCTGAGTGAGTGAGACAGACATGCTCCTCTGCGATCCCTCCAGCTCGACCTGTCTAAGCTCTGTACGCTGCGTAGACTCGGTGAGCATGTGCAAGCTGGCAGCTGTAGCCTGATGCAGACTTATCAGCTCCTGTATACTGCGTTCGACCGCATCAAATCGTCCGATGACGATCGGAGGATCGGATTGTCGCTCGACCGCATCAGAAATCTGCTGCTGCAACTCGCGACGCAGCTCCTTGATCTGACGACGAATATCCTCAGCTCGTGACGACGCCTGCGAAGCCGGAGACTGCGCACTGACAGTGGGGGCCCGGGATGACTCCGAAGCCAAATATGTGCCGTGGGATCCCGTACCGTAGTACGTACCCTTCTGAAGACCGCCAACGGCGATCATCCAGAGCTCGTCCTGCGATGGAGCTGTAGGCGACTGGGAGGAACTACCAGCCCCTCCCTCTGCTGGCGCACTAGCAGCAGCAGCCGCCTCCTGCTGTAGCCGAACAAACTCGGCCTAGAACATGTTTGCTAACGTGTAAGTGTTTGCTAAAGTCTATATTGATATCTATTTTCATGTTTTCTAAGTTATAGTAAATTAGTATAAAGAATAGAACGTACATATGCCTGCGTCGCCCTCTCGTCAATAAACTCCCCAGCCCTCCGATGGGTGACCAGAAAGACGGTCACCATGTTCGGGTCCTCACCCTTTTTTACCTGTTAAAATATATTATCTATTATTAGTATTAAACATTCTATCGAACTATATATAAATTAATGTCCGTCATAGGAAACGTACCAGACGACGAAAATGCTCCGTCATCGGAATGGAGCCACCACACCACTTACCGGCGCTCGACCGCGCCACCTTGGCCTTCTCAGACCGCTCCTGGTACTTGGGCTCGCTAAATCTAGCCTTCATCGCAGCCCACTGATCTGGCGTGATCCAACCATGGATCGGCTGTCCGGCACGATCACGACTCTTCTGGTCGTCGATCGCATCACGGATGAGCTTGGCTGCGACGGCAGAAAATTGGCCCTCGATTCTCGCCGCCCGGTGTGGTGGATAGAAATAGGTCCTCTACAAGAAGTAAAATACAAAAGTTGTATAATATACACAAATAATTATTAAAATTTAAAAATAAATAAATTTTTTACCTTGAAGTGAGCGAACCAAAAGGTCTTCCTATCTGCGGGAGCATCTGAGTAGTTAATCCAAGGCCCACCATAGTTCTGCCTCAGAAATGTCTCCAACTGTCTCTGTACTGCAGAAGGCCGATATCTATACAATAATAATTTTTTATGAATATATATGTACATATAATCATTTGAGAAATATATATTAATTAATTAACTTACTTCATAGGCCCGTCCGTCCAAATCTCTATACGCTTCTCGCCCGGGGGAGCGCATGGAGGGTCGCTCTCACCTCCTGCCTGGACAGGATCAGTCTGATCGCCGTCCTCCATATGCTCGGCGTCGGCTCCCCCCATAGAGCCGTCGACAGGAGGAATGCTGGACGGGGGATCAGGGATGCTGGACGCGGGATCAGGAAGGTTGGACGACGAGGGAGGAGTCAGCAACCTGCTGGACGCAGGATCAGGAAGGCTGGACGACGAGGGAGGAGTCGGCAACCTGCTGGAACTGCCCTGTCCCGGTAATGGACCGGGAACAGAACGGTACACTGGCGTACTCGGAGATGAGGATGAGGGTACGGAACTGCCCTCTCCATCTCCAGGCCGAGGCTGACGGGACTGTCTAATGTAAAATCCTCCGCATCGTCCTCCTGGTCTAGTCATACCTGATAATAACATATGACAAGAAAACAAAAATACATATTTATATGATAGACATCACAGATTTTTGAAAAATATCATGGTCACAGATAAAAGTGTCACTAAAGTGTCACAGATTTATTATTACAAAAATACATATTTATATGATAGACATCACAGATTTCAATCCTCTTCTGAAAATTCATCTAGTTCGTTTAGCTCATCTTCTTCTTCTTCTTCCTCCTCTATATCTTCACTTTCATCTGCATCTTCCTCTTCAGATAATTCTACTTCTTCTACACAATTAGATGTGTAATGAGGAACTTTCGTCGTGTCCACTTCTATAATATTTGTTACAAGAGGTAGTTCATCCTGTTGATAAGCTATATCGTCAACCTCAAAGGTATTTCTAGCTTTGGTCTTGCATACTGCCCACCAGTCCGACCTTGTTGTTCCCCGTTTAGGATAACTTGTGAAGTACACGAGCTGAGCCTGACTTGATAGGACAAATGGTTCATAGGCTTGATATCGATGCCGATAGTTTATATCAACAAGACCGTGCTTGTCTACTTTCCAACCTTGACCTTCAATCGGATCGAACCAATCACACCTGAATAACACAATCTTAGCAGGCTCTATTCCATAACTATATGTCAGCTCCACGATCTCCCGTAGCACGCCATAGAAATCGTTGCCCGCATCAACATCTTTGTAGTTCGAAGATCTGATACACAAACAGCTATTTTTGGTGGAGTCGAGATCCACAAAGTTGTCTCTGATCAGGCAAGTTGTTGACTTGAACCTAAATCCATTAACACAGTAGCTTGGCCATATTTTTGCAGCATAAATTGGTCCCTTGGCTAGCGTTCTAATAGACTCATTCTCAAGTCTTGCGTATGGACGATCGACCTAAATACCACGAAAGAAGTAATTAAGCCCATTCTCAATCAAGTGCATATACAGAAGGGTAATTACAGAGTTCTGAAGTCTTACATATGCACTCAACCATGATGGAAAATAACGCCTCATTTCTTATTCTAGTTCTTCTTCTGTTATGTGTGGCCTACCTGACCTCACATCATCATTAAATAAGCTGAAAACAACATCGTGCAATTAATGTAATAGTATAATAATCAACACTATTAAAATAATGTAGACGTATTATTTACTTACCCCTCCAGTTTCTCTACTTCCTCCTCGTCGCAGTTGAGTAATACATACACCTGAGCAGCCCTTAGCTCATCATCGTTCAGATATCTCTTCTTCATTTTACCCGATGGCTTTCCTGGAGCATTGAATACCTTCAGTATTGTATCATTACTTTCATGATCTCCGTCGTCATTTCTAGAAGATTTCGTTCTATTAGTTGCAACATGAGGCTTGAAATACATCGAACAAAAGTTTGTAATCTCCTCGAGAACATAGGCTTCACAAATAGAACCCTCGACCCGTGCCTTATTTTTTACCTTTTTTTTAGGTGATTCAAATGTCGCTCGAACGGGTACATCCATCGATATTCGACGGGTCCACCAACACGTGCCTCATAGGATAGATGAATCGGCAAATGCTCCATAGAATCGAAGAATCCAGGAGGAAACACCCTCTCTAGCTTGCATAGTGTTACCGCAATGTCCTTCTCTTGCTTTTCTAGACGATCAACGAGCAATTTCTTAGAACAAAGATCCCTGAAGAATATGCTAAGCTCCGTCAATGGTTCCCAAACTGCCTGCGGTAAGAATTCCCGAAATGCAATCAGAATTAACCTCTCCATGAATATGTGACAGTCGTGGTTCTTCATACCCGTCAATTTATTTTCCTTCGGATCGACACATCTTCTCAGATTTGACACATATCCGTCTGGAAATTTTAGGCCCTGGATCCACCGACAAAGTCTCACTTTATCCTCCTTGTCCAGCGAGAAAATTAACTTCGGCAGGAACTGTTTTCCATTCAGCTGTATCAAATACAACGCAGGGCGTTTGCATATTTCTTCTAAGTCCAACCTGGCCTTGGGATTGTCTTTCGTTTTTCCCTTTATGTCCATCACAGTATTAATTATGTTATCAAACACATTCTTCTCAATATGCATGACATCAAGATTATGTCTGATCAGATTGGTACTCCAGTATGGCAGATCCCAGAATATGCTCCTCTTTGTCCAGTTATGATCTCTACCAAATCCATCGCACTTGTACCCAGTTGTAGGATTTTCGATAGCACTTGAAAAATCTTTAACCTCCTTCTATATCGTGGCTCTGTACCACCTTGGCGGTGGATCACCCTTTTCTACAACGCCGGCACGGAATGCATTCCTGTTCCTTCTGAACGGATGATCTTTTGGCAGAAATTGCCGATGACAATCAAAGAAGCACGGTTTTCCTCCGTGTTTCAAGCGGAAAGCCTTACTACGGTCCATGCAATACGGACATGAGAGACGACCATGAGTGCTCCATCCAGATAACATTCCATAGGCCGGAAAGTCGTTGATGGTCCACATAAGGGTTGCCTTCATCTGAAAATTCTGCTTCCTGGAAACATCGTACGTGTTAGCGCCTACTTCCCATAACTGATTCAACTCATCTATCAAAGGCTGTAAGTACACGTCAATGTTCCTCTTAGGATTGTTCGGACCAGGAATTATAACGGTTAGAAACATGTACTGAGTCTTCATGCACATCCAAGGCGGTAGGTTATACGGAGTGACAATTACAGGCCAGCATGAATACTGGGATCCCGAAAGACCAAAAGGAGTAAAACTGTCAGAAGATAGTCCCAACCTGACATTACGCGGATCTGAAGCAAAATCAGGATACACTCGATCAAAGTGCTTCTACGCTTCTCCATCGGATGGGTGATCCAACACTCCTTCAATCTGTTCTCGCATGTGCCAACTCATATTTTCGGCCGTCTCTTTCATCATAAATAATCTTTGCAACCGCGGCATTAAAGGCAAGTAGTGCATTGAATCGGTCGGTCTTCTTGTACCGGTAGACCTTCCTGTACTAGTTGTCTTATAGCGATCAGCACCACAAAATCTGTACACATCTTCGTCCTTGTCGTCTTTGTAGTACAGCATGCACCCATTGCGACAGGAATCGATTTTCTCGTATCCCATCCAGAGCGATCTCACCATCCTCTTAGACCGGTAGAAGTCTTTAGGCAACTTAGCACCCGCCGGCAAGATCTCTATAATCAACTCCAACACTCGGTTGTAGCATTCTTGCGACATGTTAAAATATGACTTAATGCTCAACAGTCTTGTAACCACCTCCAACGGTGAATAATCCTCACAACCAGGATACAATGGAGTCCTTGCATTCTCCAGCAACTCCATGAACTGTGTAGCATCGGCGTTCGGTGCCTCCTCAGGTGCATCATGAACGAAACTAGGCCCCGCAATGTCGAAAACCATGTTGATGCACCCGTCGTCGTATGCATGATTATCTGAAACAAAATTAGGTCCCGCATGCATATACGGCTCAACGTAAGGCTCCGGCTCTGATGCTAAAGACACAAGTTCTCCGTGTGCGGTCCACTGATAGTAATTAGGCGTGAAACCCCTCGAGTACAAATGATATGTCACTTCTACTTCTGGATAATATTTCACGTTATGATATTTCACACACGGACACTTAATTTTGGTGCCGTCCATGTACTGAGGGAACGCCTTAGCAAACTGCAGGAACTGCTCTACTTCCGCTATGTATTCATCTCGCACACCACACATATCATCAGGACAACGATTGTACATCCATGAACGATTCCGCAAGTAGTAATTCATATCCATTTAGAAATAATTCTGCAAAGATGGACACACATTATCCAACAGGCACAAATATCCTATTTCTAGTCATTACCTACCAAGGTACCCTTTATCTTATCGCTATTGGTATCCCAATACCAATACCTTAAGTTGGTACCCTTTACCTTATCGCTATTGGTACCCTTTACCTTATCGCTATTGGTATCCAAATACCAATATCGCGGTAACATGGTTGGTACATTAAGGATCTTTGACAAGATGACATGTTGTGAAAAAATATATCCTTATATATAGTTCTCCTACAGATTTTCTTTAACATTACGTAGGAGAACTATAAGGAAATATCTTTTCACAACATGTCACCTCCTCAAAGACCCTTAATGTGACAACCATGGTTTAAAGTATCGGCCGATACCGATCCGATACGGCCGATACCGATACGGTTTGGCATGTTCCGATCCGATACCGACCGATACCAAATATTGACCGATACCGACATTGGGGGTCTTTGTTCCGGTCAATTCGGCAAAACCAATCGGTAAGGGTGACTACTATTTCATATAATTTCAAAACTACTACGAAATAACGCTGAAATACTTAAAATTATGCCTAAATGTATAAAATATATGTTTTTAAATGTAAATAATTTATTAATAATTATTTGTTTTTCGATACCAAAGTCCGATACTCCGATACGATACCGCCGATACTACCGATATCGCCGATACCAATACTCATAGGAATAGTCCGATACCGATTCCGATACCGATATTGTGAACCTTGGGTATTTATATATATAGGTATATATGTATGTATTGTGTGTGTGTGTGTGTCCTGTGTCCTGTGTCACAGAGTTGTGTCCGAAAACAAACCAAAGTCAAGTGTCCAAACCAAACTCGTGATTTAAGTGAGGCCTAATAACAGCTAGTATTGAACATTTAATGATAGTCTATTAAAATGACTCAGAAATGAGTCATCCAAGCCGTTTGTATATCACGCACTAATTTGTTTTTTAATCCTTATAATTAACAACCAACGTACGTGCCTTATGTAAATCATCACGTAAAACTAACTTTAAATCCTTACAACTTTCTAAACATATATCAAATTATATAAACATATATAAAACAAACTAAAATTAAAATATATTAAATATTTAAACTATTATATAAAAATTTATCCAGAAATAACATATCAAAAGTTGTACAAATAAATTTAAATTATATTCAATATTTAAACTATATTTAAATTAACTACATTATACTATCTAAACATATATCGAAAGAACAGATTTTAATAAAATTTTATCTAATATTAAACTATATTTAAACTTATATCCAAAGAACAAATTTTAATTAAAATTTATATAATACTAGACTATATTTAAAATAACTACATTGTTATCTATATACATTATCGTGGCACATGCAATGCGTGTGCAATACGTTAAATTATATAATCGGACACACATTGGACAATACGAAGATCTAAATATCATGTAAAACTCTATCACTAAATAACCCTAAAGTAAATTTCGTAGATGTTCCAAGCTTCACCAATTTTCGGTTTAGCCATAACAATGTCTAAATAATGAGACCATGACCTAAGAAGAGGGGACGTAAAATGTATATAATAATTTTCTTGCATGTCCTAACCACACTCAAGCTCCATCATTGCGCATGTGATGTTCACACTAATCGTGTCATGTGTGTACGTGTCTCCCAAACCAAACTCGTGTCTAAATACTCGACACAATGTGTCCAAAAACAAACCAAACTCTTTGGGGACACGATGTGTGTCCGTGTGTCCGTGTGTCTGTGTGTGTGTGTGTCCGTGGGAGAGGAGGAGGAAGGAGAGGAGTTAGGTTAGGGTTTACCTGAGAAAGAGGAGGAGGAGCTCGGATTGGGGGAGGAGGAGCTCGAGGAGGAGGATCTCGAGGAGGAGGAGCTCGCCGGAGGGGGAGGGAGTCGCCGGGAGGGAGGGGGTCGCCGGGGGGGGAGGGCACTGACAGAGGGGGAGGAGTCGCTGGGGGGGTGGGGAGGGGAAAATTAAAAGTTTCGTAAGTTTTCGAGTGAGAGTGAGGGGGAAAGAAGGCAGCGACGTGCCCTAAGTAAAATAACTTAGCGACGTCACATGTTCACGTCGCTAAACGTCGCAAAAATGGCGACATATACTTATAATTTGTCGCTGAACGTCGCTATTCAGCGACGTAGGAAACTTCTGTCGCAGAACGTCGCTAGGCAGCAACGTTTTGCGACATGTTTATAAAGCTGTCGCTAATAGCGACGTCATTTCTTACCGTCGCTAAATTACGTCGCGATTAGATGATATTTTAGTAGTGGCATCTGTGATATTTGCAGGTGTTCTAGCCAAGGCCGTGATCTTCTCCAATCCTTCGCAGAGGATTGCCCTTGGGTCGACTTGCTACCTTTCCTTTACATTTTCTTCCGTGTATTCTTCTTCTCATTCAAATGGTTGGTAGTGGATTTGTCTCCGCCCAACTACATGTATAAATGACAAAAATTTCATAGTTGATTTATATTATTATTCTCTTATTTAGTAGATGAGATTTAGTTGTCTTGGTTTACTGTATTTACAGCTTATGTATACATACGAGATTTTCGTATATTGGAGTATACTTCGTATATATGCAGCTGGCATGTCCACGTACTTAGTCCCAAGTATTTTGGGACTGGGCGTTACATGTTTTTGTGGTGGCCCATGCAGGTCAAGTTTATCACTTCGGTAACGTTACTGTGCCGATGTGAACCTGCATATAGGATTAGAATCTAGATATCTCATCCACGCGTTTGACCTCCTTCCTTGAATTCAATTCGAACTCTTATCCGTTTACCTTGATTTTCTTCTACTTGATTCCGTTTGCTGTAAATCTTATCTTTTCCCTCGTGCTTGATATGGAGGTTAGGAAGATAATTCACACAAGTAAACGTGTTATATTTCTCAGCTACTCTATTAGTTGACTTAAAGGTTGGGTAGTATGCCTCACAGCCCACCACCCGTATCCTTGTAACCTAGTAATGAAGTGTAACAGGGTCGCAACTGAATATATGCTAGTGCAGGAAGATATGTTAATGTAGAATATAGAGTTTTAGTAGCCCATACTCCAATGGTCAACCACGACATAATACAAGAGCCAGTAGGATGACTGTATGAGCAGGAACACCGGACAAGACTTAGATCCTTATAAAACTTGAACTATTTATAATTGCCTTATTCATTATCTCCCGTACTTATACTTTTAACTACCATAAATGATGATGCTATTTATAGCCTAGTTTTGCAAGCTTATTCTTTATCGAGCTTGTTCCGGACATATGTATACTAGGGACGCCCACAAGCATATTATCTAATTAGAATCAATATATTATGGTCTGATCAACCATAGTGCATTTGGTTCACTCTTTATTTGTTTATCCCACATGGATTGAGATATCAAGGTATCTAGGACCTCATTCACGACTGTATTGACAATTTCTCTTAAATTATACATTCGCCTTTGAATCACGTAATTGTATTCGATGACATCTTTCTTAAACTCTTAATTTGCTTTTGTCTTTCACTGATTTGGAAAGACGAACGCTCATATTCGATAAATAGATACATAATATCTCCCATGGCTATGATAGTTGTATACACAAGTACAGCTACCATCGGCCAACCATGTGACTATAACCTTGCCTTGAGTTACTTGTCCTCCCATCGACCCTGAAAATAATATCTTAACCTTCTAGTCATTTGAAATTGAGAATGAGTAGGACCTTACCCTTGGTCAAAATCCTAATCTAGGAGGCTATTTAATCTCAAGGAACCAACTATTGTGAGTCTCTAATGATTCATTTTGATTCTTGCTTAAACTAGCAACTCATATGCCTTAACCCAACCCTTACTCGACCAGGCCCCCCACAGTTAGTCAAGAGAGGATTAGACAAAAACAAGGACAAGCATTGCAATGAATGTGACAGGCACCCATTCCAAGATTTAGGATTCAATAGGAGTCATCCTAGGTATAAAATTTTATTATTAAAGACGTGACTTTACATTAGAACAATACCTTCACCAGCTTGGGCAATATCTGTAGTATGATGCCCATCATATTGATTCACTAGTTATCAACAGCAATGTCGGAGCACTACATACAACACCATTAGAAACCTTATGACTATAGTCTGGCCGACTTAACACAAATAGAAATTTATGACCTAGTTGTTGTGACCTTTTTGTTACCCATATCGATAACTCTCGTATACTATGGACGAGTGGATCATTCTATTTTATCGACTCGTGTATCGTTGTACACAATCATTTTCCATTGATTAGAAATTATGGTATGATCCTCGAATTTGATTCATATCTACCGCATCACGTTATCGATCACATCGTGACTTATTATTATCAACAGTTGAGATACAATGTCACGACCTTGAAATATTTCCTAACATAATTAATCCTAAAACTATGTCTTAGTATCTGGAGTGAATAGATGGTAGGCCTTCTGCATTTTAGGATATACTAGTATTACCGATTGATTAGAATAAATTGGTTTATATTAGGGAGATAATTAGTGCCTCATGAACTCCCACTTTTTATTTAGATCTTTTGGTGTACCCGACCGTGACATTAATATTCAGAGCACGAGACCAGCTGTTACCTTCCAACCAATTTCACATACAAGATGTAGACGACTCCGCCTTTATGTATATATATCATGTCCCACTAAAACACGTCCCCTTGTACTCTATTTTTATGATACGACTTTCTGGCCAAAAAGGCTAACTATAACCCGTATCGTAATACCGATGTACCTTCCGACCTCAATTAGAAATCCAACCTTGGTTGTGATCTACTCGAAGCCCACTACACTCATGCCACTAGTGTGCCACCCAATTGAGGCCCTACATGCTACTTAAACTCAAAAGTCACGAAAGACAACTTTTGGACTTAAGGAACCTAGTTAACCAACCCGACTGTCAATTAGCCCCACTACTTGAGTTGGAACCTATTCTAGGTTACCCTAACCTAATAGGAATAGTTCAAATTGATTTTATGGGATCTTGTCCAGCCAATATAGATTAAGACCCAAGAGTCATTCAATCAAAGATTGATGTTTTGATCAACCCAGCCTTATTACCAGTTAGAATAACTCGGAGCAGGTCGATTAGATAATAGTATAAACTCAGCAACAACATAGAGCAATTACATAGAGCATTGTCCTAGATACCCTATTTATTTTGAGACACTTGTCGATAGCGAAGCAACACCCTTAAGAGTTTAGTATTCCTGGTTAATATAATTGACCCATCTTTTCCTAAAAAAATACTTGTATTTATTAGTTAGCACTAATATCGCAAAGTACTACCTGTGACACCTTTAGTAGCCTTGTAGCCGTATGATTAAGCTTGGCACGAGCATAAAATTTGGGATTTAGTCATTCAAGGTATTTTTTGATGGACTATAGAAGTCGTTGCCCTCGACTACAAACTTACATATGCCGTAAGAAGAGTTAAACATGCTACCCTGGGTTCGTGTGCCATTATTGTAAAAACGCACAAATTTGGGAATGCAAGAATGACATGTACAACCATTTCTTTTAATTACTCAAAATCATGGTACGAGCTTCGTACTTGACATTTCCTTCTTATTACATATCACTCTATTTTATCATTCGGTCATCCCAATAAATAAGGTACCAAGATCGCGACCTTGATCTTTTCAAAATCCATCCTATCGTAGTATTGTGCCTTAGTTTTAATTCTGAGAATGAAATTTTTCGTAATATATAGAGTGCAAGCCTCTCTAAGTAACACAGGGTTTCTTGGAGTTAGCAAATGATAGGGATAGATTGGTTCCAATTGAACTAATGAAACAATGGTTCATAACGTCCAATCCTATCCGTATCTTTTGATACCCTCGACCGTGATTTTGATATTTTGAGCACAACACGAGCCGTTCCCTTCGAACAAATTTTACACTCATGAACTAGACCAGCCAAACCACACACATAACATACATGTTCCACACAAATGTACATTCCTATGCTCTATTTTAATTACCCCACATGTATGACACCAATTTCCCTTAGAATAAATCATAAATGACCATTTTCGTTACAATTGATCTTAACCATGCAACATCGACACATTCCCTTAAACAAACTAAATGTCCATGATCTATGCAAGACACATCACATCGATGACATATGCTTTTCACCCTCACAAGCACATATCTCCTACACAACACCAAACACCAAACCCCAAACCCGCACACACTGGTCACTATGACATAAAGAATTTAAACACCTACCTAATCATACTTTATAGCATGCACTTGTTATAGATTCCCATCTCTTGGCCATAACCTCTTCTTGCCCTGCCTTCTTCAAGCTCATTTCTTAGTTCTCCATATTAGGCGAAGAATAAAATTCCTTTTAACCGACACATTCTAGTTATAATTGAACAAGAGATTCCTATCATTTTGTTGGAAGCATGACCCTAGAGAGGCAAGATTAAATTGTAATAACTCTCTTATAATAGTTAGCAACCAAGGACGTCATGGCAATATCGAGGCCCACTTGGAAACCGACACTGCGGTCAGAAGTGTTTCATATTCTCGTGCCGTCCTTTAGAAATTGTTCCTTTTGGAAGCCTTGTAACGACAATTTTTACGGTTAGCCAACTTCTATAAGTTGGGTAGGGCCTTGAACCAAGAATACCCTAGCTTGTAGAGTATGGTGTCAATATTGATTCATATGATAACCCCCTTTCATCGCTTGAAAATCAAGTTACGGTTTGATAGGCTTACTCCCCTTCATATTTAGTCTTGTTATTTTATATATTAAGTTTTATTTTAATTTCGAGGACGAAATTTTTATAAGTTGGGTAGGATGTAAAATTCCCAAATTTTTTGGTGATTTTATTTTTTTAATTAAATGAAATTTTACAGTATTTTGTGATTTATTGGACTTTTTAAATTTTACATTTCTAATAAATTGGTAGCAAGACAAATGCCACTATTGTATGTAAACATAGATAAAGGTACTTATTTGAGTCTATGAACTAAATTATTTGAGAAAAAATTATATTAGTTTTGAAATTTTAAGGAACTTTTATTCATTTTAAACAACATTGCATTTAATTAGGGATTTTTTTGTTTATATTAATAGTAGCAGTTAATAGCTACGTGTTATATAAACATGTGTATAGGCTGTGCTAAAACTGTACTAGAAAATGTTAGAAATACTTTTGTAATTTTAGAAATGTTTTTGATAATTTATTATATTTAATTAGTGTGTGTATTATATATATATATATATATATATATATATATATATATATATATATATATATATATATATATATATATATATATATATATAAATATATATATATATATATATATATATATATATATATATTTAATTAGTGTGTGTATTATATATATACATATATATATATATATATATATATATACATATATATATATATATATATATATATATATATATATATATATATATATATATATATATATATATATATATATAAAGAGAGTATACAAAATATAAATAAATAAATAAATTTAAGTTATTTTAAAGCTTATTTCCTATTTGTATGATTTTAGATATTTTATTAGAATTTTTTGAATAGTTTTAATAAAAGAAAGAAAAAGAAAAAAAAAAAAGAAAAAGAAAACATATATATATATATATATATATATATATATATATATATATATATATATATATATATATATATAAAAATATATATATATATATATATATATATATATATATATATATATATATAAAATATATATATATATATATATATATATATATATATATATATATATATATATATATATATATCCAAGAGCTATTGTTCCCTTGCGGGAACAGTAGACTCAGGACCAAGCCCAAGCCCGACTTCAACCCTCCTCTATCTTTACATATTCGCAAGTGAAACCACGTAAAAAAAATTGAAACCCTAAGAGCTGCACCTATCTCCAGCAATCCTGAGCACGTGCATGCGCGCGCCAACCTCCCCCGCGCACCGGCGGACCACCGGCAGGCCGTCGCAGCAGCACCATACGCCGACAATGGCAGAGGCCATGGTCACAAGCAACAGCAACATAAACAGGATTTCAGGCCACTTTGCGAGATGTTTTCTCCCTTCTCCTTCGCTTGTTTCATGAACCGTTTTCTTAGGTATGAACCTAACCCAACCGAGTACAACTTACTTCAATTAGATTATTTTATTTTGCTTTGTACGTGACAAGAATCGCTTTCCAAAATCGAGAAAAACCCTCAATTTTCTGGGTTTATAACTGTCCCAACAACCCCTGTTTACAGTCGAACTACGACCAAGATGTTGTGAATTTTAAAAATCTACCTGAATAGACTTTTAGATAACCTATACATGATCAAAACCCTATTATTAGTTTTATTTCTAGATTCCGATAATCTGTTTAAAACTAATTTAAAGTTAGAAAAAAAAAATCTATTTTCAAAACATAGAAGAACCCCGATACGGAGTCCGTCCCGACAATTCGGACGACGTGGTCATGAACCGAAAGCATCGAATGGTGCGTATCGACTTCGCGGACGTGTGGACTTTGACGGAGTTCCAATTGGTTGCGTGTGCGCGACGAATTTAATGTGTATCCGTCAAAATTTATCGTATCGACCTCTTTGCAAATTCTCCAATTACTTTGTGTACGTTCGTCAAATCGAGACGAAACTTGCGCCAGCAAGACCGAACCATTTTTCTGGTCCTGTGTGCCAAGTTTGGTCCAACTCTGAGAAGGTCGACCGGAACGCCTATTTGGCGGGCTCGCGACCCGCTCCAATGGCAAAATTGTGCACGGCCCGCCAGAATCCAACTTTGGACATATGGTTGGGTTCATCTCCTCAAATCGGACCCGTAGACATATAGTTTGAGGACTTTAGAGACCATAGATATTGGCACGCATTTTGGTGCAAAATGGATCCAACGGCGGACATCGTTTTGACTCGAAATTACGATTTTGCCCTGTTCCATAATTGAACTTTTAGGAATGCATTTCCTAGATATATCTTTTACATCGGGAACGTTCTTGATGTTTGTTTCAGCATCCGGAGCCGTTCGTGGATTTTGGCTTTCTTGCTTCATCGATTTGCTGGTTTGAGCTATTGTCTCCTGCGCTTTTGCACACAACCTTAGGCAAAATACCTTGCCATATTTACTGCTTATATTTAGTCTGCATTTTCTTCAGTTATTTGTATATCACTGTTTATTTATTTCCAGTTCTTCTAGCTGTACCATTATTACAGTTCCTGATTTCTTACCTGTTCAGTGATATTAGTTTTGCTTTATTTAATTCTCTTTTGATTGCATATGGACCTAGAGTTAAGGGACTACCAGCTGTAGTGTATATCATAAATCTTGACACAGTTGTACCATGAGATATGTGTGAGATGAGTAGCATGTAGAGGTACTTGCGTACTGGCTGATCACTTGTGCGCATGTGTCTAGCTACTAATAGAGGCAAGTTAGGAAACTTGGCAGTTAGTAGAGGTTAATGAGTCATGGATGTGACCCTACTAGGCATTGGATGGGAGAACAATTACTTAAGTATGGGCCATGTATGTACTTTCCTACTTCTGATCCTGCTGGCCTCTGACATTCGATGAATGTTATGCTTTGAGGTCCCTGGTATCCTGGTGGGACCATACCTGAGTTTTCTGTACCTGTAGCCAGAGTGCCCATGCGTTGAAGGTTTGTTCTTAACTGTATGAACACAGTAGAATGGTTAGGTAACCATAGTCAATCTCATGTCACCCCTGTTCCATTAGCAGTTTGGGACAATGTCGCATCGCGGAATAGTGTGCTACCCCTTGTCCTTGTTTGGTTGTAGGGGTAGTCCACTGTTTCGATGATGAGATATTGAACCTTGTTACGATTGGGACTATTTTACTTTACTTGTGGCTTATGACATATTATATATTTAGTTTATTATGGCTTGTTCTTCCTGTATCTTGCTACGTCCCTCTGAGGACCTGGTGATCTCTCCAGGTGTGTGCTTCTGTGATATTTGTAAGTGTTCTAGCCAAGGCCATGATCTTCTCCATTCCTTCGCAGAGGATTGCCCTTGGGTCAACTTGCTACCTTTCCTTTGCATTTTCTTCCGTGTATTCTTCTTCTCATTCAAATGGTTGGTAGTAGATTTGTGTCCGCCCAACTACATGTATAAATGACAAAAATTTTATAGTTGATTTATATTATTATTCTCTTATTTGGTGGATGAGATTTAGTTGTCTTGGTTTACTGTATTTTACAGCTTATATATACATACGAGGTTTCCATATATTGGAGTATACTTCGTATGTATGCAGCTGGCATATCCACGTACTTAGTCCCAAGTATTTTGGGACTAGGGCGTTACGCAGTCCCTTCTAGAAGTGCAAGTATCGGGGACGAGACGAGCCATTGCTTTAACTCCTGGAAGAAAGCTTCATAGTCGTCTGACCATTCAAAAGTGACTCCTTTCTGGGTGAGGCGAGTCAAAGGCGACGAGATCTTCGCGAAGTTTTTTACGAAGCGTCGGTAGTATCCTGCTATGCCAAGAAAGCTTCAAATTTGTCGACTGACGCTGTCCGTTTCCAATCAACAACAACTTCAACTTTCTTTGGGTCGACTGCATTGCCTTCGGATGAAATGATGTGTCCGAAGAATGCAACGCTGCTCAGCCAAAATTCATACTTGCTCTGCTTCGCATACAACTAACTTTTTCGAAGTGGTCTGAAGCACGGTCCGTAGATGCTCAGCATGTTGTCGCTTGTCCTTCGAGTAGACGAGTATATTGTCGATGAAGACTACTACAAACTTGTCGAGGAAGGGTCGAAACACCCTATTCATTAAATCCATGAAAGCAGTTGGGGCGTTCGTTAGGCCGAACGGCATTACCAGGAATTTGTAATAGCCGTATCGAGTGCGGAAGGCTGACTTCGACACATCGTCCATCTTAATCTTGAGTTGATGGTAACCCGAGGAAAGATCAATTTTAGAAAACACTGAAGCACCCTGTAACTGATCGAACAGGTTGTCTATGCGGGGTAATGGACATTTGTTTCGGACAGTAGCCTTGTTCAGTTTTCGTTAATCGATACAAAGACACATTGAGTCATCATTTTTCTTGACAAACAACACGGGCGCTCCCTATGGCGAGATACTAGGCCGTATGAATCCCTTATCGAGCAACTCTTGTAACTGTACTTTGAGTTTTTTAAGTTTTACGAGGGCCATTCTGTATGGAGCTTTAGAGATCGGTTGCGTATCAGGAAACGTGTCAATAGTGAACTCTATCTCTCGATCAGGTGGCATCCAGGCAGCTCGTCCGAAAACACGTCTGGAAATTCTGCCACAATATCGGTCTGACCAGCGTTTGTACCATCCTGTCCTATATCTCGAACGGATGCTAAGTAGCCTTCACATCTGGAATGCAACATCCTTCGAGCCGATATTGCCGAGATCACCATGCAGGTCTGCGATGTCTCACCACACAAATAGCATAATTCAGGCACTCTAAGTATACGGAAGGTGTCCATCTTTTTGGTACAATCGATGGTGGCATGGGCCGAGCCAATCCATTCCCAGAATGATAGTAGTCCTTAATGTCTAGAACTATCGTATCAAGACCGACCTTTTGACCACCTATATAGATGATTCCATCTTCACAGGCTAATTTTGCAAGTAGTGACGTGCTCGACGGTAAGTTAACACTAAGATCAAGGCCTAGCGGTGTTACGAAAAATTTGTGCTCGGCGGTGAAGTCTGCCAATATGAAACTATGTGTAGCACTTGAATCAAACAGTACACGAGCAGGTTTGTTATTGAAAAGCAATACACCTGTCACGATTGTGTCAGATGCGAATGCTTCCTCGCGGGTCATGGCGTAGATATGGCCACAGGCATTAGGGTGACGGTCTTGGCCGTTTTGTGGTGCGGTCTGTGGAGCCCGAGGTGCTTGGCCTCGATTTTGTTGGTGTTGCAAGGGGCGTTGGTTCGGCCCACCTGTAGGGCAGTTGCGCGCGATGTGTCCTACTCGACAGCACCCGAAGCATGCTCTACTTTTTATTAGGCATTCGTTAGCCGCGTGCCCCACCTTGTGGCAATGATTACAAACTACTCAGTTCCTTCCCTGGTTTTCGTCTCCATTGTCGTTGTTTGGACGCTTATGCGCATTATTACCTTCTGGGTTGCCATGGCACTTATGATTGTAGGTATGCATAGTGCCCGTGGCGACCGGCGGGTATTGAGGCTCGAGACAAAGGACATGGTTGAGTGACATGCCTATTGTTTGATACTCGGGCACCATCATATGAGCAGAAATAGAAGGCCTCAGGCCCACTTTGAATCTCCGTGCTCGAATCGTCGCCGGTGGCAGGTAGATACCCGCAAATCGAGCCAACTTGTTGAATTCTACAGCGTACTCGCGTACTGTCATATTTTCCTATTTTAGCTGCATGAACTCGTTCTCCTTCGTCTGGCGGATCACCGCAGGTAAGTATTCGACTTTGAAGGCCTTGTGGAACGTAGCCCAGGAAATCGGCACGGTGGAATCATCGCGATGGATAGCTTTCTTTTGTACCGTCCACCAGTCGTGCGCGTTCAACCGAAGTTTAAGTTGAGCACAAGCGACTTTCTTGGCCTTATCGATGCCGAGGAGCTTGAAGTTGTCTTCGATCTCATCTAACAGGTCGATCGCGAGGGAAGGGTCTTCGGTGCTGGAGAAGGAAGTGCGAAATGCCTTCGCGACGCAAGCTGAGACGAAGGGCACTCAGGTACGACTTCAATGGGTCGGGTCACGAGTTCAACAGTACAGGTTATAGAGTTCCTATTGGTCACGACCGTTTGCACCAACTGTCGTACCGTATTAAGTTGCCCTTGCTGCATCTTGGATTGCGCTTCGAACCGGGCTTCAAATTAGGTCTGTCACCTATCGGATTGTAGGCTCAGCTTCTCGCTTTCTTCTTGGAATCCTGCGGCCTGCCTCTGCTACATTTTGGGCATATGCAGCATTCGCTCTATAGGATTGCTGGAAGGTCCAGCTTCAGTAGGCATCCTTCCCGTTGGGTTGACGGAAGGCTCAGCTTTAGAACTACTCGAGCCACTGGAAGCGCTCGCCTCACCCTCTGCCCGAGGTTCCGCAACTCCTGGGGAAAAGGCAACTCTCATTACTTTCAAAAAATGTCTTGGTTTCAGCGTATGGAACAACTCATCTCATCGACACGAGGTCAACGGTTCGAGACTAGTGACTCGAGACTAGAGGCCAAGGACATAAAGCCATGCTCTGACACCATTATATCACGTCCCGATTCCGAAGAAACCGATAGTAGTCCCCCGAGAATGATGCCGTACGAACCTAGGTTGTGACCGCACAAGGCATAATCATAAGGTAATCTGAAACACAACATCTAAGAGAGAGAGAGAGAGCGCAGACAAATTGAACAACACATTAAGATCGAGAAACTTTAATTTTTATTAATAATATACATCATTTTCAGACTGTATTGTAATTGTGCCGCGCGGGCTTTACAACATGACTCGATTACTAAAGGAGTACCGATGAGATAGCCGTTCCATACATACATCCCTCATTTACAACAAAAGTATTCCAGCCACCTAGATTCGAGGAAGGCCGAGATATGTTCTTGGACTTAGGGGTGAGCATTATTCGGTTTTGGACCGAAAATCGAACCGAACCGAACCGAATAAGAGGTTCGGTTAGGTTTAAAAAAATTCGGTTCGGTTTCGGTTTTTGAAAATACTAAATTTTCTTATTCGGTTTCGGTTTCGGTTTTGGGTTTGAGTTTTGGTCCAAAACCGAAAACCGAATAAGAAAATTTAATTAATTAATATATATATATATATATATATATATATATATATATATATATATATGTGTGTGTGTGTGTGTGTGTGTGTGTGTGTGTGTGTGTGTGTGCGTGTGTGCGCGTGCTATATATATAAGTATTAATATATATAGGTACATACTAAATGTACATAGGTATATACTAAATATGTCTATGTATATTTAGTTACTATATATATTAACAAAAAAAGCTCAAAAAAATCAAAAAATATGAATAAACCGAATAAACCGAAAATCGAACCGATTTAATTCGGTTCGGTTTGATTCGGTTTTGGGCCAAATCGATTCGGTTTCGGTTTTGCTTATTCGGTTTCGGTCCAATTCGGTTTTGGGTTATTCGGTTCGGTTTAAACCGAATAAACCGAATGCTCACCCCTACTTGGACTGTTGCAGAGAGTCTTCAAAAGTAATGCGACGAGAGTCTTTAATACGCGGTCGAAGCTTCAAAACACGAACGTCGTCTTGGTCAGTTGGCACGTTCTCCTTGATTCCTATCACCTGCAAAGAGCGAGGGTCACTACGATCACATGTACTGGTAAGTGGCTAATTAAACCCATGCTCTGCATTTGGGTCAAGCAGTTTTATAAAACATGTTAGCTTATTTGGTGATCTTTCTAACAATTATGTTCGATTTACATGTTAACATGTTTTTAGGCAAGCATATGAAATTGTATATTGAGCAGCTATCACATTCATCCCGTGACACGTGTGTTAGTTCAAGCAGTGAAAGGGTGTGAAGTCACTGGCAATGTCAAGCCATTATGGACTATAGCTGGGTTAGACGGTAGCCCTTTTTGCGACGGGTAGCGAGCCCTATGCAAAAGTTCCCGAATCACCCGTACCAGTCCTGCTGGCACTTGCTATACTCGTTTCTCCCAGGCCCAATCGGTTCCTTGTCCTTGGCAACCGTTCGAGAAAACTACTTCTTATGGACAAGTTATCTAATGACCATTTTTGCAGATCTTAAAATAATTCTTTCTCTTTTCTAGAACCTTATCTTTTCTCTTTTTGGTGTGAAACTTACATTTTAGAGTAAATTACTCGAATTGATGCAGTTATTCCGAGTTTTCGTTAGCAAGTGTTTTATGAAGAATTGTGCCTCAATTCATTGATTCTACACTACGGTGACAAGCATTGCCTTTGTATTTCGTAATTGATTTTGAAACAGAGGGTCGAGACGAAGGAGGTCAGCCACTCACCTTAGTCTTTGCTTCAGGCAAGGGACTGGTTGGCTGTGCTTAGACGTCGCCTATGCGATCACCTGCAATCGCATAAGCAATTGATTAGAATACTGTTTTATTCAAGGAATTCGATACGAATGCGAAGTTCGAAAATGCAAGCCATGAAAACCATCGAAAACATTCACGAAAACTAAAGCCAAAGCCAAAGCAAGCGCGACATGAAAAGCAGAGCAACAGAAGGTCTCTTCCGACTCAACCGCAGAGCCAATCCTCGAGGCGCAACCCGCTGAATATGGGACTTGATTCTGAAAAAGCCTTTCCATAACGAGAAAATCATCTAAATTCAATCGTTCTCGTTCGATCGATTCAACCGATCCCGATCTATCGGTCCCGACTGAATCGGTAGCGACAGTGTTCCTTTCTCACGCACCCCATGGACAGAAACATGGCACGATGTAGGGATGGAGCACTACAGTCGAAGGCGACGAAGTTTGACTCGATTTGAGCATGTATCAACGACTCTTTCTCATCGTCTTGTATTCAATAATGTTCGTTCTACTCATTATAATCTATTTTCATCTATTGATGTGTTGTGGTAATCCGTATGGATTTGCAGAGAAGTTTGTAAGGAGTCGTCGTATCTTCTTATTCCATTAATGAAGAGTTTTCAGGTTAGACTCTTATCGTCCCATAGTTTTGGTCACAGCCATATCATAAGATACAATATTTTTGTATTAATAATTTTATTTTCCAAATTTCTAATAAATTATTTTAGCATTCATTTTTTTTTCCTTTTTCCATGAACTAAAAACATTATCTTCAAATAAATCCCCTACAAATCAAAAGCTGCCCAAATTATTTTCATTTAACCCCTAAGAAAATGTGCAATTACAAAATCACATTGCCACCCAAGCCACCACATGTCATCGTTCATGAAGAAGGGAGGCAAATAGGTAATTTTACATATATTCTTTAATCATTATGTCTCCTGATTTTTAAAAAGAAGAAGAAGAGTATATAGAGGGAGAGAGTCAATCCTTCTCCTGTCTCTTCCTATTCACCTATTCACTTTCTTCTTCTTTCCCACCTTCCTTTACCCTCCCCAGTCGAGCCCCTAACCGTCGCCGCTAACCGCATGCAACTGATGTCATTGCTGCTTGTAACTCGATTGTTATCACTGTCATTCCGGTCGACTGCCGACAACGGACGAGTCGATGTTTGCTGTTTGCCGTTGACACTGCGTAGTCGAACACTGATTGACCCCTTCACAACCATTGTTGGTATACATCTTCTTTAACCTTCACTTATTTTTTTAAAACCTAAAAGGGGGGGGGGGGTGAAAGGAATGATATATTCTATTTATATATATTCTTCCAAAATCATTAATTTGTTCCTTAATTTTGTAGTACAAAGATTTGAAGGAGAGGAATAGCGAATCAAGTATAACATCCAAGAATGCACTTAAGCTGTCTAACTAAGTCCACATAATCTAGAGATATCAAGGCAATCTATATCCCATCCACGGAGGTAAAAAGATACAACTAAATCAAATGAGTGCTGATGAAACTAAATAATAAAAAATAATATAAAAATGAAGATTCAAGTAATCAAGAATTCAAGTCACGTCCGATGGAGACAAATTCACTGCCAATAGATGAAAACAAAATATAGAGACATGAAATAAAATAACTAGTCCAACTATGCTAAATTAAGCATCGACAATGTCACCAACTGCAACGGTACCGTGGTGTGGTGCTGGCTCATAAACCTGCTCGTATGGACATGGATAAACCTCGACTAAACATGAAAGGATCACCAGGTCCTTAGGGGACTAGCAAGATACATAAAATATTCTTACTATGGTAGTAAATAATATGCATAGAAAGATAGGAATATTGCAAGAAATAAAGACTAGACAAAATACAATACAAGAACACGAAAGAATGGCATGCCGTCGAGAATCGAGCTAATAAACATGACTACAAGTAAATCGGATAACTACAACTCAATAGTAGTTCATAGTTCTATAGTAAGTAGGCCAATGGGGACTCCCTAACTATAGCAAGTCTTCTTTGTATCCCAATGGGAGCTCACGAACGAGGTGGTCTGGTATAGTCAGCGTCTAATAACAGGTTAAGGTCAAGTCAAGACAAATACAAGTAATCAAATCAAGTCAAGGTCAAGTCCAAGTGATGAGATCAAGTCAATGCACAAGAACACGTAAATATAAACAAGTATAGTGAAGCGTAGATCCAGTAAGTGATAGAAAAAAAGACATAGCATATAAAAAATAAGTAAAGAAGACATCAAGAAGCATGTGATAGTAAAAGAAAGAAATAAACATGAACAAAAATGACTGAAATAAATATGCATAATACTGCATAAGTTGGCAAGGTATACTTGCCTGGTGGTAGTGCATAGTACCGACAATATCCTATCAAGTCAATGAGCCACAAAAGCTAGACTCCCATAAACGTCTCCGGATGCTGAAACAGCTATCACCAACGTTTTTGGTATAAGAAAATATCAAAGATTGACTACCCATAAGTCAATTCTAGATACAAGGGCAAAATGTAATTTTGGGTCACAACGGTATTCGATATTAGACCCGCTTTGCACCAAAAAATGTGACAGAACCTATGGTCTCTAAAGTCAACAAATTATATACCTATGAGTCCAATTTTCTATTACGAACTCAACAGTATGTCCAGTTTTGGATTCCGATGAGCCGTGCACAAAATTACCCGCTGAGTCGGATCGTGCGCCCGTCAAAACGGCAATCCGATCAACTGTCCAGAATTGGACCAAACTTGGCTTACAGGCCCAAAATGAGAGGAGTCCAATGGCACAAGTTTCATCACGATACAAAAACTTGTACGATGTAATTGAGATTTTTGCAAAGTAGCCGATACGGGGTTCTTCGATCGATACGCCTTGAATTCGTCGTACACACGCAACCAATTCGAGTTCTGTTAAAGTCGCACGTCCGCAACAACCGTACACACCTTTTGATGCCCTTGGGTTACGACGAAGTCCCGATTTGTCAGGACGGACCCTGTATCCGTGGATTTTCAAAATTTAAAACTTTTTTTGCCATAATTTTCTCTTGATTCACACTGATTTTTTTTATCATTAACTACTATACAAAAGTTAAAACTAAAAATAGGGTTTCCATGTTGTTTATGTCTCCTAAAAGTTTGTTCAATTTGTTTTCTAAAATTTTTAGTAGTTGGCAATTAATTGGCCTTCCAAAACAGTGCCTTTAATTAAAAACTGTGAGTTTTTACAATTTTTGGTGACATTTTGGACATAGTTCACTGCACAAAAATCAAATTATTTTGAAAGCGTCTAAATTTGATTAGGTAGTCTATCTATAGGATCAAATAGAAAGAAATTTAATCGATTGGGTGAGTTGGAATTCGAACAAGAAGAGGGGTACCTGGAGTCGACATAAAAAATAGTTACTCTGTAGCCGCCTTCCGTGTGTGATTCCGACGGCTGATGGCAGTCTACGCGGCGCACAGGTGGCTGGACAGGTTATCTGTAAGGCCCTAATTTTTTAGAATTATTTTGTATTTATTTTGTATGTTTTGTATTTATTAGATTATATTTTATATTTAATTATGACTATATATGTACTTTTCTGTAGTTTTAATTTTTGGAGAACAAGAAATGCCAATATTTCGAAATGTCCTTCATAAGTTATGAAGTAGACAAGTCCACCTTCAACATGATATATCATGTCCCATCTAAACTTATCCCCTAACATTCTTTTGACTTCGCACAACTTCGGGTCAATTTAGGCCATTTGATTATTTACCGTAATTCTAGACCTTCCAACATGAGTTCGGAACTCGACATCGATCAAAATCATTTGACCAAAAATATGGTTTTGACCCATTTTGAGCCAATGACACACATGCCAAGGGTGTGCCACTCAATCGAGTCTCCATGTGCTATTTATTTGCGAATGGCACAAGAGACTCATGAGTGGACTTTTCGAGTTCGATTTAATTAAAAAATATATTTGAACCCTAACCTAGACAACCCACTTGGTGGAGTCATGTTAGGTTGTCATGACTTAGCATAATTTTTTTGAATTTACTTGGGCCATATATATATATATATATATATATATATATATATATATATATATATAATATATATATATATATAGCCTATATATAGCCTAATACCATATAAATATATAGCCTTAATCATGGTTAAGTTTAAAGATGCATATCGACTAGGAATTTTAGCACGGAGAGTGTAGTCGTGTGCTTTGACTAGTGTATTAGCCATACTAGGGAAGGCCCAGCCATAGCAGTGTCCCAACTAGAAAAACTAGTCAAAGTTGTGACTTAACCCTTATAGGTGACCTAATTATTTATTAATTAGTTATTGACTTTTTAGGAGACCCGATTGTGCTAAACTAGTCGAACTTGACCTGAGTCAAACTCAAGCCCATATAGTCGGGTAGTGTGTCTAAGAACGTCCATGTAGATGTATGTTGTATTGATATTTTATTTTAATGATTTAGTAGGCAATTTTATAAACGGGTGATATATATGTTAAATATGTTATTGCTACTAAATGATATTTTACATTGAAAATAGGATAATGATTTTCTTAGAATACCTTTGTAGAATTTTGGAGATTTTTAGGTTACACATATTGTGTGCATAAGTATACATAGTATGTACGTATTGGGTCTATATATATATATATATATATATATATATATATATATATATATATATATATATATATATATATATATATATATACACCAATAAAAAAAAATATATATATACCAATAGAGTTCCATTTTTAGTAGAATATGATTTGTAATAAAATAATATACATATAGGCTATGACCTTTTGGCCACAATTTTAAGAATATTTTAGTATATACATATTACTAGTGATCTCCCATATTTGTGCATATCGTACTTATATAGGTTTATAAGTATATAAGGATAAATATTTAGTGTAGAAAAAAAGAATTATGTGAACAATGCTTTTTTTTATTTTCTTTCAAACCCAATCGAATCTTCTCCAAATCTTCTTTAAATTTAAACCATCCAAATCTTTGCAATATCTACATCATCTTGATCTCTTTTGGATCAATCAAAATCAGGATGGATATAAATCTGAGTAGAAAAGATTTGGATTTAAATCAGAGTAGAAAAGAAATTCAAACGAGTATATATACTCGGGAATCGATCGAAACGATCGAGAAACTCCCATCCATATCAACAACTACTCCCACACGACCCTGACGTCTGCGTGCAGTCGACCACTACACTGGAGCACCGCCTAGCCGCCGACAAGGCCGCACGCGAAGACAATAAGTGCGACAACAACAACAGTAACAACAATAGCAGCAACGACTTTGAGACGCGATTGCGATCTCCTCGGTTCATCGTTTTGTGAACCACTTAGTCAGGTGCATAGCCAACTTATACGATTTCGCTTTCCTTCAAGTAGAATAATTTAATTCGCAAAGTACGCAAAGAGAATCGAGTTCCAAAATCGAGAAAAACTCGATTTTTGAACGTTAGAAACTGTCCCAACGTCCCATGTTTGCGGTCGATTTGCGATTAAGATATCACAAAATTTAGAAAATCACTTAAACATAGTTTTAGACAACCTAACCGAAATTAAAACCCATTAATTATTTTATTTTTGATTATTATATTCTGTTTAAAATTATGTTAAAGTTGACCAAAAAATTTTTTAAAACCCCAAAAATACGGAGTCCGTCCTGATAAACCGGGTGACTTGGTCACAACCCTTGAGCATCGAAAGATGCGTACGGATGTTGCGGACGTGGGCTTCAACGAACTTGAATTGGTTGCGTGTGCGTGAATTCGAGGCATATCCGTCAAAAATTACCGTATCGGTCACTTTGCAAAAACTCCAATTACTTTGTGCAAGTTCGTCACATCACGAAAAAACTTACGCCACTACTCGTGTCATCATGACGAAACTTACAAGTTCATCACACACCAAACACCCGCACCAATCTTTTTCTCATAAAATACCAAAGTTCGAGTCTACCCACTCAAAAATTCAATGGACAACTCCATTGTTCATATTCCTAAAATATGACCTAACCTAGCACACTCAATCCTAGCCTTTCATTCAAACCCCTACTTATCCCAACTACTCATCCTTTCATGACAACCCACAAACACTCATAGGAGATACCAAGCCGTCCCTAATCCTAACACACTTTCTCTCTTTCATTAAATACATTCCCTTTCCCTCACTCTCATTTTAAAACACATATACTACAGCTGACCTGTCACGACCCGTACCCGCTTTTCGGACGTGAGCTCGTGAGCAAGCCAGCTACGCATCGTGCGGACTCCAGCCCGACTCGAATACGTAAATGCTGTCAAGGCTATGGTATGCTGCCAAATCATGGCAATAATCTATATCTCAATCCACAAGAGTAATATAAACATGAATGAACAACTATGGGTCGTGGTCTGCAGCCCACTAGCATAATGTTTGATAAGACTCTAAAGAATATAATAGGAGTCTACAAACTGAGCCAATAAATAGGATATCTCATGATAATGAAAGGAAAGCACGAGATGAATAATAAATATGGTATCGATACCTGAATCTCGTAAGCAATATCGTAATCATCTGAACCCACAAGTGTAATCATCCGCCATCCTGCTCTGCTAACTATCTCCTTGCAATCACTAAACCTAAAGAGATCATCAGGTCCTCAGGGGACATAGCAAGATACATATAAACATGCCTATCTAACAGTTCTATAATACAGAGAAATATAAACAGGATATAAACAGGAAACAAGACGGAACTGATAAGTGGCTACTGAAAAGTGACTATAGACATAGATACGGAACTAGTACACATAAATAAACTGATGGAAGAACAAGTAAATAAGAGATCAATGGAATACCAAACCCTCGTTCCGAGTGGACTCGCAGGTTTGAACAATCACTAACCCTCGCCCCGAGTGTGGACTCGCAAGTTAGTTCACGATAATCACCCTCCGAGTATGGACTTGCAGGTACAAACAGATCAAGACAATCACCCTTGCCCCGAGTGTGGACTCACAGGTTACAAGAAATCGATACCAGAAAATAGCAGTTTAGTTACATATACTCATAGACACGACTCAGTCAAGGTACAGGTGACGACTTGTACAACTTAGTTATAACACACATAAGGACAACTCTAGCATGAACTATAATAGGGACAAGCCCGGTATAACTACACTATCAAGTCATGAAAGGTGGTGATATACAAGTAAGACAAACAAGCTGATATACGTGGTATAAAGAAAGCATATAAACCAAACAACTAGATAACTGAATAATGACATATAAAATGAAAGACTATAATCATGTAAATGAACCGTAGAGGAAGGTAAGGTATCTTGCCTGGGGGTAGCACAAAGAACCAATAAGATACCGTCAACTAGTGAGCCATAAAGTCCAAATCTCACAACTGTCTTCCAAAAGCTGAAACAAACATTTCCAACATTTTTAGAATAGTCAAATTAGCTAGGATTGCCTGTCCTTAAGTCTAATTCTAGATACAGGAGCAAAACGGTATTTTGGACTAAAACGGTATCCGCCGTTAGACCTGCTTTGTACCGAAAGCGTGCCAGAGTTGATGGTCTCTAAAGTCGTTAAAGTACATGTCTACGGGTCGATTTGATGATACGAACCCAACGGTATGTCCAATTTTGGATTCTGGTGGGCCATGCACAAAATTGCTCGTTGAATCGGATCGTGGGGACCGCAAAACGCGATCCGATCAACTCTCAGAATTTTTACAGAGGCCAATACGGTGAATTTTGACTGATACGTATCAAATTCATCGCACACACAAATAATTTAAATTTGTCAGAGCCCATACGTCGCGAACTCGATACGCACCTTCGATGCTTTCGGTTCGCGACCACGTCGCCCGGTTTGGCGGAACACACGTTGTATCGGTGAATTTCAAAGTTTTGAAAACTGTTTTAAACCTATTTTTCTCGAACTTTGAAAATTGATTTCTTTTTACACAGTTGATAAAATTTGAAACTACAAATTAGGTTATGAAGCCCTACAAATTGTCTTCAAGTGTGTCTAATTAGATTTTGATACTATCGATGAATCGACCAGAATCGATCTCCCAACTGAGGCACTTGGACTGTCTGAAACTGTTTTTGAAACAGTTTTCCTTTGATGTTTGCATCGATCTTCTGGATCGTTGGCTCGTCCTCGTCGAATTCTATTTATGGGGACTTCTAGAGGGTCTATGGGCTACATAGGAATTTACGGATTCAAAATCGGTTGAATATTCGAGATAAAAATTGACGGCAAAGCGGCATACCTGAGTCGAGTTGCTGCTGTTCACAGCGTTGCGTTGTCGCACGGTCGCACGTCTGCCAGGCCGGCGGTGGTCCACGACGGCGGTGTGGTCGTGGGGGTGGCCGCCAGGGTGGCTGGGGGGTGCGCCAAGATGTTTTCTCGGGATCGAAGGTTTATGGTTTTGCGAACTCTCATCATCTCTCTCGCGCTCTCGGTCTACTTATAAAAGGGGAATCGGGTGAATTGGGCTCGGGTTCCCTTTGGGGACTGCTCGGTTTTAATATATGGCTGTACATGGGTCGGGTAGCTGTTGCTACAGCTGGGTTGTGGGCTTGCTTGGTTTTAGTTGTTTTCTTTTATTTCCTTTTTTCTTCTTTTTTTCCTTATATATATTATCTAAATATATACCCATACACATATACCTATAATAATAATTCCAAATCTAAAATGCTATGGTATCTCAAAACAAATACTAATTTAGTAAAAACCCTACTAAGTACATACATATATGACTTATATGAATATAAATGCCAACCTTTATAAATAATAATAAACCATATACACAAAACTTAAATGGGCATACATTCAAACATATAACATGTATATAGCTTAATACCCCAAAATGCATAAGGGTACCTATGCTATATTTTCCAAGAAAATTAGAGATTAAACTGGAAATTAGTGTATTATTATAATATACCATTTATATAAATTACTCAAAAGACTATAACATGAGCTATCAATATTTATATATACACATATATATGCCCACAAGGACATCGTTGGTTGTACTACATGTCTACTAGAGCTTGCATCGGGTCGGGTCCAGTTCGGACTTGTTCGGTACAATCGGGTCTCCCTAAAGTTAATAATATTAATAAATAGCTAATTAATTATTTATAGGGGTTATGTCACAACTTGGCCTGGTTTTCCTAGTTAGAACAACACACCTATGGCTCAATCTTCCCTACCATGGCTAATACACTAGTCAAGGTACATTACTGCACTACCCGTGCCATGATTCCTAGTCATCTTATACTCCAAATCTCAACCATGGCTAAAGTCATCTACCGTAATAATTAACTAAATAATTATTTATAAAAAAATTCTAAAAAATCACCATTTAATTTAAATAAATAAATAGAAAAATATATAATCAAAATTTCGGGAAGAGGAGTTACATATCTACCCACCTTAAAAATAATTTCGTCCTTGAAATTATAATTCATAATTATTCCTTAAAAATCAAAGTCTAATTACCTTAATCTTCTCAAAATTTAATTTCTTAAAAATATTTATAACCCTCTCTAGCAATTTTATAACTCCAAATACTTGAGGACTTCTACCCACCTTTGGTCACACTCCTCAAAATACGTTCACTAAAATCTTATAATCTTCTAACTAGTTGCTAACAATTCTACCGACAGATATCTAGGCATATGGCAACTATAATCCCTAATATTTCTAAATAACCAAAACTCAATAATCAAGCAATATTATACCATAACTTAAGAATTTCTGATGAATTCTAGACAGTACGATCATTCGTTACCCCGGAATAGGAAGGGACGAGAATCAGTGGTTCGGAAGGCAATGAAGAATAATCGAGAATGAATACGAAGTTTTAAAGACGGTAGAGAAGTTTCTAAGAAATTTTCAAGGCAGAGTGGATTGAGATTTCTAAGGGTTTAGTCATATTCGCAGGCTCATATCAGTACAGTTACGTAATCGATACGATATGCTCTGACCTACATGGGCTACCAAAAAAACTTGTCACGGCCCGCACCCGCTTTTCGGACGCGAGCTCGTGAGCAAGCCAGCTACGCATCGAGCGGACTCCCGCCCGACTCGAATACGTAAATGCTGTCAAGGCTATGGTATGCTGCCAAATCATGGCAATGCAATCTATATCTCAATCCACAAGAGTAATATAAACATGAATGAACAATTATGGGTCGTGGTTGCAGCCCACTAGCATAATGTCCGATAAGACTCCAAAGAATATAACAGGAGTCTACAAACTGAACCAATAAATAGGATATCTCATAATAATGAAAGGAAAGCACGAGCTGGAAAATAAACATGGTATCGATACTTGAATCTCGCAAGCAATCATAATCATCGGAACCCACAAGTGTCATAATCATCCGCCATCCTGCTCTGCTAACTAACTCCTTGCAATCGCTAAACCTGAAGATCATCAGGTCCTTAGGGGACATAGCAAGATACATATAAACATGTCTATCTAACAGTTCTATCATTCATAAAAATATAAACATAATATAAATAGAAAATGAGACAGAACTGATATGTGTCTACTGACAAGTGACTATGGACACAGATATGGGAACTATTACGCATAAATGAACTGCTGACTAAATTTGACTAAAGAAAAAATTAATTTTATGAATAAAATAGTTAATCGCTATTCCGTCGGTAGAATGTTGCTACTTTTATGAAATTATTCAGCGACTGAACGTAGTAAGCCGCTAAGAAGTCGGAAGTATCTAAAAGCTAATTACTCCTATTCAGCGATTGAACAATTAGTGGCTATTCCAAAAACTTTCTTTTTTTGCAAAAACAAAAGTTTTTTTATTTCACAAACTTTGTAAGAAGATTACAATTGAATTCTGGAAAAGTACAACTATAGGAATCCGATCTGAAGACGATCGCTTTATCCCTTGGACGATGTGAACTTTGAAGATGATAGCCTCTGGAGAATGCAGCAGCACTTGCGCAAGAATTCCTGATCTCTGTGATGATCTTGAATTATCTGATCTTTCATAATGAAGGACTTGAAACTCTATTTATAGAGTTCTGGAAAATAACTAATTAGTAGTTATTTCTAGATTGCGCAGACTGGATTGCGCAGGCATTGGATTGCACAAACAGCGAACTGTGGCAGTTACTCGATCGTGGCTCAACTGTATTAGATGCGTGGCATTGTTTGATTGAAATACGCATGGTCGTGTACAGCGGTTGCCACGTGGTGAGCAATTGATGGCATGTAAGCCACATATGAAATGTCAGTTATCTTGATGGATTGTGCCGCTTGAACTGTGCTAGCTTCAGACTGCGCTGGGATCGAACTGAGCTGAAAAGAGCTGGCAGACTGCACTTCGGTTGGGTTGGCAGACTGTGCCAAAAGTTGACAGCTGGACCGCGCTAACAGCTGTCCTAGAATGCGGCGCGGCTCAATAAACGAACAGACTCCTCGCTTTTTGGGCTGTCAGTTGTCAGAAAATCTGATTTTGTGTCAGGTAATGATGACGTTGCCACATCAGCATTGCGCGTTGGATCTTGGCGCAGTTCAACCTTGCGCAGTTGATTTGTTGCACAATCTGCTTCCTGCAGTTCATTGAAGGGTGCACAATTTGGTTTTTATTGCTTTTTTGATGGGTGCAACTTAATTTTTAGGACCTACAAGACCCCCTTCAAAGTTTTCAAAATTTGAAAAATATTCAAAGTTTCGAAATACATTGAATTTTGAATTTAAAATCAAGTTGCGCAAGTAGCGCTTTGACTGCGCGTTTGGAGGAATAGCTCCGACTTTTGTGGCATAATCTGTGATGACTGTTACAATTCTGAAAACTATAAATAGTTTCCATTCTCATTCTGTCATCCTTTACTTGCTTTAATTTTCTGAAGAGATAAAAGCTTCCCGCCTACTCCGACTACTTTTCCTTCCTCTCACCGTCGACGTTCAATGGCTCCTAAGCGAACTGCCACCGAGAAGGGCAAGGCCGGCCGAACCCTCAACTCGTGTTGCGCAACGAGCTTTTCGCCATAAGATTGGCCATCCAGCACTGCAAGGTAGAAGACAAACTCGATCGAAACCCTTTTTAGGGTTCTTGACATTTTCGAATCTTCATACCTCTTTTTTTAGAGATTGATGGTATTGTGCCGCCCTGTTTAGGATTTTGGTTGCACACACAATAGTTTTCATTTTTATGAAAACTATATTCTTGCACAATCGGTTGGAAAGCGCTGGCAGATGTTCAGTGCAATCCATCGATTTGTGCAAGTCAGTTGAGCCAGCGCAAACTGATGCCTTGCGCAAGCGATTTAGCACAATCTGCCTTGCGCAAGTGGGTTAGCGCAAACTGATGCCTTGTGTAAGTGGATGTGTTGGCGCAACTGGATACTTTGCGCATGTGGGCTGTATTGGCACAATCTGATGCTTTGCACATAGCGCAATCTGATGAACTCTTTTCAAAAAACTTTGTGATTTTGCATGTACTGCTTTTTATCTCTTTATTTGATGCAGTTAACCTCAGGAAAGATCCCAATTATGAGGTCTTTGCAGGATCTTTGGCTGAACCCGAATTCAAAGAGGATATTTCCCATGTGACATATCCTCAATATGACTTGCCGTCATCTCGCAAGCCATCCTGGTGGCACAAGATAATAAAACTCTGCTGTGTTTGATGACGGGCAGCCACTCCAAACTGCAGATACGGTTACTCATAAGAAGCCGTTTTCTGTTCGATGAGGCTTTTGATAAGAACTCTCAGCCTAGACCTCGTATGGAGCAGAGACTTTTTCAAAGAGGCGAGAAGATGATACTTTTACCAGAGATTTCCAGATGCCTTCCCCTGTCTCGCTATGCTTTTACGAGCTATCCCAGAAGGATGGAATGTGATATAACTCCGCTTCAGCAAGCCCGAACGGGGAATATTTGTGTGAAGAAGGGGCCGAACAGCAAAAACATGTTCTATATTTCCTCAGAGCGTCATAGCTCCCTACTCAGAGGACTGAAACCTGGTTGCATCCCACCAGAAAACTCTTCCCTGCTGCTACCAGTCAGAACTCCGATATTCGCAAATGAGTTTGCGAAAGTTAAGGAAGGTATCCAGATCAAGATCTTCGGCTGATGGGTCTTGTGAATCGGATAGCAAGAGGTGGAGCTGTATAGCCAATTGGATATTGGCTCAATTTGAAGAACGACTCAAGGAGATTGAGCTATACCAAGAGGTGTACACCACCGTTTATGGTTTCCCGCCTAACCCGCATCTATTCCTTGCATTGGTGGAGAGATACAACTATAGAACGGGGACTTTTATGACACCATGCGGAGAGATCGGATTGGCTTTACACGAGATGAAGTACATCTCCAGCCTACCAATAGGGGATATCCCCTATGAAGAATTTGTCCCTACCAATAATGAGTTGGACAAATTACGCCAAGAAAATGCTGACATGGTGGCTGTCTTTGAAGAGCTGCTATGCCACTACAAGATCTGTTCCTTGTATTACAAGAGTGGTACTTCCGGCACCTATTACTCATCCAAATGGTTGCCATATCTTTCTCAACCATATCATCGAGAAGAAGACCAAGGAGCACGATAACTGCAAACCCACGTTCTTCAGACCACTTAGCAACAGCAAAGTGATAAGGTTGATGGAAGAGAACAAGGATATGGTTATGATGATCAAGGATGATCTCTAGTGTCCTCCTTTCAAGGAAGGGGACATTATTGAAAGTTACATGAGGCTGGGCTACAGGCCCATGTCGAAGGAAGCCCAGTTGGCGGGTTTCCTCACTTATTGGCTCCGACGATACGTCGTTCCTGGAGCCAGCACCGTCGATCGCTTTTATCGAGGCATACTATTTGCTGTCGTCCGCTTAGTCTTCGGATACCGGATGGATCTATTGTCAGCAATGACTTGCAGAGTAAATGCTGGCCTCGCCTTTTTGTCGATCAAATGCTTCGAGAAAAGGGAGAGAAAGGAAGCTTTCCTCGGCTGGAGCTACCATACACATATCTATTCGGATGGCTGCTTCTGCACTATCCTTCATTGATGAACCCCGATATGGGGGTGGTGAGTGTGCAGCTTCTTGAGAGATTCTCTAAGAGCAAGTGGATATATACCACTTTAAGAGATTGCAGGCGCGCACTGAATCTAGGAAAGGGATGGAATTTCTATTGTGTTCCCCCTCCGGCTGGCTACGAGCATATGTCCACCAACCTTGTCGACTCTGGGAGGGCACAGCCTCTTGGCCACACAATTTTTAACTGGTTGAAGACAATCCGGCCATCTCACTTAGTGTATCGATTTGAAGATGAATGCTATCTGGATCCCTATCTCCCTAGCCAATTTGTACGCCAATTTGGCTATGACCAATTCTATGTAGGCAACGCCATAACGTGCCTACAGGGAAAAGGTTATCTGATCGATGGCGCCCGGGCTTGGGCTTACTATAATGCTGGGACACGAGGACGACGTTCTCGATGCCACTAAAGAGCGATCATGGTCCTCGTATGTTATATACTTATTCGCTCTTCTACACATCGACGAACACTTTTGATGAGAATTTCAACTTAGCAGATAGCTTTGCGACAGCAACGCGATTAAAGAAGGGAGCATCTGTTGTGTTGGCTCCTGGAAATGATGAGGAGGATGAGCCAGTTGATGTACCGTTGGAAGCTTCGAGGGAAGCCAACTTCCCTGACAAAGTCAACGAGCCACTGTGCGTCTCTTTGAAGGTTGTCAGATCTCCAATCAAGGAAAGGAGAAGAGGAAGATGGAAGAACCTTCTTCTCCAGTTTCTAAGAGGAAGCTTGTCTTAGAATCCTCAGAAAGGGTCACGACCCGGTCGCAATCTCGCAGCATGCTGAGTCGACTAGAGAGAAGAGGCGACAACTCCGACCTCTCTTCAAAGGCAAGTAGATGTTGTAGATGTAGAGAGTCCGGAGAGACCTTTGCGCAGAAAGAAGATAGTTTTCAGGAGGAAAGTGGCTACTCCTCCAAGACCTATCCTGTCATCGGTCGTGACCAGTGCTATCGCCGGAGTCATGATGTCGTCTCCTACACCTGCCCTTGAACCTAGGCAGAAAGCTTTCAGTCCAGAGAAGAGGGACAAAGTTGTAGAGGCCAGGGAGGAAATCGCAGAGACAGCAGATGAGACTGCGAAGCCAAATAAGCCAGAAACATCTCCCAAAGCACTGCAACTTGCAACAAAACCACCCACCTTCCAGCTTCTCCTCGATCACTACGTGCTGAAGAAGATCAATTAATGATTGAGGCACTGGACAACTGTGACTTTGGCTTCAACGATGATGCAGATCCAGTTGCCGCAACTGATAGTGAAGAAGCACGAGAAGAGAGTGCTAGTGATGAAGATACATCAGCAGAGGCTTGATGACACTCTGAATCCAAAGAGGATGCTGATGTACATGCATCCCCAGAAAAGAATATGGTTAAAAAAGTAGCACCGAGGGAGTTACTGCCACCCATCAAGGAGGTACTGGTATTGACTGATATTAATACCCTTTTATGGATAAATGATTGACATCTTAATTTTTATCCATGCAGTTATTCAACTTTCTCTGACTCCTCTAATCTGCACTGATATAGTGCAAATAAAGGCGATAGCCAGCAGTAGCCGTCATTTATTAGGCGGCTCTGAAGCGGGTAGTAGCCAGGCAGTAATGTCTAAAGCTACTTCTGCGAGGCTACAACCTGTGTCAGCAGATGACAAACTTGTCACTGGTCCCAGCAATGGTAAAATTACCTTTTGATCATTTTCGATAGTTGCTAATGACAGCAAACTGAAGGGGTTTATTTGATTTCGCAGTGGAACATCTGGGAGGAGCAACCAGCTCTACCATGGCTCCCTTGTCCAAAGAAACTACAGTTCATGCTGCCGAACTTCTACCTGTGCAGGTACCTGCAGCTTCAACGTCCATGGGAGTAGCTGCTACACCGGTGCCATAGCTACTAACAGATTTATAATTGGCTCCTTCACTAACCTTTTCTTCAATTCACTAGGACCCTTAGTAGAAAGGGTAAAGAAAGAAGATATTGGTTTCATCACTGTTAGAGGTCCAACCTCTTACTGATTAGTGCCATCAGAAATCAAGGTGACGACGCTCAAGCTGTTTACCTTGTACACATACTAGATGAACTGGAGGAATCAGTTAAGATCTACAAAGATCTTAATCGGGGGGAAGTGGAATCCTTGGTAAATGCTGAGTTCGAGAGGATGTCTCGAGAGGCTGCAGTTACGAAAGCTGATTTCCAGATTTTCTTGGACACTTTCGCTGCTAAGTCTTCAGAGTATAACTCCCAAATGAAATAATAGCATCTGCTGCTGAGGAGAAGGAAAGAAAGTTGCTGAGCTGAAAGCAAAGTTCGATCGACTTCAGGAAGAGTTGAAAATTGTTCAACTTGCTCTGGAAGAAGAGACCACTCATCATCAAGCTGCAGTCCAGCAACTGGACATTCTGACCCACGAAAGAAATGAGTATGTCAGAACTCATCAAGCTGAAATCTCCCGCCGACTAGTAACCTTGCCGACTTTTGATGATAAGTCTGGAATGGAGGAAGCGAGAAGGCGAGTGATGGATTCTCGGGAGGAGCGACTTCAATCTTTAAAGTAGCAGATGGCTAATTTGATGACCCCACCAGCTGAATAGGAAGACTTTTTGTATCTTCTATTTTGTGACATATCTTTTTGTAATGCCTTTTAATTATGATCAATAAAAAGACATTTTCTTTGTGGCTCTATTATTTGTTGCATATCTCATTCGGATATAAATAATAGCAATAAAAAATATATTCAGAGGTCTGGGACATGATATATTTCTTGATTTAGAAAATAATTATATTCATTATATCTGCTTAGAGGTAATGTGGACATGGCAGAATATAATTTGTTGAATATCATTATTTAGTAGACAACTTAATCAAAGGTAAAAAATACATGACAAGTTGCTGATATGAATGAACGGATGAATCGTTAAAATACATGAACGAAATGAATCGTTGGAGTGAACGGATGAACCGTCAGAGGAATTGGATGAACGGATGATCCGTCAGATGAATGGATGAACGGTGAACTGTCGGATGAAATGGATGAACGGGTGAACCGTCAGATGAATGGATGAACGGGCGAACCGTCGGATGAATGGATGAATAGGTGAACCGTCGGATGAATGGATGAACGGGTGAACCGTCGGATGAATGTAATGAACGAGCGAACCGTCGGATGAATGTGTCGCTTCATTGTTTCACGAATCTCTGTCTATAAATTAAAAAAAAATTAGATGGAATGATCACTTTCACTTTTCAACATAAAGATGTCGTCTGAGATGCATCCAAGAAGGCTGAATCGCCCCGAAAGTTGAAGCGGGCACTGAAGAACGTCCTGCCGAACCGATCCAGTCAAAGCAGACAGAGACAGGCGAAGGTTCGTCTGCCCCAGCCACCGCGGATATTCTGGACTTCCTGGTTGAACCATGGAAGACTGAAGAATAGGAGGCCATAAGGATGACAGCTTGCAAATTTTTGGTGGGTTCGAGCAAGGATGTTCTCGGCTCTTTTGCCGATTTTTTTTGAGAAGGACGGCAATGGTCCTCGTCCTGTCTATAAAAAAGACGATAGTGATTCTCGTCCTTGATATTATGTAACATCATTCATGATGAAATAAAAATCAAATTTTATTTATGCACTGTCTTGTTGTATTTATATGAAACCCTTGTTATATTCATACATAGTATTTCTTAAGGAATTTGCCATTGATAGGTATCATAGCAACTCGACCGTCTAGCTCTGAGAGTTGATAGGCTCCATTTGAGAAAACTTTGCTCACGATATATGGTCCTTTCTACTTCGCGTCGAACTTGCCTTTGCTCATGTGAGTCATAGTCATGGGACGTCTGACTTAGAATGAGCTCTCCTTTCTGAAAGGCTTGACTTTAACTTTGCGGTTGAAAGTCTTTGAGATGCGGGCTTGGTATAACTCAATATGCTGTTGAGCCAATGGCCGCTTCTCGTCAAGCGCCTCCAATTCCTGAAGTCGAAGAATATCGTTGTTCTCCGTTGTCAGCTCATTAGCGATGACAACCTTAAGGACAGAATTTGAAGTTCCAGGGGTAGAACTGCTTCACAGCCATACACTAAAGAGAAAGGTGTACGTCTGTGGGGTTGGGACCGTAGTACGATAGGCCCAAAGACATTCTCCAAGCTTTTCACTCCAGTTTCGTTTGTTAGTAGACACAAACTTCTTAAGGAGCTTGATGATAGTTTTGTTGAAGTCTTCAGCCAAGCCATTAGCACATAATTGTAGGCTGTCGAAGCGATATTGTCAATCCGTTTTATTACAGAATCTTGTAAATTTTGGCTGATAAATTGAGGTCATTCGTGAATGATTCGTCGAGGTACACCAAATATAAATGACATGGTGTTTGACGAAGTTGATGATGCTGCTGGTTTTGACTTCAGCCAAAGGTATAGATTCAGCCCATTTGGAGAAGTAGTCAGTTATTGCTAGTATGAACCGATGTCCTCTAGAAGAAGGAGGGTTGATAGGACCTATAATATCATGCCCAAGCTTCGAAAGGCCAGGAAGCAGCAGTTGGATGTAGAAATTCGACGGTTGATGGATAAAATCTGCATAGATTTGACAGGCTCGACATCTCCTTACATATTCGATGGCATCAGATACCATAGAGGGCCAGTAGTAGCCCATGCGTCGGATACGATCTTGTAGCTTAGGGCGGGTTGATGTGCTCCACAAACACCATCGTGAGCTTCACGCAATACTTGCTTCGCTTCATCACCAGCAAGACAGCAAAAGAAGATCGCCATAAGTTCGTCGATAGAGAGTCTTGGTGATTGATTATAGTAGAATCGTAGAGATCGTCAACGAATACTCGTAGCCTCCTTGGGGTCTTCAGGAAGTATATCATGGACCACGAAATCGATAAAGGGAGCTCTCCAATCTTCAGTGATAACATTGGCTTCAATAAGATTACTGAACTCAATATTAGATTGTTTTCGATGCAGAACAATTCCCGATTAGAGACAACCACCACCTGCTGTCTTTTGATAGGGATGGCTAAGACTGCTGCAAGATTGGCCAAAGCATCTGCTTCAGTATTATAAGCTCGGCGGACATATTCGATAAAGAAGGCTTTGAATAATGTAGCCATGCTGATTGCTGCTTCATGATAAGGCACTAGACCTTGATGACGAACTTCATAGGTTCCTCTAACCTGGTTAACAACCAGCTTGGAGTCGCCATAGACTTCAAGATATTTGACGTCCAGTTGTTTAGCTAATTGAAGGCCAATGAGTAGAGCATTGTATTCTGCTACGTTGTTGGAGCAAGGTTCATCTAGGGAGTAGGCTCTTTGAATAGTTGACCCGTTTGGAGAAATAAGAACAACCCCAACCCCTGCGACAATGGCACCATTTGGTCCGATCTGGATGTACCGTCGAAAACAGACGCCAAGTAGGAAATTCTTCGGAGATCATATTTGATTCCAATGTCTCATCTGAATTTTATCATAAAGCTTAGATGTCTCCGGAACAGGATGAGCTGCTAAAAAGTCAGCCACCGCTTGACCTTTGACAGACTTTTGTGGAACATAAACCATGTCGTACTGGGCTAGCAGAATGACCCATGTAGCCAGTCGGGAATTGAGTGTGCTAGGCTTCTTCATCAGTACCCGAAGAGGATTAACTCGGGATATGACATAAATAGTTTGGCCAATGATATAATGCTCGTCTTTTGAGCAACAAACATAAGAGCTAAGCATTCTTTTTCGACCAGACTATAACGGTGTTCAGCACCAATCATAGTATGACTAAGATAGTAGATGGCCTGTTCATGGCCTTCTTTGTTCTTTTGGGCAAGTAAAGCACCCAATGAATGATCGATTGTGTCTCGACTTCGGGATCTAGTGTGTTGAAACCCATTCGGAAGATTCTTTGAGCAGATCTAAGTACCGCTGGCTGGGCTTGCGAGGCTTGCCGTGTTTGAAGCACTTTCTACCTCTAGTGTCTCGAGAAGCATGTTGACGGAAGCATATAACACTTCGTCTTCATCTTCTGACATTGGTTCAGAAGTTGCAAAATTCAGACGATCGAAGACAGATCATTTTGTTGTCTGGCAACAACACTTGATGACAACCTTGTGATTACAATGGTGTTCAAGTGGTTAAACTGGAGGTGTCGAGATATTGTCTCGCTTTTGTTTGAGGTGCTCTCGGAGATCAGAACAATGACGAGACGAGAAGAAGTCTGAGAGATACGTTCTTTGACCACATTCGGAACATGGTTCCGGTTCTTCAGATGTTTTTTCCCGTGAGTATACAAGGAAGTACTCACTGCATTAGCATAGGTATCAGGATTTTTCATTCTGGAAGTTTGCTTCTGATGCAGGTTCATCTTCGGCATTGGCTGCTTACGTTTCACCGAAGTTAATGTAGATCGAGGTCTATTGAGATAATCCTGTAGATCAGCAAACTTACCCCTAGGGGTTTCTGTTTGAGATACCAGTAATTTTTCTTGTTGTGAGCGGGATATCCAGAGAGTTGGGAGATCTTGAAGTTCTGCTACCGGAGTAGGCAGAATACCTCTTTGATCAGTATATTTCCCTTTGGCAAGAAGAGAAGAACTCTTGTTTAAAAGAGTTCTTGTACTGATTGGTGCCGAGGTACGTTCAGATTGATCTTCTACGTAAAAACCGGAGAAGACTGAGAAAAACCAAAGGACCTTTTCCCTTGTTTTGTGAAGAAGGGTTGGCTAAAGAGCGTTTCCCTCTGTTGTCTTCCAAGTCGTGGAACGAGGAAGTTTGAGAAAAGACTAATGGGCTTTTTTCTTTGTTCTGAAGAGGATGAGGAACAGTCAACAGACTACCCCCAGTGGATTGCGCTGGAGCAACAAGGTGCTTGGGAAGAGAAGTTGAGTCTTTTCCTTTGCTGTGAGAAGAAGGAAGATTAGCCAAAGGACTATCCCTATTGGATTGCGCTGGAACAGCTTGCGCAGAAGTTAAAGTGGTAATATGTGCATTGGTTGATTGCGCATAAGAAGCTTTGACAGATGGCCTATTGGCCACAAAAACTGTAGTTTGTGCAGCAGGAGTAATGGCTTCAGTGGATTGCGCAGAAAGGAAGGAGGTCACCAACTGCGCTAGGGGGAGAGGAGTCTTGCATTTTGCTATAGCAGCATAGGAAGTAGCTTGCGCGGCAGCAAGGGGAGCAGTACACTGCGCAGGAGCTCTAGCTTGCGCTTTGGTAGCGAGTGGTGTTTTTTGTGCAGGAGCAGAAGTGGCAAATGGCTCCTTGGTAGCAGAGAGAGCAGGTTGTGCAGATAATTGCGCAAAGGACAGCGCAGAGGACTACGTAGAGGACAGTACAGAGGACTTTGGAGTCCACCCTGAACAAACCTTGCTCTTGGCAGAGGTTGCAGTGCAACGAGTAGCCCCAGAGTTGATCATCATTCGTAGGCAGTCTGGTTGACCTTCACAACCAGCGTCTTCTGCGTCTTTCCGATAGACGCAATGTTACATTGAGTTGTCACTTCCTCGTCGGAGGAGAAGTTGTCCCCAGCAGAGTCGCCATTTTGTTTGTAAAAATATAAGTTCTTTTTATTTCATAAACTTTGTAAGAAGATTACAATTGAATTCTGGAAAAGTATAACTATAGGAATCCGATCTGAAGACGATCGCTTTATCCCTTGGACGATGTGAACTTTGAAGACGATAGCCTCTGGAGAATGCAGCAGCACTTGGGTAAGAATTCCTGATCTCTGTGATGATCTTGAATTATCTGATCTTTTATAATGAAGGACTTGAAACACTTTATAGAGTTTGGAAAATAACTAATTTGTAGTTATTTCTGGATTACGCAGATTGGATTGCAGGCAATAGATTACGCAAACAGCAAACTGCGCTGGCAGTTACTCGATTGTGGCTCAACTGTATTAGACACGTGGCATTGTTTGATTGAAATGTGCATGGTCGTGTACAGACGATTGCCACGTGGTGAGCAATTGATGGCATGTAAGCCACATATAAAATGACAGTTATCTTGATAGATTGCGCCGCTTGAACTGTGCTAGCTTCAGACTGTGCTGGGATCGAACTGTGCTGAAGAAGATCTGGCAGACTGTGTCAGTTGGGTTGGCAGACTGCGCCAAAAGTTGACAGCTGGACCGCGCTAATAGCTATCCTAGAATACGGCACGGCTCGATAAATGAACAGACTCCTCGCATTTTGGGCTGTCAGTTGTTAGAAAATTTGATTTTGTGTCAGGTAATGATGACGTTGCCACGTCAGCATTGTACGCTTGGATCTTGGCGCAGTTCAACCTTGCGCAGTTGATTTGTTGCGCAATCTGCTTGTGCAGTTCATTGAAGGGTGCGCAATTTGGTTTTCATTGCTTTTTTGATGGGTGCAACTTGATTTTTAGGACCTACATCCCTCTCTTTCCAAAACCCTTCCCCCCATAAAATTAACTAAATCCTATTCCCTCTTTTCTAACCCCAAATCCCTCCTCAAAAACCCGCAGGCCTCCTTCTCCTCCTCCTCCAGGCCGCTCCTCCTTTAACCCCTGCCACCGCCGCCGCTTTAACCCCTCCCCCCGGTCTCCCCCAGGCCGCCACCACCTGTTTAACCCCCGTTGCCTCCTTCAACGAGCGCTTTTCAGGCGGAGCGCCCCCTCCTACATCTTTCCCAAGCCGATTCTCGACAGGCGAGCCCCCTCCACCTCCTTTGAAGAGCCCCGCCGGCGCCTCCTTCGGACGTCGATCTCTGCCGAAGTTCCTAAGGCCCCGCCGCCTCCTTCGAAGTGCCCCCACTGACTCACGACAGGCAGAGCCCCCGCCACCTCCTTTGAAGAGCCCCAGCCGCCTCCTTTGAAGAGCCCCAAGCCGTCTCCCTCGGACGTCGATCTCCACCAGAGTTCCCAAGGCCGTCGATCTCCTTGTGGATCAGGTATAAAAATTTCTATTGTTTAAATTTAATTGGTATGCATTGATTTGCAATTTTATGACCAAAATATGGATCTCCTCTTTCTGGAAGGGTTTTGGTGGTTCCTGGTCTATGTTTTCGTAACCCAGCCCCTTCATGTGGTTCTAGCCTTTGGTTCTATCCCAAGGCCGTTGAGCCCTCTGATGTGGTTCAAAATAAGGTTAGAAACATTGCTTCCAATATACAGTTTGCAACTTACGTATGTTCAATTTGGTAGCTACTCAAACTATCAATGTAGACCAAAATGAATGCTAAACATGCCTTGGTCCATCTGTCCACATTCTGACGTTGATCTAATTTGTTGACACATAGGCATAATATGTTGACACTTAGGCTTAATATTGGTTCTATCCTTTGGCGTGGTAGATTTCGTTAACAACCCCATATAGAATTGCATTTTTTCATATTCATGTTTGGTTAGGTTAAAGATAGAAATAGGCTTGAGGGTATAATTGTCATATTTATATTATAAAAACTTAAGGTTCTAGTTTTTAGGCTCCAAACCCCTTGATGAGGCTCTAATTGTCATATTTGTATTACAAAATCTTAAGGTTCTAGTTTTTAGGCCCCAAACCCCTTGATGAGGCTCTAATAAGATTTAGTAGAACACGACGTGGAATGAAAAGGAATTGATGCACAAAGTGATATATATTGGTATTATCCCAGCCGAGACAACCCCAATGAATCCCCTACAAGGTATCTAATCTAGTCCACATCCTACCTCGATGAATCCTTTTTATTTTATTTTCTTTTGACACTTATATTGTTATAATTATATACTATGTTAAAACTAGAGACAAAATTGTGATAGCTTCTAGGCAGTGAGTCGGTCTTTTGATCTATAATCATATTTGATACCTAATTTTATTTTTTATAATATATATGGTGCAGAATCATTCACACGAGTGAAAGCAATCATGAGTCGATACTTAGTTGACCGTACGTGGATGTACAATCGGCAACATGAGAGCAAGATTGGTCTGAATGATGATTTTAAGATGGGCGTAGAGGAATTTCTCAAATATGCCAGTAGCCAACCTGATTTCATGGATGGTAGACTCATCAAATGTCCTTGTGTCAAATGTCATAATAGACCATTCAAAGAGGTGGATCTTGTTAGGGAGTATCTCTACAAGAAGGGTTTCGTACACAACTATAAGGAGTGGACAGCTCGAGGAGAAACTTTGTTCTCGCAATATCAGTCCTACTTTGATACAGAGGTCGGAGGGCCCACTCCCGGAGATCAATGTGAATATCAGCGTCGAAATCTGGCACGAGAGATGATATTTATCGCGGCCGGGCCTAGTTTTGATCCAGAGAATCTGAATCCTGATGCAAAGGAGTTTTATGATATGTTCAAGGATGCCGATAGACCGATATACCCGGGATGCGATACTCATTCTGTCCTGTCTGTGGTGATCCTTAAAAACTTGGATGATCTTCAGTGGTGACTCCAGGTTCTCGATCTACTCCCTGGTGCAAGATATACGCTCGGTGTTGAAAATGTCCAAGTGTCTGAGAGTCTGGAATTCAGTAGTCTTTTCTGGCTCGGAGAGTATATCCACAAGTCTGGCTTGAAAAGGATGGCATGCTCCCTCTGGTTGTCAAGGAACTCCTCAAGCGTCTCCGTCAACTACGTACTACCCATGGGGATAGTAGGGTGATAGAAGGTAGTGGAAGCTCGAAACCTTCAAATGTAGGTGGATCAACAGTTCTGGTGTCGCATGCTTTTGAATTATCTGAAAAACAGAAAACTGTTAAAATAATCTAGACCTACATACAACAAGTGTTATAGAATATTAAAATACCTGATACACCTGATATACCTGATATACCCTTATTTCTCGATTTTTTCTATGCTGTGATCAAATTTCCCCTAGTTTAAATCAAGTCCCCCAACAGTACGCTAAGACCTACGTACCATTAGGATAGACCTGCATGGGCCACCACTAAAAACATGTCACGACCCGCTCCCGAATAATCGGACACGAGTCGGACACGCCCAGCCTTCATTGTTAGACACAATGAAGTAAGCTGTACCAAGCTAGGGAAAACTAACTAGATAACATGAAAGTATAGAATCACAGCATCTAAAAACGTATCCCAGAATGATCACCATAATCCACAAATCCAGATATCATAATGTACCAGAATCAACAGGAATGAAAAGTGCTATGAACTCTAAAGTCAATATCTCAAAATAAAGCTAAGTAATAACCTAAACCTCAAGCTAAGCCTCATCCTGCTCAGCTAAATCCTGGGCTCTGGCCCATATAGTAGATCAATGTCCTGCAAGCATACCTGCAACATATCCTATTCAGGAGCGGAGCAAAGTACAGTTCTAGGTAATGAAACATGAACATGATATGAACAGGGTACGGGAGTACAGGAAATAAAATACAGGAATGAACATGAAAGTACAGGAAAGTAGTACATAGAATAAGTACAGGAACTATAGTACATGAATGTAAAGTACAGGAACATGTAAAGTACAGGAATGAAACTATAATCCTGAAGTACCAGACATGACAAGTGCACAATATCGAATACATCTAGTCCATGTGACCGGCTGGGGTAAGTACAGGAGCATGCACAGGAGTACATGAATATGGTACGACTTAGGACCGCGTGCACAGTGCGAGGCCTAAGCTAGGCACAGGAATATATAGTAACCGTGATTGGTCACATGGCTAGTGTATTTCCCCACCCGACGCTAATAAGTACAAGAACAAGAGTACATGAGTACATGAATATCGTGCCATGACGTGTCACAAGAAAGGTACAAGAATGTAAATGCAAAACCGTAGAAAAGTACTTGCCTTGCTCCGGTAATCAAGGGTAGGGAGGTGATCTGCATGTCCTCCTGAATTTATAATTTGTACAAGTTGGTTATAAACTAAAACTAAATTCTAATTGGTTTTTCCATCTATAAAATTATTTAACTCAAAAATTTCTAATAAACTCAAGATCTGTTTAACCCATCCATATAATAAATGGAAACCTAAAATTAGGGTTCTGATAACCCAAGATCTGCTCATCTCATGGATTGGATTTCCAGAACTCAGCAAGGGCAGATAGGAAAATTCTCCTTTCTGTTACTCTATTATATTATTATTAACTGTACTTGAATGAGCAATAGTGCTATCAACATCACAAATTTCTACTCATAGAAATAATGCAACCGAAAGACCAAGGCCCAATAGTCTTCCTGCCAAGGTTATTAATATCATGAGTAAAGTAATTGACTAATTCAGCTCTTGTTTCACTGTCTCAGTCAAGAATGACAATAACAATAAAAATAAAAACTCCTCCAACCAACTGCTGCCAATAGGAAACATAACTCAATTTTCTACAGTCAACCTTTATAGTCAGGAATACTACTTGAACTCAAACCTCAACCCTTACTGTCAACAGAAGAAAAATAACAAATATTCAATTCTCAAACTGTTCTCCTTCACAGCATAGATTTCGAAGGAATAAATAGGGAGAACACATCTTCCACACAACTTATAAAATAACACAGAAACTCCAACTATTCAGAAATGTACTCAAATATACATCATACATAAGGCTAATCACCTGCAAGCACTTATAGGATTATACAACCAAACTAAAAATAGCAGGTTACTACAACCCATTCTCAGCCGAACCTGGCAATGGACATGATGTCCTGCCCAGGTTGGATCAACCACAAAGCCAAAGAAAATATAAAAGAGAAATTGTATTAAAAGTTTACAATTAAATTAAAAACCAAATCATTCATCAAAAGAATCATCATCTCCGAACCAAACTCCAATCGATCACCAACACCTGAGCTTGGCTACAAAATCAGCTACTGGACACGCACGCGAACTCAGGCCTAACACGAACACACCCAGGATATGGACACAGCTACTCGAACACCGCCACAAACTGGTACACCAAAGCAATCACGAACAGTACAAGGTCTCGGACACGAACCACACCAAGGAAAGCAGACGAGAAGACACGCACAAATGATTTAAAGTCTCAGATACGATCCATTAGCAAATAGAAGGGAACAGGAACGCTTGATAATCACAACACATGAAACAACACCAAAACACAGGATTATACTCCTAAAATTTCCAGCAAGATCTAAAAGAGTTTGGAATAGGAATTACCTGAAGATTGTCGTTGATAGTTATGAACCCAACAGTCTAAACAAGTCCTTTCCCGAAAATGGCCTGAATTAAGAACAACATGAAGAATTTGCAAGAATAATTTAGTTATTCTTCAAGGATTTGAGAGATCACACACTCAACAACCAATTAAAATCATCATAATTGAATTCGTCCGATCCAGATCAACTAGAAGGAAGAAATTCTCACAATATGAATAATCATCGGACAAAATTAAATCTGAGCCTAGTCCAAGAAATTTTATAGAAAATTTCATAAATGTCAAAGAATCAAATCTGAGGAAGCAACTCACCAGTGGAATGGATCAGGAAAGAGCGGATCTCCAGTGCTCGAAATCCCTGGTCGATCCTTCTCGAACTCGACGATCGCCGAGGAATGGATCGGCTCGATCGTTGGTTCCTACTGGATCCGATCAAAACGAGGGAAAGAATGAGTTTAGCTAGATCCGAGCTAACCCTAGATCTGAATAAAAAGAGTTTAGAAAAACTTACTGAGAATGAACCTAGGTCAGAGAATGGATCGACTCCTGGAAGAGCTACGCTTGCTGTCGTCGCTTCGTAGCGTCGTCACTGGAAATCGAAGGGTTCACAACTCAAGGATCGATCCTCCTAAGTTTAGATCTGAACGTTAGGTAGGTCGAGGTCTGGAACTAGAAAGGAAAACGAAATCAAACTCACCCTCCCCGATGTTCGCCGAAAAAATCGCCATAGTTGAGACCTGAACCGCCGGAAAGGACTCGAAGCCGATGAGAACTCGGCGGAGCACGGTGTTCGTCGTCTTCAAGAGGTCGCCGCCCTCTGCATGTCGTCGCCGCCGTCGTCTTCAGTCGTCGCCGCCGTCGTCTTCATTCGTCGCCGAGGGACTCAAGAGTGGAGAAACACTCGAGAAGAGGGTGAAGAAATCGAGAGACAGAGAGGATTAATGCCACTGCTGGCTCTCTCTCTCCACTCAAAGATTTAAAAGGAAAGAATAGACATTAGCAAAAACCACCCCAACAATTCGAATATTACAAATTGACCTCCCGCCAAGAGTTATTTAACAAAACAGCCCCTTGCTGTTTCATATTACAGGAAATTGATTTAAAATCAGTTGAGAACCCACATGGTGGGCCCAAAGTGGTTATAACAACTTTTCAAATTTGAAAAGTTGTCCAAAAATTTTCCCTCCAAAATCTTATCATCAAAAAAATAAATGTAAGCTAAATTATTATTTAAAACCATTTTATTATTCAAAGCTTAAATAATACCAATTGTTTAATAACTAGAATCTCATTATTTATTTAAAAATCCAGGAAGTGGAGTTACAAATCTCCCCCCTTAAAAAAAATTTCGTCCTCAAATTTCAAGGACAAAAATAAGCAACACAAAATCTCAGCAAATCATAAGGGTCCAAACACTAGTCATTTATTGTAATTAGAATCCCCCAATCAGAGTACAATCAAATCAATCAAATAAAGTGGGATAGCG
>JANAVB010039020.1:8466145-8908170 GCA_029216955.1 Iris pallida
ACATTCGGAACATGGTTCCGTTCTTCAGATGTTTTTTCCCGTGAGTATACAAGGAAGTACTCACTGCATTAGCATAGGTATCAGGATTTTTCATTCTGGAAGTTTGCCTCTGATGCAGGTTCATCTTCGGCATTGGCTGCTTACGTTTCACCGAAGTTAATGTAGATCGAGGTCTATTGAGATAATCCTGTAGATCAGCAAACTCACCCCTAGGGGTTTCTGTTTGAGATACCAGTAATTTTTCTTGTTGTGAGCGGGATATCCGGAGAGTTGGGAGATCTTGAAGTTCTGCTACCGGAGTAGGCAGAATACCTCTTTGATCAGTATATTTCCCTTTGGCAAGAAGAGAAGAACTCTTGTTTGAAAGAGTTCTTGTACTGATTGGTGCCGAGGTACGTTCAGATTGATCTTCTACGGTAAAAACCGGAGAAGACTGAGAAAAAACCAAAGGACCTTTTCCCTTGTTTTGTGAAGAAGGGTTGGCTAAAGAGCGTTTCCCTCTGTTGTCTTCCAAGTCGTGGAACGAGGAAGTTTGAGAAAAACTAATGGGCTTTTTCCTTTGTTCTGAAGAGGATGAGGAACAGTCAACAGACTACCCCCAGTAGATTGCGCTGGAGCAACAAGGTGCTTGGGAAGAGGTTGAGTCTTTCCCTTTGCTGTGAGAAGAAGGGAGATTAGCCAAAGGACTATCCCTATTGGATTGCGCTGGAACAGCTTGCGCAGAAGTTAAAGTGGTAATATGCGCATTGGTTGATTGCGCATAAGAAGCTTTGACAGATGGCCTATTGGCCACAAAAACTATAGTTTGTGCAGCAGGAGTAATGGCTTCAGTGGATTGCGCAGAAAGGAAGGAGGTCACCAACTGCGCTAGGGGAGAGGAGTCTTGCATTTTGCTATAGCAGCATAGGAAGTAGCTTGCGCGGCAGCAAGGGGCAGTACACTGCGCAGGAGCTCTAGCTTGCGCTTTGGTAGCACGAGTGGTGTTTTTTGCAGGAGCAGAAGTGGCAAATGGCTCCTTGGTAGCAGAGAGAGCAGGTTGTGCAGATAATTGCGCAAAGGACAGCGCAGAGGACTGCGTAGAGGACAGTACAGAGGACTTTGGAGTCCACCCTGAACGAACCTTGCTCTTGGCAGAGGTTGCAGTGCAACGAGTAGCCCCAGAGTTGATCATCATTTCGTAGGCAGTCTGGTTGACCTTCACAACCAGCGTCTTCTGCGTCTTTCCGATAGACGCAATGTTACATTGAGTTGTCACTTCCTCGTCGGAGGAGAAAGTTGTCCCCAGCAGAGTCGCCATTTTGTTTGTAAAAATATAAGTTCTTTTTATTTCATAAACTTTGTAAGAAGATTACAATTGAATTCTGGAAAAGTATAACTATAGGAATCCGATCTGAAGACGATCGCTTTATCCCTTGGACGATGTGAACTTTGAAGACGATAGCCTCTGGAGAATGCAGCAGCACTTGGGTAAGAATTCCTGATCTCTGTGATGATCTTGAATTATCTGATCTTTTATAATGAAGGACTTGAAACACTATTTTAGAGTTCTGGAAAATAACTAATTTGTAGTTATTTCTGGATTACGCAGATTGGATTGCACAGGCAATAGATTACGCAAACAGCAAACTGCGCTGGCAGTTACTCGATTGTGGCTCAACTGTATTAGACACGTGGCATTGTTTGATTGAAATGTGCATGGTCGTGTACAGACGATTGCCACGTGGTGAGCAATTGATGGCATGTAAGCCACATATAAATGACAGTTATCTTGATAGATTGCGCCGCTTGAACTGTGCTAGCTTCAGACTGTGCTGGGATCGAACTGTGCTGAAGAAGATCTGGCAGACTGTGCTTCAGTTGGGTTGGCAGACTGCGCCAAAAGTTGACAGCTGGACCGCGCTAATAGCTATCCTAGAATACGGCACGGCTCGATAAATGAACAGACTCCTCGCATTTTGGGCTGTCAGTTGTTAGAAATTTGATTTTGTGTCAGGTAATGATGACGTTGCCACGTCAGCATTGTACGCTTGGATCTTGGCGCAGTTCAACCTTGCGCAGTTGATTTGTTGCGCAATCTGCTTCCTGTGCAGTTCATTGAAGGGTGCGCAATTTGGTTTTCATTGCTTTTTTGATGGGTGCAACTTGATTTTAGGACCTACATCCCTCTCTTTCCAAAACCCTTCCCCCATAAAATTAACTAAATCCTATTCCCTCTTTTCTAACCCCAAATCCCTCCTCAAAAACCCGCAGGCCTCCTTCTCCTCCTCCTCCAGGCCGCTTCCTCCTTTAACCCCTGCCACCGCCGCCGCTTTAACCCCTCCCCCCGGTCTCCCCCAGGCCGCCACCACCTGTTTAACCCCCGTTGCCTCCTTCAACGAGCGCTTTTCAGGCGGAGCGCCCCCCCCTACATCTTTCCCAAGCCGATTCTCGACAGGCGAGCCCCCTCCACCTCCTTTGAAGAGCCCCCCGCCGGCGCCTCCTTCGGACGTCGATCTCTGCCGAAGTTCCTAAGGCCCCGCCGCCTCCTTCGAAGTGCCCCCACTGACTCACGACAGGCAGAGCCCCCGCCACCTCCTTTGAAGAGCCCCAGCCGCCTCCTTTGAAGAGCCCCAAGCCGTCTCCCTCGGACGTCGATCTCCACCAGAGTTCCCAAGGCCGTCGATCTCCTTGTGGATCAGGTATAAAAATTTCTATTGTTTAAATTTAATTGGTATGCATTGATTTGCAATTTTATGACCAAAATATGGATCTCCTCTTTCTGGAAGGGTTTGGTGGTTTCCTGGTCTATGTTTTCGTAACCCAGCCCCTTTCATGTGGTTCTAGCCTTTGGTTCTATCCCAAGGCCGTTGAGCCCTCTGATGTGGTTCAAAATAAGGTTAGAAACATTGCTTCCAATATACAGTTTGCAACTTACGTATGTTCAATTTGGTAGCTACTCAAACTATCAATGTAGACCAAAATGAATGCTAAACATGCCTTGGTCCATCTGTCCACATTCTGACGTTGATCTAATTTGTTGACACATAGGCATAATATGTTGACACTTAGGCTTAATATTTGGTTCTATCCTTTGGCGTGGTAGATTTCGTTAACAACCCCATATAGAATTGCATTTTTTCATATTCATGTTTGGTTAGGTTAAAGATAGAAATAGGCTTGAGGGTATAATTGTCATATTTATATTATAAAAACTTAAGGTTCTAGTTTTTAGGCTCCAAACCCCTTGATGAGGCTCTAATTGTCATATTTGTATTACAAAATCTTAAGGTTCTAGTTTTTAGGCCCCAAACCCCTTGATGAGGCTCTAATAAGATTTAGTAGAACACGACGTGGAATGAAAAGGAATTGATGCACAAAGTGATATATATTGGTATTATCCCAGCCGAGACAACCCCAATGAATCCCCTACAAGGTATCTAATCTAGTCCACATCCTACCTCGATGAATCCTTTTTATTTTTATTTTCTTTTGACACTTATATTGTTATAATTATATACTATGTTAAAACTAGAGACAAAATTGTGATAGCTTCTAGGCAGTGAGTCGGTCTTTTGATCTATAATCATATTTGATACCTAATTTAATTTTTATATATATGGTGCAGAATCATTCACACGAGTGAAAGCAATCATGAGTCGATACTTAGTTGACCGTACGTGGATGTACAATCGGCAACATGAGAGCAAGATTGGTCTGAATGATGATTTTAAGATGGGCGTAGAGGAATTTCTCAAATATGCCAGTAGCCAACCTGATTTCATGGATGGTAGACTCATCAAATGTCCTTGTGTCAAATGTCATAATAGACCATTCAAAGAGGTGGATCTTGTTAGGGAGTATCTCTACAAGAAGGGTTTCGTACACAACTATAAGGAGTGGACAGCTCGAGGAGAAACTTTGTTCTCGCAATATCAGTCCTACTTTGATACAGAGGTCGGAGGGCCCACTCCCGAGATCAATGTGAATATCAGCGTCGAAATCTGGCACGAGAGATGATATTTATCGCGGCCGGGCCTAGTTTTGATCCAGAGAATCTGAATCCTGATGCAAAGGAGTTTTATGATATGTTCAAGGATGCCGATAGACCGATATACCCGGGATGCGATACTCATTCTGTCCTGTCTGTGGTGATCCTTAAAAACTTGGATGATCTTCAGTGGTGACTCCAGGTTCTCGATCTACTCCCTGGTGCAAGATATACGCTCGGTGTTGAAAATGTCCAAGTGTCTGAGAGTCTGGAATTCAGTAGTCTTTTCTGGCTCGGAGAGTATATCCACAAGTCTGGCTTGAAAAGGATGGCATGCTCCCTCTGGTTGTCAAGGAACTCCTCAAGCGTCTCCGTCAACTACGTACTACCCATGGGGATAGTAGGGTGATAGAAGGTAGTGGAAGCTCGAAACCTTCAAATGTAGGTGGATCAACAGTTCTGGTGTCGCATGCTTTTGAATTATCTGAAAAAACAGAAAACTGTTAAAATAATCTAGACCTACATACAACAAGTGTTTATAGAATATTAAAATACCTGATACACCTGATATACCTGATATACCCTTATTTCTCGATTTTTCTATGCTGTGATCAAATTTCCCCTAGTTTAAATCAAGTCCCCCAACAGTACGCTAAGACCTACGTACCATTAGGATAGACCTGCATGGGCCACCACTAAAAACATGTCACGACCCGCTCCCGAATAATCGGACACGAGTCGGACACGCCCAGCCTTCATTGTTAGACACAATGAAGTAAGCTGTACCAAGCTAGGGAAAACTAACTAGATAACATGAAAGTATAGAATCACAGCATCTAAAAACGTATCCCAGAATGATCACCATAATCCACAAATCCAGATATCATAATGTACCAGAATCAACAGGAATGAAAAGTGCTATGAACTCTAAAGTCAATATCTCAAAATAAAGCTAAGTAATCTAAACCTGAAACCTCAAGCTAAGCCTCATCCTGCTCAGCTAAATCCTGGGCTCTGGCCCATATAGTAGATCAATGTCCTGCAAGCATACCTGCAACATATCCTATTCAGGAGCGGAGCAAAGTACAGTTCTAGGTAATGAAACATGAACATGATATGAACAGGGTACGGGAGTACAGGAAATAAAATACAGGAATGAACATGAAAGTACAGGAAAGTAGTACATAGAATAAGTACAGGAACTATAGTACATGAATGTAAAGTACAGGAACATGTAAAGTACAGGAATGAAACTATAATCCTGAAGTACCAGACATGACAAGTGCACAATATCGAAATACATCTAGTCCATGTGACCGGCTGGGGTAAGTACAGGAGCATGCACAGGAGTACATGAATATGGTACGACTTAGGACCCGCGTGCACAGTGCGAGGCCTAAGCTAGGCACAGGAATATATAGTAACCGGGATTGGTCACATGGCTAGTGTATTTCCCCACCCGACGCTAATAAGTACAAGAACAAGAGTACATGAGTACATGAATATCGTGCCATGACGTGTCACAAGAAAGGTACAAGAATGTAAATGCACAAAACCGTAGAAAAGTACTTGCCTTGCTCCGTAATCAAGGGTAGGGAGGTGATCTGCATGTCCTCCTGAATTTATAATTTGTACAAGTTGGTTATAAACTAAAACATAAATTCTAATTGGTTTTTCCATCTATAAAATTATTTAACTCAAAAATTTCTAATAAACTCAAGATCTGTTTAACCCATCCATAATAATAAATGGAAACCTAAAATTAGGGTTCTGATAACCCAAGATCTGCTCATCTCATGGATTGGATTTCCAGAACTCAGCAAGGGCAGATAGGAAAATTCTCCTTTCTTTCTATTATATTATTATTAACTGTACTTGAATGAGCAATAGTGCTATCAACATCACAAATTTCTACTCATAGAAATAATGCAACCGAAAGACCAAGGCCCAATAGTCTTCCTGCCAAGGTTATTTATCATGAGTAAAGTAATTGACTAATTCAGCTCTTGTTTCACTGTCTCAGTCAAGAATGACAATAACAATAAAAATAACTAAACTCCTCCAACCAACTGCTGCCAATAGGAAACATAACTCAATTTTCTACAGTCAACCTTATAGTCAGGAATACTACTTGAACTCAAACCTCAACCCTTACTGTCAACAGAAAGAAAAATAACAAATATTCAATTCTCAAACTGTTCTCCTTCACAGCATAGATTTCGAAGGAATAAATAGAGGAGAACACATCTTCCACACAACTTATAAAATAACACAGAAACTCCAACTATTCAGAAATGTACTCAAATATACATCATACATAAGGCTAATCACCTGCAAGCACTTATAGGATTATACAACCAAACTAAAAATAGCAGGTTACTACAACCCATTCTCAGCGAACCTGGCAATGGACATGATGTCCTGCCCAGGTTGGATCAACCACAAAGCCAAAGAAAATATAAAAGAGAAATTGTATTAAAAGTTTACAATTAAATTAAAAACCAAATCATTCATCAAAAGAATCATCATCTCCGAACCAAACTCCAATCGATCACCAACACCTGAGCTTGGCTACAAAATCAGCTACTGGACACGCACGCGAACTCAGGCCTAACACGAACACACCCAGGATATGGACACAGCTACTCGAACACCGCCACAAACTGGTACACCAAAGCAATCACGAACAGTACAAGGTCTCGGACACGAACCACACCAAGGAAAGCAGACGAGAAGACACGCACAAATGATTTAAAGTCTCAGATACGATCCATTAGCAAATAGAAGGGAACAGGAACGCTTGATATAATCACAACACATGAAACAACACCAAAACACAGGATTATACTCCTAAAATTCCAGCAAGATCTAAAAGAGTTTGGAATAGGAATTACCTGAAGATTGTCGTTGATAGTTATGAACCCAACAGTCTAAACAAGTCCTTTCCCGAAAATGGCCTGAATTAAGAACAACATGAAGAATTTGCAAGAATAATTTAGTTTATTCTTCAAGGATTTGAGAGATCACACACTCAACAACCAATTAAAATCATCATAATTGAATTCGTCCGATCCAGATCAACTAGAAGGAAGAAATTCTCACAATATGAATCATCGGACAAAATTAAATCTGAGCCTAGTCCAAGAAATTTTATAGAAAATTTCATAAATGTCAAAGAATCAAATCTGAGGAAGCAACTCACCAGTGGAATGGATCAGGAAAGAGCGGATCTCCAGTGCTCGAAATCCCTGGTCGATCCTTCTCGAACTCGACGATCGCCGAGGAATGGATCGCTCGATCGTTGGTTCCTACTGGATCCGATCAAAACGAGGGAAAGAATGAGTTTAGCTAGATCCGAGCTAACCCTAGATCTGAATAAAAAGAGTGTTTAGAAAAACTTACTGAGAATGAACCTAGGTCAGAGAATGGATCGACTCCTGGAAGAGCTACGCTGCTGTCGTCGCTTCGTAGCGTCGTCACTGGAAATCGAAGGGTTCACAACTCAAGGATCGATCCTCCTAAGTTTAGATCTGAACGTTAGGTAGGTCGAGGTCTGGAACTAGAAAGGAAAACGAAATCAAACTCACCCTCCCCGATGTTCGCCGAAAAAATCGCCATAGTTGAGACCTGAACCGCCGGAAAGGACTCGAAGCCGATGAGAACTCGGCGGAGCACGGTGTTCGTCGTCTTCAAGAGGTCGCCGCCCTCTGCATGTCGTCGCCGCCGTCGTCTTCAGTCGTCGCCGTCGTCTTCATCGTCGCCGAGGGACTCAAGAGTGGAGAACACTCGAGAAGAGGGTGAAGAAATCGAGAGACAGAGAGGATTAATGCCACTGCTGGCTCTCTCTCTCTCCACTCAAAGATTTAAAAGGAAAGATATTAGCAAAAACCACCCCAACAATTCGAATATTACAAATGACCTCCCGCCAAGAGTTATTTAACAAAACAGCCCCTTGCTGTTTCAATATTACAGGAAATTGATTTAAAATCAGTTGAGAACCCACATGGTGGGCCCAAAGTGGTTATAACAACTTTTCAAATTTGAAAAGTTGTCCAAAAATTAATTCCCTCCAAAATCTTATCATCAAAAAATAAATGTAACTAAATTATTATTTAAAACCATTTTATTATCAAAGCTTAAATACCAATTGTTTAATAACTAGAATCTCATTATTTATTCAAAATCCAGGAAGTGGAGTTACAAATCTCCCCCCTTAAAAAAAATTTCGTCCTCGAAATTTCAAGGACAAAAATAAGCAACACAAAATCTCAGCAAATCATAAGGGTCCAAACACTAGTCATTTATTGTAATTAGAATCCCCCAATCAGAGTACAATCAAATCAATCAAATAAAGTGGGATAGCGCTCCCGCATCTCGTCCTCGCGGTCCCATGTGGACTCTCCCGGAGAGTGATGTCTCCACATGACGCGAACGAGAGGAATAGTCTGGTTTCGCAAGCGCTTCTCCCTCCGATCGAGGATCTCTACTGGCTGCTCCTCGTAAGTCAATCTCGGCCCACCTCTAGCTCGAAAGTCCACCATATGGCTCGGGTCTGGAATGTATCGTCGGAGCTGTGATACGTGGAAGACATCATGCACTCCCTCCAAGCTAGCTGGAAGCGCCAGTCGATACGCCACCTCGCCAATCTGCCGTCACGTCGAAGGGTCCGATGAATCTCGGACTGAGCTTCCCGCCTCTGCCGAACCGAATGACGCCTCTGGTTGGTGAGATCTTCAGGAACACTCTGTCTCCAACCTCGAACTCAAGTGGTCGTCTGCTGCTGTCCGCCCAATGCTTCTGCCGATCCTGCGCAACTCTGAGACGTCTTGAGCCTTTGAGATCAAATATGATAATTGCACACAAGTTGAAATAACACGATCTAACAATGATCAAAATCAAATAGGCACGAGATGGAATGAAGTTTCAATTACAACTCAGGGGAGCAAAATCATGAAGACACAATTATTAAGTACGATCAAAATCGATATTTTAACATAGGTAGACTAGAACAAGATAGAAAATCATGGTCAGATAGAGTGACTTAAGATCGAAGTTTAGACAACTCACAACGAAGTACAGAATCACAATTTTGAGGAATTCAATGATCTAACGATAAAATGTTAGAAGAAAATTTTAGCAAGGGTTGATTGAGGAGACGTACGCAATACTCAGGAGATACAGTATCAAATCAGGATGAACGTGCAAGGGTTTGTGAATCTCGAAAACCAATAATTATATGAAAATGGAATATAGTTTCTATGGTATCCGGAAACATATAGATATTTGAAATCACTTTACTTAGAATCCCTGCCTCGCCAGTGTATGTCTGGCTGCAGTGAACTTTCGGTTCCATGACTTAAATAACAATATGTTACCGAATAACATATCAACTTATTCATTTTCAAATTATTGACGAAGCAACTAAGAGATCTAAATATGAAGAGTTTAGGACAAAGTCTCAATAATACCCGAAACCTATGAATGTCTAAATCACTTCAACTTAAAGTTCCTGCCTCGCCAGTGCGCTACTGACTGCAGTGAACCCTCAGTCTCCATAATCCAGCTAATGGCTGCAGCGCGCAACTGTCATGCCATAGTAGGTCATCAAATAGCCTCTCGACTTTATTCCTAGGAATTTCAAAAGAGTTTCAAGGAATTCAAAATGAGTTCCAATAGTCCAAGTCACGGAAATGTGAAGTTACCTGACTGTTAGAATACAAGGATTTTATTAGATACTAAGCGACTACAAAAAAACAACCAGGGAGATTTAAAATTTCAGATAGGGCGAAGTTTCAGATTATAACGGGATTTCAACTGATATCTGGAATAATAACAAGATTCCATATATAGGACATTATCCCAAAGGAATAACAGAGTCTCGAAGGATGAACAGTAGCAAGGCATCAAATATAAGACAATGTCGCAAAAAAAAAATAAATTGCGCATTGGAAATGAAGTTCAACAAAATCTCAAGTAACGACAAAATCTCGAACAGATCCCGAATGGAAATGAAATCTCCAATAGTATGCAAAGTCTCATAGAACTAAAATATCAACAAAATTGCAGATAGAAAGTAATTCTCGAATAAGAAGGTCATGACTAGTGAGGAGAAATAGGGTATCAAGCAGAGAATAGGAACAAGCATTGAATGGTGAGTATAAAACAAGCGAAATCTCAAATAGAAATAAGGTTGTGAACAAAACAAATTCTTGAATAGGAGGCAAATCTCGAAGGAAAGCAAGGTTCCGAATAGGAAACAGGATCTCAAAATCACGATTAGAAAACCAAATTTCAATAAAGCCTCGAATAGAAAACTGAAACGAGTAGGAAGCAAGACCGAAACAAAGTAGTGGACAACAACTCTCAAATAAAAAATCATGAATGGAAAACAAGTCTTATATAGAGAACGAGTCATAATCCCAAAATAGGAAAAGAAATCTTTCAAACCTTCAAAGGAATCCTCACAATGTCCTGAATAGGACGAAGCTTAAACAAGTTTCGAATGAGGAACAGGATTTCGAAATAAAATCTCGAGAAACAATTAAATATCAATTAACACGAAGTTTGATAAATGAACAAAATTTGCAAATAGGAGCCATCACTAGGAAACGAGGTCAGGAATATGAATATGCCAACAGTATCGAATAATGAATTTCAAACAATTATCGATTTGGGATCTGAAACAAGTTTATCTAAGTAGGAAACAATATCTCGAAATGAGTTTCGACATCAACCAAGGTTTCGAAATAGAAACAAGAAGTTTCAAGAAACGATCAATGTGATAGGAGAATTTAAGGGAAGACTGGATTGTTAATCAAGATACATGGTTTTTCCAACCATGCAAGAGAAATCTTCTGTCTTCAGTCTGTTTTCAGTATTTCTCTGGGACTGGAATCTCTTCAATGTCTTCAGCTGTCCTGACGTAGGCTGGTCCCTACGGTAGTGCTCCATGCGTTTGCGGAATCTGGAGAGGCGGGTCCTTCTTCTGTGATACTGGTGCTCCTCGTGCTTGTCCTTGGGCAGTGTGATCAGCGGTCTCCAGCAGTCCTTGACTTGGTGGGCAAGCGATCAGCAATACAAGCATAGCCTTCGTCTTTTGCGACACTCTTCGTAGTGGTGTCCTGAGCTGCGTAGAAAATACAATTGATAGCCGGCTGAATCTGAATCTCCCGCTGGGCTGAAACACAGAGTCTCTGATAGGAATATACGTTTGCTGGCGTGCTGGCTGTTGAGACCTGCTCTGATGATGCGACTGGTGGTGTGACCGAAGAAGCGCTACTGAGTGTTGCGATGCTTTGCGGGTCCAGGATAGTTGATTTCTTCACCATAAGTCTTCATGTCCTTCATGAGCTTCAGCTTACCGTCTCGTCCTATTGTCCGTGCTACATTCTGAATCTCCTGGCTGGTGGCTCTAATCTTCAGAGAAGTCGGGTCCTTAAAAACTTGGATGATCTTCAGTGGTGACTCCAGGTTCTCGATCTGCTCCCTGGTGCAAGATATACGCTCGGTGTTGAAAATGTCCAAGTGTCTGAGAGTCTGGAATTCAGTAGTCTTTTCTGGCTCGGAGAGTATATCCACAAGTCTGGCTTGAAAAGGTGGCATGCTCCCTCTGGTTGTCAAGGAACTCTTCAAGCGTCTCCGTCAACTACGTACTACCCATGGGGATAGTAGGGTGATAGAAGGTAGTGGAAGCTCGAAACCTTCAAATGTAGGTGGATCAACAGTTCTGGTGTCGCATGCTTTTGAATTATCTGAAAAAACAGAAAACTGTTAAAATAACCTAGACCTACATACAACAAGTGTTTATAGAATATTAAAATACCTGATACACCTGATATACCTGATATACCCTTATTTCTCGATTTTTCCTATGCTGTGATCAAATTTCCCCTAGTTTAAATCAAGTCCCCAACAGTACGCTAAGACCTACGTACCATTAGGATAGACCTGCATGGGCCACCACTAAAAAATGTCACGATCCGCTCCCGAATAATCGACACGAGTCGGACACGCCCAGCCTTCATTGTTAGACACAATGAAGTAAGCTGTACCAAGCTAGGGAAAACTAACCAGATAACATAAAAGTATAGAATCACAGCATCTAAAAATTCCCAGAATGATCACCATAATCCACAAATCCAGATATCATAATGTACCAGAATCAACAGGAATGAAAAGTGCTATGAACTCTAAAGTCAATATCTCAAAATAAAGCTAAGTAATCTAAACCTGAAACCTCAAGCTAAGCCTCATCCTGCTCAGCTAAATCCTGGGCTCTGGCCCATATAGTAGATCAATGTCCTGCAAGCATACCTGCACAATATCCTATTCAGGAGCGGCAAAGACAGTTCTAGGTAATGAAACATGAACATGATATGAACAGGGTACGGGAGTACAGGAAATAAAATACAGGAATGAACATGAAAGTACAGGAAAGTAGTACATGGAATAAGTACAGGAACTATAGTACATGAATGTAAAGTACAGGAACATGTAAAGTACAGGAATGAAACTATAATCCTGAAGTACCAGACATGACAAGTGCACAATATCGAAATACATCTAGTCCATTGACCGGCTGGGGTAAGTACAGGAGCATGCACAGGAGTACATGAATATGGTACGACTTAGGACCCGCGTGCACAGTGAGCCTAAGCTAGGCACAAATATAGTAACGGGATTGGTCACATGGCTAGTGTATTTCCCTACCCGACGCTAATAAGTACAAGAACAAGAGTACATGAGTACAGGAGTACATGAATATCGCCATGACGTGTCACAAGAAAGGTACAAGAATATAAATGCACAAAACCGTAGAAAAGTACTTGCCTTGCTCCGGTAATCAAGGGTAGGGAGGTGATCTGCATGTCCTCCTGAATTTATAATTTGTACAAGTTGGTTATAAACTAAAACATAAATTCTAATTGGTTTTTCCATCTATAAAATTATTTAACTCAAAAATTTCTAATAAACTCAAGATCTGTTTAACCCATCCATAATAATAAATGGAAACCTAAAATTAGGGTTCTGATAACCCAAGATCTGCTCATCTCATGGATTGGATTTCCAGAACTCAGCAAGGGCAGATAGGAAAATTCTCCTTTCTGTTACTCTTATATTATTATTAACTGTACTTGAATGAGCAATAGTGCTATCAACATCACAAATTTCTACTCATAGAAATAACAACCGAAAGACCAAGGCCCAATAGTCTTCCTGCCAAGGTTATTAATATCATGAGTAAAGTAATTGACTAATTCAGCTCTTGTTTCACTGTCTCAGTCAAGAATGACAATAACAATAAAAATAACTAAACTCCTCCAACCAACTGCTGCCAATAGGAAACATAACTCAATTTTCTACAGTCAACCTCTATAGTCAGGAATACTACTTGAACTCAAACCTCAACCCTTACTGTCAACAGAAAGAAAAATAACAAAATATTCAATTCTCAAACTGTTCTCCTTCACAGCATAGATTTCGAAGGAATAAATAGAGGAGAACACATCTTCCACACAACTTATAAAATAACACAGAAACTCCAACTATTCAGAAATACTCAAATATACATCATACATAAGGCTAATCACCTGCAAGCACTTATAGGATTATACAACCCAACTAAAAATAGCAGGTTACTACAACCCATTCTCAGTCGAACCTGGCAATGGACATGATGTCCTGCCCAGGTTGGATCAACCACAAAGCCAAAGAAAATATAGAAAGAGAAATTGTATTAAAAGTTTACAATTAAATTAAAAACCAAATCATTCATCAAAAGAATCATCATCTCCGAACCAAACTCCAATCGATCACCAACACTGAGCTTGGCTACAAAATCAGCTACTGGACACGCACGCGAACTCAGGCCTAACACGAACACACCCAGGATATGGACACAGCTACTCGAACACCGCCACAAACTGGTACACCAAAGCAATCACGAACAGTACAAGGTCTCGGACACGAACCACACCAAGGAAAGCAGACGAGAAGACACGCACAAATGATTTAAAGTCTCAGATACGATCCATCAGCAAATAGAAGGGAACAGGAATGCTCGATATAATCACAACACATGAAACAACACCAAAACACAGGATTATACTCCTAAAATTCCCAGCAAGATCTAAAAGAGTTTGGAATAGGAATTACCTGAAGATTGTCGTTGATAGTTATGAACCCAACAGTCTAACCAAGTCCTTTCCCGAAAATGGCCTGAATTAAGAACAACATGAGAATTTGCAAGAATAATTTAGTTTATTCTTCAAGGATTTGAGAGATCACACACTCAACAACCAATTAAAATCATCATAATTGAATTCGTCCGATCCAGATCAACTAGAAGGAAGAAATTCTCACAATATGAATAATCATCGGACAAAATTAAATTCGAGCCTAGTCCAAGAAATTTTATAGAAAATTTCATAAATGTCAAAGAATCAAATCTGAGGAAGCAACTCACCAGTGGAATGGATCAGGAAAGAGCGGATCTCCAGTGCTCGAAATCCCTGGTCGATCCTTCTCGAACTCGACGATCGCCGAGGAATGGATCAGCTCGATCGTTGGTCCTACTGGATCCGATCAAAACGAGGAAAGAATGAGTTTAGCTAGATCCGAGCTAACCCTAGATCTGAATAAAAAGAGTGTTTAGAAAAACTTACTGAGAATGAACCTAGGTCAGAGAATGGATCGACTCCTAAAGCTACGCTTGCTGTCGTCGCTTCGTAGCATCGTCACTGGAAATCGAAGGGTTCACAACTCAAGGATCGATCCTCCTAAGTTTAGATCTGAACGTTAGGTAGGTCGAGGTCTGGAACTAGAAAGGAAAACGAAATCAAACTCACCCTCCCCGATGTTCGCCGAAAAATTGCCATAGTTGAGACCTGAACCGCCGGAAAGGACTCGAAGCCGATGAGAACTCGGCGGAGCACGGTGTTCGTCGTCTTCAAGAGGTTGCCGCCCTCTGCATGTCGTCGCCGCGTCGTCTTCAGTCGTCGCCGCCGTCATCTTCAGTCGTCGCCGAGGGACACAAGAGTGGAGGAACACTCGCGAAGAGGGTAAAGAAATCGAGAGACAGAGAGGATTAATGCCACTGCTGGCTCTCTCTCTCTCCACTCAAAGATTTAAAAGGAAAGAATAGACATTAGCAAAAACCACCCCAACAATTCGAATATTACAAACTGACCTCCCGCCAAGAGTTATTTAACAAAACAGCCCCTTGCTGTTTCAATATTACAGGAAATTGATTTAAAATCAGTTGAGAACCCACATGGTGGGCCCAAAGTGGTTATAACAACTTTTCAAATTTGAAAAGTTCCAAAAATTAATTCCCTCCAAAATCTTATCATCAAAAAAATAAATGTAAGCTAAATTATTATTTAAAACCATTTTATTATTCAAAGCTTAAATAATACCAATTGTTTAATAACTAGAATCTCATTATTTATTTAAAAATCCAGGAAGTGGAGTTACAGATTAGGCTATAAAAAGATAGATTGTTGTCGAAATGGCTGCATATTGTATTATAAGGAGAACAAGTATAAAGACAAATGCACTTTCTGTCATACGGACCGGTACAAGCCTGTTCGGGGCAAAAAAAAGTCAACTGTCCAAGAAAAGTTGCGTCCATAGAGGTACATGCAATTCTTGCCTCTTATAAAGAGGCTGCAGAGGATGTATATGTCCGCAAATACAGCACAACACATGACATGGCATAGCAAGGAACGAAAGATATGAAGGAGAATTATCTCACCCTTCGATGGAGAGGCATGGATGCATTTTGATCGGTGTCATCCATAATTTGCTGCAGAGCCTAGAAATGTTCGGTTAGCGTTATGTTCTGATGGATTCACTCCTTTCGGATAGTTAGGATCTCAGTACTCTTGTTGGCCGGTGATTTTGACCCCTTACAATCTACCACCGTGGATGTGCATGAAGACTCCTTATATATTTTTGATACTTATCATACCTGGTCCCAAAAATCCAAAGAAGAACATCGATATCTACTTGCAGCCATTGGTGGATGAGTTGAAACAATTATGGAAATTCGGTATCCAGACGTACGATATATCGAAGAAGCAAAACTTTCTGATAAGGGCGACACTTATGTGGACCATCAATATTTTCCAACATATAATGTTATCAGGATGGAGTACTCATGGCACCAAGTCTTGTCCGATATGTATGGGAAAGAGTAAGGCGTTCAGTCAGTTCCTTCATGCATTGCATCCGTGAGAAGGAAAGAGATGCCTTTAGAGCTGGTAAACAAGAAATATCTCCTCCTCCATTGAGATTGACAGGAGACGAAGTTTGGAAAGAGGTAGAGAATTTACCGACTGTAATGAAGAACCAAGATCAGACGGTCATTTCCAAGGATTCGGATACCCATAATTGGACAAAATGGAGCATCTTTTGGGACCTACCTTATTGGAAGGACAATCTTATAAGACACATCTTGATGTCATGCATATCGAAAAGAATGTATTCGATAACGTCTTCAATACGGTGATGGATATCAATGGGAAAATAAAAGACAATCCTAAAGCAAGAAAGGACTTGGAAAATATTTGCAGGCGTCCAGAATTGAACCTCAAACGAATGGCCAATGGTATATTGGTCAAGCCTCCAGCGCCATTCATATTAAGTAGGGATGATAAATTGATAACATGCAACTGGATATCGAAGTTGAAATTTTTGACGGTTACGTGTCGAATCTGGCGAGATGTGTTGATCTCAATGAACGCAAATTGACAGGGATGAAGAGTCATGATTGTCACGTGTTCATGGAGAGATTACTACCAGTTGCTCTGAGAGAGATGCTGCCTTCTCAAGTATGGACTCCACTGGCTGAGTTATCTATTTTCTTTAGAGATTTGTGTTCAAGCAAGTTGATGGTGCAACATACGATTGAACTTGAGGAAAGATTATATTGACAATGTGCAAGTTAGAGAGGGTGTTTCCTCCTGGCTTTTTTGATAGTATGGAGCATTTGCCGATCCATCTTGCATACGAAGCACGTGTCGGTGCTCCCGTCCATTATCGATGGATGTACCCATTTGAGAGGTATAAATTGATTAACTTGGACTAATAATTTCTTCATTCAAATAGGCTCTAATCTTCAATATGTGATTTCTAGGTATCTGCATCACCTAAAGAAGAAAGTGGGCAATAAGGCTCATGTAGAAGCTTCGATATGCGAAGCATATCTCATTGAGGAGGTTTCAAACTTTTGCTCCATCTATTTCGATACCCATGTCAGGACAAATCAGAATAGAGCCTCAAGGAATGACGAAGGTGAGGGTGATGCACCAAATAGTGGAAACTTATCTATCTTCAATGTGAGAGGTAAGCCTACAAGTGCTACGAAAATACGGTGGTTGGAAGACGATGAGCTTGAAGCTGCTCATCAATATGTATTGTTAAATAGCGACATAGAGGAGATGAAAGATATTGAGAAGTAAGCGACACAATTATTAGTTTATTTACTTTACATGTGTAGTTGGTAAAGAGGTATCCTAACTTTGATTCTTCTTATCACAGTACTTTTAGAGCCGAAGTGCAAAAGGAAAGACCTAATATTGCTGATGATGATCTTGCTAGGGAGGTTGATAGTAAATTTTCGGCATGGTTCCATGATTATGTTAGAATATTTAACCTCGAGCATTATTAGTTTGGAGTAAAAAATTAGGATCTAATGTACCTACGGTATCTGATCGATGTTTCAGGTTTTCGTCCTAACATCAAGTTACAGAATGAGGGGCTTCGAGCACTGGCCATTGGACCAAGTAAGAAGGCAAAATGTTGGGATGGATACGCGATTAATGGCTTCAAGTTTAGAACAACTGATAGGCCTATCAATCACTCGTTTGTCGATGAAGATGGCAATTATACAAAAAGTTCTGGAGTGTGTGTGAGGGGCTCAGTCTACAATACGGATCCAGAATATGATTATTATGGTATACTAATAGATTTTATAGAGCTGGAATACCCACAGTTGGTTTCTTGTGATACGAACATTGTGATGTTTAAATGTGATTGGTTCGATACAACACCTAAGCAAGGATGGAAAATTGACAAACAATTTAGATTTGTCGATATAAGACATGGTAAAAGATATGGAGGATTTGAACCTTTTGTGTTGGCAAGTCAAGCAGTTCAAATATACTTTACAAGTTATCCTAGTCGACGACGCAATGTCCAGATTGGTGGGCTGTATTCAAGACTAAAGCTAGAAACACTTATAATGTCGGAAGCTAGCATACCAGGAAGATGAAGTGATAATTCCTCAACTTACATATATGAATTCGACCGTCGTTGATGATATGGAGGTTGATGTTATTGATGAGGATGCTAGAGTTGATGAAGAGGCTGTTATAGAGAGAGTTGATGATATGGAGGCAACAGACGAGGAAGAAGATTTGGAAGCTGAAGAAGAAAATAAAAAACGACGGAAGAAGATTTGGAAGATGAACAAGAAAATAAAGAAACAGACGACGACGAGGATGACGATGATGATGGCGACGACTCAGGAGATGAAGAGTTAGAAGAGGACGAGGATCAAATCGATTAGTAAGTTATGATGTTTAATTGATGAAGGAGCAAAGATCTTATGGTGATGATTGTTTTGTTTTAGGGTTATAAAATTGAATGTTTGGAATTGGGTCTTTGAGTACTTGGGGCAGTTGGAAGTATCAGATACTAAGTAAATGATGTACATGCCAAGCATTGGCTTTTGGGTCATGGACAAGGTGACATCTCTTTAACTAACTAATGATTTGCTTATCCTGATGTGCTTAAATTTGAAGCCATGTGATCTTTTTGTAAAAGCTATATACACCGATCTCGTGGCATGGTATGTTAGCATTATTGTTAAAGTCTCTTCCACCACACCAAAACTCTAGAATTGTAGTGAGGGTTAAGGTTAAACATTTGTTCCAACATGGCCCTGCAGGTCAAATGACCATTTTGGACAGCTGGATTCACAAATCTGAATTGTTCTAATACCGTGTTGAAGTCCCTTTCACTACACCAAGACTCTAGGTCGTAGTGAGGGTTAATATTTATACCAACAGGTGTATGTTTGATTGTAGCCATAATGCTAATTATAATTAATAGTTCGATTGTAGCCATAATGCTAATTATAAATAATAATTAAATACATCAATTCAATGAAACAGGCTGCGCATTTCAGGTTTATCGTGATGACTAGACTATGACTATAATTATTTATGTAATCTACAAGATCATTAAATATATTGCGTGGACACCAGTGGCCTTGACAGGCATTATATTTCAGCATAAATGCTTTTCGAGTTTCCTTGTATTGAACTGGTCGCAGTGAGGACCAAAATTTGAGAAAGGTCGATTCAGTTAGATGTATCGTATATTTAGTGGCTCATAACTGTATGCATAGTGGCTATTATGAGTAGCTAATAGCATGGACCATGGTTCTCACCATACAGGAATTGATCTTGCACTATTACAGAACATGTTTTTATACATGATTGCTTAGGAACATAAGTAATTGCCTTATTGAAATGTGATACTGTCAAGGAAAAGACAAGTTACATTGATACTGATTATTTTGGTCATTACAACATGATAGATCTGTTTATTCTCTTTTTTGGGGTTACGTTATGTTTATATTCTACTCTTCCTTTCACCTCTAAACTGAACCAACTGATATCTGCATGATATATTCCTTCTTCAAGTATACTGATACTAAGTAAATGGCTCTGATACCATATGTTCACCTCAACCTGTACCTGTCCAGAACTAGTTAAAAGTTCCTGAAAACGGATCAAACTAATCAGTATAAGGTGCATACCACCTCCACCATAGATCAAATACTAATGTCCGGGGTATAAGACTTGAGTTTAAGTTGGAGTTCAGGTCACGCCAACACAAATTGTCCGATACTTTCAGGAATCTCAACCTGCCAATTTTAGAATTTTCAGCCAAATCAAGTTCCCAGAAACATCAAAGCTGATGTCGGTAAACCAAGGACTGGCAGAATAAGGTGATATATATGGCAAAATGAAAGACGAGATTCCCTTAAACACTTACTCCAGTAATAAACTCCAGTAAGGTTAAACATTTGTTCCAACATGGCCCTGCAGGTCAAATGACCATTTTGGACAGCTGGATTCACAAATCTGAATTGTTCTAAATCTGAAGTGTTCTAATACCGTGTTGAAGTCCCTTTCACTACACCAAGACTCTAGGTCGTAGTGAGGGTTAATATTTATACCAACAGTTGTATGTTTGATTGTAGCCATAATGCTAATTATAATTAATAGTTCGATTGTAGCCATAATGCTAATTATAAATAATAATTAAATACATCCATTCAATGAAACAGGCTGCGTATTTCAGGTTTATGATGATGACTAGACTATGACTATAATTATTTATGTAATCTACAAGATCATTAAATATTTCCGTGGACACCAGTGGCCTTGACAGGCATTACATTTCAGCATAAATGCTTTCTCGAGTTTCCTTGTATTGAACTGGTCGCAGTGAGGACCAAAATTTGAGAAAGGTCGATTCAGTTAGATGCAACATATTTTAGTGGCTCATAACTATATGCATAGTGACTATTATGAGTAGCTAATAGCATGGACCATGGTTCTCACCATACATGAATTGATCTTGCACTATTACAGAACATGTTTTTGTACATGATTGCTTGGGAACATAAGTAATTGCCTTATTGAAATGTGATACTGTCAAGGAAAAGATAAGTTACATTGATACTGATTATTTTGGTCATTACAACCTGATAGATCTGTTTATATTCTCTTTTTTGGGGTTACCGTTATGTTTATATTCTACTCTTCCTTTACCTCTAATTTACTGTTTTATTCATTGATATGAGATCTACCTGCTGCTCAAGGTATGTGATTGTTGATTCATTTACTGATACAAGAGCCCAATTTGGTTTAGAAATAGTTATTGGTTGTACTATGTTTACAGACTGAAATGTATTTGGAGAGTTAACACAATTCATAGAGCCATATCTATATACCCTTCCAAATAACTGAAGACTGCCAACAAGAAACCCAGGGGTTATTTAGGGGGAACATATTCACAACACTAGATTATTTAAAGAACAAAAATGGCTTCTAGTCATGTGTAGGAGGTTAAACTTTTTTTCCCCTTACTCTTCAGGTATTTCTTCTCTACCCATATACTCTGTATCAGAAATATCTAGTTCGTACTACTTTCGATATGATATTGGAACTTCATTCCTATGTGATACTTACCTCTTACTAGGCTCGAGCACTCTCTGCTATTCTCCAATCATAGCTACCTACTTTAATGCTTTTACAGTGGTTGCAAGGACACCCATATGGTTTTTCTATCACCCTATTGGTATTAGTATTCAAGAGTATGTGGTTACTGCCCTCAAGGAGCTATTTAACACTTCTCCTTTATACTGAACTTGACACAGACCTTTGCTGTCCTAGAATCTTTTTTCTATCACCATGAACCCCTCTAACTGATACCTACTTGCCTATATGGATAACTACCCCTTATCCTAGGCTAAAGTCCCATCTTATGCTTCTGAATTCATACATCCTACACTAATCCTGGACAGTACCAAGTTTTGTAATTACTTGTACAGTAATGGGGCTCCACTACTGCTGCCTTTGCATCCCTTTTACCTGTCCTTTGGTAGGCATATAATATGTGTGCAGAGTACTCTATAGGAGTAGTGCAATATACAAGGGATAAAGCATTATACAAGAGATAAGTAGGATACTCTCATATCTCATGTTAAAGCTTGTTCACTTAGGTATTAAGGACCTGGTACTCGTACCTAGTCCTGTAGGACTCCTGGGCTTGGGTGTTTTGTCTAGTCAATCTTGTTCCTATCATCCATCTCACTGGTACACTAGTCTATGATATGAATTTAGTGTATCAACATACATACTGATACTTCATGGCTCAATAGTAGATTAGTGCATCAATAAAGAACTAAACAGTCTACCTATTTTCTATTTTGACCCCATTGGTTCTATGGACACCCCAAGTGCCTAACTCTGTATACTTTTCTGACCTCATTGCATTTCATATCTGACTATAGTTAACTGATACATGGGTTCCATATTGGTATCCCTGGCTGAAGATATCGACCCATTATCTCTTCCTTTCTATCTAGGATATCCTGTTAGCACCTATGAGTACTCTGTCATGGGTATCCCTCTACACATAGCACATGCCTATCCTAGGTTTTGATGCCGATACCTATTGTGTTTACATCAGTTTGACACATCCAATTTCTATTTTATATTTTCAGATATGCCAACCCTCCAAGCCCACGAATTGAACATCTATGAAGCCTCTACAAGTACCCAATCTTACACGAGTACAGGGAACACCCATTTCTGATACTACATGTTTGTACTTAGTTCTACTTAGGAAAATTAGCAAACATGTGTTGTGACATACTAGGGAGGAAGGAGGTTTTAGATTCTTACCTCGATGAGAAGTCCTGTAGGTCGATGGTGGTGTGTAGACGGTCTCTTTTTTGGTCATTACACCATCATCAAAAATGTCTCAATCCATTCAAAGGGAAGGCAATCGTGTTGATATTATACAAATGGTACCAATAAGTGAAGATTGAAAAAGAAAAATTGTCTTGCAGCTGCTAATAAGCCTAGCCATTCAAGAAAATTGTCTTGATGTCAGTATTGTGTGCATGCATCATGCATGGCACTGGCACAACTAGTGGCATTGCAATTTAACTTAAAGTAAGAGACTAACTTTAATCCATTAGTAACTTTCACACTCTAGAGGACACATGGTTCTAATTATGTGTTTTTTTCTCCGTATGGTCCTTTTTTTTATCTCAATGTTCAATGGCAAAGAAAGCGAATTCAATAGTCTTTCCTGATGTGGTTCACCAGCTCCTTAACGTAGCATTTACAAAAACACACATCACTGTACACAGTCACCTAACCTCATGCAAGTAGCAGAGTTCTACCTGCTGCTCACTAGATAATTATATTGATCTAGTTTCTGCAGAATAAAACTGTCACTCCTTGAGCTGTCCACTCCTTATATCAACGACCTCTGTATCAAAGATATGAGATCCCCTCTGTATCTAGTTTTTCAGATAATTATAAGGAGTACTTTGATACAGCATACCTCTGTATCTAGTTTATGCAGATAAATAAATTAGTGAAGATGTTTATTTTTTGTGTACATCTGACGTGTCCATTGAAGCTTTCTTGTACATCTGACGTGTCCATTGAAGCTTTCTTGAACTGTTGTGATTACTTTGTAATACAGTACTCTAAAAGAAAAGAACTACGCTAAAAAAGAACTTTACATGAATTTTGATTGTTTATTCTAACAAAGGACTACTGTCGTACTATAATTTAACTGTGAGCAGTTTTTCTTCTTATCGTATATTGTTTAAAATGTTTAGTTTGTGTGGATGGAGAGGTTTAAGTAGAATTAGGTGTGATCTAATTTTGCTGGCTAATTTGGGTGGTTCTTGTATTTAGTATTCCGCTACTCTTGGTTTGTCATTTTTGTATGTTGTTAGTTGAGACCTTAATGGTAATATTGCTTTCTATTATGCAAGTTATATACTGTTTACTTATTCAACCTAGGAAAAGTATTTTTTTTCTTTTTGGGAATTCAAAAATAGATTTGATTTATTACCCCTCCAAATTTGTTTGTATTAATTATATCTCATACTGGCACTTCATATATATTCATGTAAAAACTGGTCCCAAGTTTGTACCATGTAGGGGGTTGCATCTTTTTCTTCGTCTTTTTGTTACTTTTTTTAATAGTGAATAACTAGCAAGGACTATAATTTAACTGTGAGCAGTTTTTCTTCTTATTGTATATTGTGTGGATGGAGAGGTTTAAGTAGAATTAGGTGTGATCTAATTTTGGTGGTTCTTGTATTTAGTGTTCCACTACTCTTGGTTTGTCATTTTTGTATGTTGTCAGTTGAGACCTTAATGATAATATTGCTTTCTATTATGCAAGTTATATACTGTTTACTTATTCAACCTAGGAAAAGCATTTTTTCTTTTTGGGAATTCAAAAATAGAGTTGATTTATTACCCCTCCAAATTTGTTTGTATTAATTATATCTCATGCTGGCACTTCATATATTCATGTAAAAACTGGTCCCAAGTTTGTACCATGTAGGGGTTTGCATCTTTTTCTTCTTCTTTTTTTACTTTTTTTAATAGCGAATAACTAGCAAGCCTCAACTGGATCTGGCAGTTTATCTAGCCAGCTGAACAGAGTTCATTGTGTTCCACCCTTGATATTCTTTGTCCGTTGCAACCACAACAACCACCTATTTTGCTTGTTAAACTATTCTCTGTGATATTGTCAATTGTCAATTGTATTTTAAGGTAAAGCAATTTGAGTTGCGTTAAGTTCGTTTGTTTTCCTCGTTGAAGTTGGGAAAAATGTAGATAAACGGTTCTTTTGTTTCAGACAAATGGTTCTTTTGTTTTCCTCTTCCTGATTTCTTTTGTTTTCCTCAACTTTCACACTCTATGAGAGGACACATGGTTCTAATTATGTGTTTTTTTTTCTCAGCCAAATCAATTTTAGACAAATTGGACTATAGTAGCTGAATGAAGAAAATGATATATGTGATGACCTTTAATAGAGCTGCATGTAGGAAAAGGACATTAGATTGTGGACAATTGCTTTGTTGTTTGACTGCACATGTTTATCTTTACAAAAACTAGTTTAGTACCATAATGAAGTTGTTGAAACTACTTTTAATTGTAATGTAGTGCATTAAGCCAACTTGAAATGTTGAATGTTCATAATCCTGGCATAATCCTCAGTCGTTGGCCACTTTTGAATGTTCATCTTGTTGAATATTAGTTCTCTATATCTTGTAAAATTTCTGCAGATATAGTGAATGATCTGCAAGCAGGTATTGAAGGAGGTAGGGGAATCAATAGAAACTGTAGTTGCCCTTAATAGGAGTGATCCGAACAAGTGTGATCCAAGAGGTATGATATTGGACGTGACCCATATGACCTAAAAGAGAAATATCTTTTTAAGTCCAATCAAATCCCATATATCTATACCTCATCCACCACTTTATATCTTTTTAATAAATGGGTGATGGGAATAGGCACTATAGTATCAAGTCCATCTAATTTACTTTTTATTCATTATTTTGATATAAATTGATGGTTTATTGATCTGGTTCCAGATTAAAGTTGTTTTCTTCATGCTTATGTTGATCTGCACAGATCTCATCTATGACGAACCGAGGTCGTCGCGTCTCTGAGGAGGTCCATCTCGACCTCCCCCCCCACTCCAGATCCTCAGATTGGAGGAGCATCCGAGGACGACGTTATTGTGACAGATGATGGGTTGACCCCACAGTCTACTTTGTCATCGGTAGAGGCACGCCATCTTCTCTTCCCTCTGGAGGCACGTCATCTTCGACTCCCTCTGCATCTACGCCCACTGCTCCTCCTGCTGCTCCTACTGGAGCAAATATGTATCCTGGTCTTATGTTTTTGTCCAATGGAGCATATTACCGACGTCCAGGTTTTTCGGACCCCTCCAGTCCACCAGAGAGGCCTGCTAATGAGACACGCTCAGAGCTATGGTCCGATAGAAAAATGTAAGTAATAAACAATAAATTATTGTATATTCATATATTGTCTTTTTATTGTTTATTTCTAATTGTGTTTTTTTAGGTTCTTCCCCTTAAAGTTGGAAATGAGCTTGGAGACCTCATGTGAGGAAATTTTCATGGACCTTATTTAAATTTAGGTCTATACCAGACCCGAAGAAATACATTTGGCTTGATTATTAAGGTATGTTCTAATTGTTTCTAAAATTCATGGTCCTCTTGTTTAATTTATAGTTGAAAGAATAATTTATATTATTTTATTATACTTTTTAATCTGTTCTTATTTGTGATTATCTATTTTAATTTGTAGAAGAGCTATTGGTGGCCGGACCACAAAGAGGCAGAGATCAAGAAATGTTATAAGTCGATGTCGGCAGAAGGCTTGGGGATATGATAAGTGACCAAAAGGCTTTTGCGGCACATGATGGAAACAAGCGAAAGGATGGCTAAAAGAGGAATATTGGAAGAAGATGCAAGAGGATATGGCCAAACCGGAGTACAAGGCCAGGTCGGACAGGGCGAAGACAGCTCGTGCTAAGGCAGGTCTCCACACGGGTGGATCAATCCCGACCGCTGAACATTTTCGTCGGAGGGTATGTAAGATCCTTAATTAAAGTGTAAAATTTTATTATTTACATATATCATAGAGTTAACTTTTATAGTGCGAGGAGGCCGCCAAGGCAGGCTTAGACACGAGTACTGTCGACTTTCCCAAGATATTCGAAGTACCCATAAACGCAAGAAGGATGGAAAGTTAGTAGACGAGCGGGCTACCAAAGCTTTGTAAGTATTTGCTTGTCTTTCAACAACTTATCAAAAATTTAGTCGACCTTTGCCAAATCAATATTGCATGTTTCCAAGATATCATAACATAAGTTTGATGCTAAAACAGTATTGTGATTACCTCGCAAGAATGCATGTTCTCTAGTGTCTTCAGTTGTATTGAAACATGGTTAATTTTATATATTCATGATACCTTTAATATACAGGAGGCCTACGAGAAATTGGAGAGTCACGCCTCTCAGGCCCCTGATCAGGAAGCGGCGGCGACTATTACTAGTATGCCAGTATGCCCACTGCGAGGAATGACTTGTGGGTACAGGCTGTTGGAAGAGGAAAGGGTAGTATTGTGTACGGTACCGGATCGTTAGCATCGCAACCTTCTATATATTCCAGAGACCTTCCACCTGCACATGCTACTCCTTCTACTGGCGTTCTTACTATGGAGCAGATGACTACCATGATGTTCGATTTTCAGAGAGTTGAGACATATTACTAAGTTGGTGTCTCCTAACAGTGCTCCTGACGGTACCACTGCTCCTTCTGGTACTCCGGTTGTTCCTCCTCCTGCTGCTACTCATTCTTTTATTCGGCTAGTATTCCATCTGTTGCTCCTCCGGCTACGTCTCCATATGTTGCTCCTTCGGCTACGTCTCCATCTGTTGCTCCTCCGGCTACGTCTCCGTCTGTTGCTCCTCTGGCTACGTCTCCTTCTGTTGCTCCTCCGGCTACTTCTGTTCCAGCCCCAGTTTTTACGACAAGCCAGCAGCAGGCATTTATTACACTTATGACATAATTTATGGGCATCATGCAACCACCATCGTCTTGATTTTCTATGCTTTTGTATCGCTAGAGACATATTAGTTTGTACTTGTTGCATTAGATTATCTTTTGTATGGATGGTTGAACATGTTTGGACATCACTATATATGATATATATATCTTAGTTTTTCGTTTGTTTACTTTGTGTTATATTATTTTTGCTTATATCTTTGGTAATTATTGTGGTGCTAAAATTGCACTATGTATGGATGGTTGAACTGGTTTATATTACTGTTACAGCATTTACAGGATATGTATAGTAGGGTTTTACAGGATGTGTATAGCAAGGATTTACAGGATGTGTATAACAGGGTTTTTGCAAATATAAAAAATTGACTAACTATCGACGCATCAGCAACTTAAAACTTGAAAAAACAAACAAAGCAGCGACTAACCCTCGACTATCCAGCGACTAACCCTCGACTAACCAGCGACTAAAAATATTGCCAACTAAAATCTGGTAAAATCAACTAGTCGTCGAACATTAGTCGCCATTTAGTCGCTAAGGCAGCGACGGACATATTAGTCGCCGGTTAGTCGCTAATTATAGTCGCTAATTTAGTCGCTAGTTCGTCGGTGCAGCGACGAATCAGCGACTAAAAATGAATAGCGACTATGCATTCAGCGACGAAAAATTGCAGTCGCCAGTTAGTCGTTATTTATCTTTAGAGACTAATATATCAATTTTAGCAACTAAATGTCAGTCGCTATTTGGCTATTTTTTGTAGTGAAGGTATGTTGCCTGGTGGTAGCGCGAAGAACCGATAAGATACCATCAACTGGTAAGCCATAAAGTTCAAATCTCACAACTGTCTCTGAAAGCTGAAACATACATTCCCAATATTTTTAGAATAGTCAAATTAGCTAGGATTACCTGTCCTTAAGGCTAATTCTGGACACAGGAGCAAAACGGTAATTTCGGGCCAAAACGGTATCCGCCGTTGGACCCGCTTTGTATCGAAAGCGTGCCAGAGTTAATGGTCTCTAAAGTCGTCAAACTACATGTCTACCAGGTCTGATTTGATGATACAAACCCAACGATATGTCCAATTTTGAATTCCGGTGGGCCGTGCACAAAATCGACCGTTGAATCGGATCGTGGGGCCCGCAAAACGGCTATCCAATCAACTGTCTCAGAATTGGACCAAACTTGGCATACAGGACCAAAAAAATGATACGGTCCCACTGGCGCAAGTTTTGTCTCGATCTGACGAACGTGCATAAAGTAATTGGGAAATTTACACAAAGGCTGATACGGTAAATTTCGACGGATACGTATCAAATTCGTCGCGCACACGCAACCAATTTGAATTACATCAAAGCCCACACGTCCGCGAACTCGATATGCACCTTTCGATGCTTTCGGTTCGCGACCACGTCGCCCGGTTTGGCGGGACGCACGTTGTATCGGAGAATTTCAAAGTTTTGAAAACTGTTTTAAACCTATGTTTCTCGAACTTTAAAAACTGATTTCTTTGCACACAGTTAATAAAATTCGAAACTACAAATTAGGTTATGAAGCCCTACATGTTGTCTTCAAGTGTGTCTAATTAGATTTTTGATACCATCGATGAATCGACCAGAATCGATCTCCCAACTGAGGCACTTGGACTGTCTGAAACTATTTTTGAGACAGTTTTCCTTCAATGTTTGCATCGATCTTCTGGATCGATGGCTCGTCCCCGTCGAATTCTATTTATGGGAACTTGAGCGTCATGTGGGCTACATGTAGGAATTTACGGATTCGAAATCGGTTGAATATTCGAGATGAAAATTGACGACGAAGCTGTATACCTGAGTCGAGTTTCTGCTGTTCACAGCGTTGCGCTGTCCGCGCACAGCCGCGTGTCTGCCAGGCCGACGGTGGCCCAGGCGGTGGCGTGGTCATGGGGGTGGCCGCCCAGGGTGGCTGGGGTACACCAGGATTTTTTCGGGATCGAAGGTTTAGGGTTTTGCGAACTCTCATCCTCTCTCTCTCGCTCTCGGTCTACTTATAAAAGGGGAATCGGGTGAATTGGGCTCGGGTTCCCTTTGGGGACTGCTCGTTTTAATATATGCTGTACATGTGCAAGCCCCTAGATTTTAAAATAGTATTAAATAGCAATTATATCTTTAAAATGAATTAATATAATTATTAGGAATTTTTCTAGAAATTTTAAATCATTTTTATTAATTTTTAAAAGCAAAATATATTATTTTGTAATAAATTAAATTGTTTTAATACCATTTTATAATAGTTTTAATTGTTTTAAACGTGGTTTGCAAAATTCGAATTGTCTGTGCAAATAAAATTTGCACAGAGCAAGGCGGTGGGTGTTATCTGTAATTACCTATTCTTGAGGGGGGTTTCTGCAAACCTAACCCTAACGCTAAACCGACGACCGTCGGGCTGTCGTCGTCTTCGACTAATCCTCGCCGAAACCCTAACCCTAATCCTAATCTAAAACCCTAAATCAGTCGACCTTCGACCCTATAAAACGACCGTGACCCAAACCCTAACTCTAGACCCCTTTCCGACCACCACAGACGCCCTAGCCACCACCATCCACCCGTCTTCTCCGACCAGCCTCGCCGGAGATCGCCTTTGCCCAGCTCGACGCCTAAGCCCACGTCGACGCCTCCAACCACCACCAATCGACGCGCCCGTCGAGACGAACCCAGCGCCACCCTTCGCCACCGACCACGACGCTTCCTCCACCGTATAACACCCCCGACAGCAACCCTTCGACGGACGCGTATGTGTCTTCTAGTCTCCCGTGTCTCGTTGTGTCTCGTGTTCCCATCACTGGACTCGCCAGGACACGAGGAACCCAGTGATGAGTGTGGATACGACTAGTTCGAGTCGTGCGTGTCGTGCACGACCAGGATACAGGACTCGAACGTTCTTTGTGTCCTTAACTGTCAGAACACAAAGTTCACGTTATCGGGTTTGGTTTGGGCTATCGAATTTAAAAATCCATTAACCTAAAAACTATAATATAACTAACCCAAACCCTATCCCTAACAACTGACTCGAACTGACCCCCTGGCCAGCCCGAGCGAGTTAAACCCCTCTGTCCCTGGCCGAGTTCGAGCCCCCCCTTTTTTTATTTATATATATATATATGTATTTATATATATGTATATAGGTATATATGTATTTATATATATGTTATTATATACTGTTATATATATATACTGTATTTATGTATATATATATATATATATATATATATATATATATATATATATAATATATATATATATATATATATAATATATATTATATTTAGTATTTTAATATATATAAATATTTTTTTTATATATATATATAATATATATATATATAATAATATATAAATATTATATATATATATATATATAATATTATATATAATATATCTATATAATATTATATATATTATATATAAATCTATATATATATATATATATATATATATATATATATATATATATATATATATATATATATATATATATTCATTATATATATATTCATTATATATGTATACATAATAACTATGTATTTTTGTATATATAATATAATTGTTATATATGTATTGGACTTGATTCATGGCTTTGGGTCCCGTATCTGGACTTCGGTTCAATTTCGAATACGTGGACAAAATATTAAATAATTAATTAATTATTTTCCAGAAATTATTACTTGTTGTTTTTGAATTTATATATATGTATATATATTTTAAGTGCTGTAAAAATCTAGGAAAAATTGTATTTAAATACTATGTTAATTTAGCTAATATATTATAATTTTTCCAGCATTTATTAAGTATTTTTGGCATTTCATAAAAATAGGAAAATAGAACTCATTTTTAGGATACATATGTTTACTGATTTTTAATAAATATCTATGAGGGTTTATAAATTCTAGAAAAATTATTATCAATTTCTATAATTAACAAGGATCATTTTGGTACTTTATTTTATGTAAAATTGAGCCTTTTGTCTATCTCAAAAATATTGGAACATAGTGTACAGTTTGATTTATTTATTGAATAGTTACGACTTGCAATGTTTTGTGTTGTTTTGAGTTATTGTAGTATTGGACCACCCCCTACACTAGTATAAAGATTCTAGAAAGTTAGTTTGCATATTGTGTCACCCCATACTGGTCTCCTATGCAAAAGTCATCATTTGGCTAGGTGTCCAGTCAGAAAGTCGTGTTGGACCACTAGTATCTTAGTGTTTAACTTAGTATAAAAACTAAGTTTATGTATTATTTCTATAGTGACGAGTCACCAGACATCTATAGCATTTCTATCGCTACCTTGCTTTGCTAAAGGCAAGTACCTCTACAAACTTTATATACTACTATAATAATAAACTGTAATTTTCCGACCATGTTAAATGCTGATCCTTGGGGTAGCAAGTTAAAACTTCACATGTTGTATAACTTTTAGTCTCTACCGTGCTTAGGACAGTTTTTATATCTCTCATATGTTTAAACAACAGGTTAAGGGAAAACTGTTAGTAGTGTACGTGATCATGCCCCCCTTCTCCGTATGTATTTACCGAGCACTGTCACATTCTATATGTAACTTTGTCGTGTGTCTGATCCCGTATTTGTGTATGGACTTACACCGATACCGTTAAGGGTACGTATGTGAAGAACAGATGCTGAGCACTCGAGACTTAGGAAGCTTGTGGCTAGTAGATGGGAAGGGTATGGCTTATTGAGCTTAAGAGAGAAGAGAAGAGAAGATTGGATGATTTGAAATGAGAGAATTCTAGGCCTATTTATAGGATTTTTGTAGACAGAATTCGGCCAGAATTCGGGTAGAAAATTTCAAATATTTGGCCATTGGACAACTAGCAACCAGCTAACCCTAAAATTAAGGTTGCTAATTTTTAGGGGACAGAGTTCGGCCCGAACTCTGTGTGGAGGCAGTGTTCGGCCCGAACTCTGTCTCCAGAGCACAGAACTGGTTCTTGGGACCAATGGTCATTTTCTGGATGGTGGAGTTTAGGGATTATTGGGTAGGCTATAGGTCAAGTCTCAAGAGCTCAGCATGACACAGTTTACATCAATCTAGACTCAATAAAGTATAAAATACAGACTTATATATAACTGAATTGCAAAGACTGAGCTGTCTTCTGACTTGAGCTTTATGTAGACGTCGTGTGTCGTATTGAATTATTACAAGTATTATTTAGTCAATGTTATCAATATTTGGTTGACTGTGACTTTGTGTCAATAATCTCCCCCATATTGATAATTGACAAAATAATAAATGTATATTTAATATTCATACCTAGACACAGCATAGCTCCCCCATAATCAGTGCCGAACTAAACAAGATAGCTCCCCCGTAAACAATACGTTGAACCTGTTGGCCTGATAAGGAATATCTCCCAAAAGCACCAAAAAGCACATATACCAAAAGAATATACACAGAATATACATATCTCTCCCCCTTTTGGCATTTAGTAATATAATAAGAATCAAATAATAATGGACAAACACACCAAAAGAGAAGAAACAGCATATGAACTAACAGAACGAGCAAATGTCATAGAATAATAGAACTACCAGAAACCACTACACCAAAACAGACAATTAGTAACACATATTTTTTACGATTTGTAACAGTTATTACCGTTACACTCTTATAACGGTAATAACCGTTACAATAATTAAAAATCGTTACTAAAATCATAATTTTTAAATTTTTTTAATTTATGTCACAATAAAAACCGTAAGAAAATTAAAAAAAGTCACTCACATTTGCCAAAAGTGTTACAGAAGAAAACCTCTCTTCCCGTACTTTGATCATTTCCTCTTCCCCTATCCTCTCCCTCTAGCTTCCACTCTCTCGCGAACCTAATCCTCTCCTCCATGATTACTTCGATGATTACTCTCTTCGCACTCGGATCTGACCCACCAATGGTGAGGGCTGGCAACCACGAGCCGTCAGTGCTCCGGTTGGTCATCCTCTCACGGCTCCTCGCGTAGCCCTAATCGTCCTATAGAAGTTCGTTTTCGACCCCTACGACACCTTCGTCTCCCTGAATCTGTCTTGCCTCAATTTCTTCTTCTTTTCCACAGAAAACTAAAGAATATTAGAGAAAAATTAGGGTTTCGAGCTTCCCAGTCTCCGACTAGAGCTCACCAATTTCGACAATGAAAGGGAGCGACAAGCGAAGAGGAAAGGGTTCCTAATCGCTCAGATCGTAGTAGAAAGCGAGAACAGACATCGATCTCGACGCCAACGACATCATGTTGAGTGGACCATGGCAGGAGTTCCTATTCTTTTCTAACTGCCATAGTCCACCATTAAAAAGAGTACTTCCACCACCTCAACCAAAATCAAAGAAGCAACCAAGTAAGAGCAAAGCCAAACTAGCACAGTTTCTCATCTTCCTCGTCCTAATCCTTCTATCCGAGAGGTCTATGGGTAATTTCGATTCTATTTCTGGGCTTGACATTTGCTCTGTCTATTTCTTTCCTATTTACCACTTAAAAAGTTCTTCGATTGTTTGTAGGCCAAGTTGAAATGGTTGAAGATGGAATGAGCATTTTGGAACCATTCATCAAGGTATCATGTGAAACTGTTATGAATATTAGCAACAAAACACTTTTTTTTTGTCTTGTTTAATGTTTAGTATGTGATATTAGTAATATTGCACATTCATCTTGAATGTTTTTGTTCTTATATTCTCTTATTTAACTGGCAATCAAACTTGATATATGCTCTATGATTGAAATTAATTTTTTAATAAGAAATATTGCCCAACTTCCAACTGTATCATTATGATAGTGCTATATGCGCTATTATGTTGATGAAGTTGTTATGAAATTTGTATTTAGTCCACAAATTGCTGCTAAAACTGCTGGAGGTAGTCCAAGCAATGGACTTTATGGCTATGATGGAAGCTCGCCTGGTATGTTATTCATGTTAATACTTAGATGGTCAGTTAGTTTGCAGCCTATGCAAAATATATGCAGTAGTATGAGAAGAATTCTTTGAACTTAATATATAATCTATGTACAAGCTTACTTACAGTTATATTTTAGTTGAGGGTATAGCCAATTGATCTTAACCTGACTTGGGTATATTAGATATTTAGAGGTAACAAGTCTTGAAGAAGCTCAAGATAAGGCTAACCACAAGCTTCATGCTTGTAATGGCAGATGGAAATAATAAATCATATAAATTGATTGTGTCTTGGTGCGTATTGCCTGTGTCTTTCTTGTTCGGTAAAAAGAAGTTCTGATTGTAGAAATTTCCTGCTTCCATCTTCAAATGAGTCATTTCTTCTAATCTCTCATTTGTACAAGTGAAGCAAAAGTAGACACCCGTAGGAAGGGAAAGTTTTATCATTTTCATGTACATATCATATCTAAACTGCTTTCTCCATGATTGGCTTTGTGCCGTCAAATATGACAAAGTGGACATTATCTCTGAAGACTCCTGTATGTCACAGATGCTAGACCTCAAGCAGTCAATCCTTTTTCCTGTCCTATGTGAGTTGGCGACCCCCTATGCCATTGGATATTGGGTAGTGGACACGATTCTGATTCTTAAAGCTGTTGAGGTTGAGATTTCGGAACTTCATAAAATTGCAATTATCGGTTACAATGGTGAAAATTTTCCTTCTGTGAACATTACTTAATAATGACATAGGGATTACCACCACAAGAACAACAGTCTTAACTCAATATTTTGGACTCGGCTACAGAATACATCACATCCATTCAGCTATATTAGTGATAGTCTCCTCAGTTGCATTAGTTATATGTGTCCATCTTCTAACAGTTGCAAGTCATGCCTGCTTTCATCTGTCTCTGCCCTAAGTAGCACCTTCAGCTACACTTCTACCACTTCTATTGACAGGCATGTCTTGTTGCACATGTAACATATCCGAGCCATCTTAAACAATTTCTTTGCATATTCAACCGAAGCCACCTGCAACCTCTCGGAGAAGAAACTTCATGGTTTCTCTGTTCTTGTATTTCTGTTGATCCATCTAAAATTAACAGTTTGGCGCATTTAGTGGACCTGTTTGTTTACCGCTTCAGATCCATGAAGCATGACTGCTCCTATTGTCCAAAAGTCTTTCTTTGGGTTAATGAAAATTAAGTTCTTTGATACAAATAGAGCTTACCTACAGAAAATCATTAGAGGTTGCAATTTCTTCCTTGAGAATAGACTAGGTTGCCAACTCACTTCCTGGACATTGGAATAATTGCCGAATCTGTGTACCTCCTGGTTATCAGCATAATTGCTGAAGATGACCACAGTTTGGTCAGCATAATGCAAAAAAAATAAATATCCACACAGTTGAGATTGGTGACATGCACTCATAAGTATTGTTTGGCCTTTACCGACAATAAGGTAGAATATTAGTATGCAACAATCTGTTGACTATATCACTATGTTCATGTCTACCCGGACTGGTGTTATTGAAAGCTAACGTAGCCTAATTGACTTTCAGGAATGCTACCACCTTTTGGAGTACAGTCTGATGAAACTAGAACAATGGCAAAGCACTGCACTACTGGTATTGAGTTGAGGATTTCTTCTGAACGGCTTATACTCCTTGACACCCAGGTTAAATGAAGTTAATTTTCTTTTTCCATATATGTGACTTCATTGACTTATATAGTTAATATTTTGAATATACCAGTGTATAAAGACTACTTATTCGAATTTGACATGCTTCTTTATCTTGAGAGTATATTTTTGTATGCATAGTTTTGACTAGATGCTTATTATGCTCTTTTGTGATTTTTTTTGTCTTTGTATCTTGAGAGCTGATATTTATGTCACCCACATGAATGCTTGGATGTTCATGTCTTCATGCTTTGCATCCTTTAAAGTTTAAACTCACATAAACTAAGAAATAGATGGATTGTCATTGTCCTGCGTTACCTTAGAATATGTTTGTCTTGTACTTAAACCAGTCACTTTATCTCTCTTTTTGTTGTCTACTTTTGTTGTCTTGGGCGGTCCCTGAGATCTTTCTTTGAAGGCGTAGTGACCTTGCAGGTACTTAATGAGACATTCTTGTACAAACTATTTAACCTTTATATATGTAGCTGAACGGAGTAACTTGACGAATATGAAAATTGCAATCGGAGAGTGATTTTAAAATACCCTGTTTGTTTACTCTAATATCACTGTTCTTTATTATGATAACTGCATTGATGCATGTAGGGATCAGCAAAGAATTTGTCTAGGTCATGTACTTCTCGCATGGACTCGACTTCAGTAAGCCTACTGTTGTAACCAGAAATTTGACGACAACTAAGAAAGAATAGAATAACTGGGTAGATTTGTTTAAGTTTTTGTTATTATTACTTTTTGTAGTGCTTCTTCCCGCAGAATGTGGTGCCAACTATCCAGACATCAACATTTATTTTGAATGCAGCATATGATGTGTGGCAGGTATACAACCTACGGTTAAAAACTTAAATACCATAGTATCATTAATCACCTCTTTCCCCATATTTCAGATCCAGCAAAGTTTAGCCCCCGGTTCTGCTGATCCTCATGGTTATTGAAAAGAATGTAGGTTCGATTACAGAAGCTGCAGTTCTGATCAAATCCAATTTTTGCAAGGTGCTCTTCATTATACTTTTATTTCATGGATTGTCAATTTCAGTCTGCAACTTATACTTGCATTTGCCCTTTTTATTATTATTGTGAAGGATTCCGGAACCAGATGCTTAATTTTGTGAAAGGGTTCATATGCATCATGAAAATATAGTTGTAATAACTAGTTTTATGCCAACTTGTTCTTGCTACCACATGGGTCATTTTGGTGTGTGTTCTTATATCTGCAGGTGTTAAGGAATAATTATCTGGTGTATGATAGAGGTAGTGTTGGATTGATGGGTCTGGTCTTTCAGGTTGTCTATGCTGAAGGAAGGCATGTCATTAGGTGAGTGACTTGTCTTTCTGTGTCTGTTATATAATTTCTACATTTTTTAATACCTTAATGTTGTAAGCAGACAAATAGTGAGTTTCTGTGCCAACATACATACAGCTTCATGAGAAAAAAATTACGGACAGCTTCAAGAGGAAACTGATGTGATATGATAGATATTGACACACACACACACATGTAGTTGAAACATTTGAATTTAGGAACTTCAGTTGGCATCTGGTTTGGGCTTTTTCTTCTTTGTCAACTTATTCGGAATCTACTTCCTGGTTATTTCTTGTGTAAGCAATGTGTCTCAAGTTTAATTTGAGATAGTGCCAGGGACAAACACTAAATTGGCTCCAGTATTTTGGTATAGAAATTTTGCAGTCTTCTACTATAAGGTTCCATCCTCAAATATGCTCTCCATGTTAAATGTTAGAGAAGTTTCGATAATTCTGCTGCGTGTCTTCAGTGAAATATTATTGTTATGCTTGGCTTCTGAGCTTTGTTATTGATTATCTTATGTTAAGTTTGTTTTTCCTTCTAGGAACTAAGGCATGTTTTTTTTACAGTTATCATTGTGCTTTCTGACGATCTACTGGATGTACTAAGTGTTTTATTTTTCCAAATTATTCTTTCCCTCAATGATTTTATCCTGCTAACATGATCCCTGAAGTGTGTTGGGTATTCCTTGAAATTTGTCAATCAATTTCAGAAGTATTGCTTGATTTTAAGAAATATTCGGGTCAGAGGTTGAAACCTCCACCTCCGTAAGCAACCCATATGCTCCTCCTCTTGACTTGGAGGAAAAATATTTGCTCCCCCACATCCGAGGAAGCAATATATTTTTAACAGCATTATTTATTAAACAATATCAAAGACTGGATTTAATTTTTCAAGCACTTGCGGATGCAGTTTTTAAATTGCGTTCCTTGTTGTGTCGACATGTTTTAGACACTCAAGAATATACTACGACATGCCAAAATAGGTGATGTGTCTTAGTGCAGTGTCCGTATGGTATTGTATCAGTGTCCTTGCAAGCATATATTGTGGCATAAGTCACTGTTTTTCTGAATTTAGTCACCCTATTTTTGATGTTTTCATACAGTTCATGCAATGTTTATACAAGTTTTGAAGTTTTTATATTATTCGATGAGCACTAGTTGATGTTTTATGGCCATTTACTAAAATTATTTGAACCATTTATTGCAGGTGACTGATAACTACTATAGGCCAGATCTGACAAAGGCAGCTCTTGCAAGGCTCAGTGCAGTGCATAGGAGCCTCAAGGTTTCCAAGTCCGGTGCCAAGAAGAGGAATAGGCAGGGTGTTAGGAAATGAAATAGTGGAAGTTATGTTGGTTGATTTTGGATTCTTCCATTTTAGCTAAAACTTGTTTCCGTTTCGTGGATTTCTCTGGAACCAATATATTGGTAATTTTTTTCTCTCTCAATTGGATAGTATATTGGTTAATGTCAAATGCATTAGACTCTGCTGTTGTATCAATATAGAAGCATCATTTGCATATTACATCTATTCCCTTATATTAAACCATTTCTCAACCAATTATGATGTGTTTATCTGTACTATTTGTCAAAGTTGCAGTGCAGCGGTTATGCTTGTTCTGCGTCTTCTTGCGGGGAGTGGAACCAAACCAGTGCACAACTTGATTAACAACTTACAGGATTATATCAGTTGGTTTAGGAAATGAGAAACATGAGCAAGATCTGTGTTCAGACCAAGTTTGCATGAGTAAGATCTGTTTGTGTTCATACCAAGTTTGCATAATACAATAGAGTATGTGATAATTTAGTCATGATTTTTACCTATCCGTCACGGTTATTACCGTCACATATATGAACTTCTCTCACGGTTATAACCGTTACCAAAACAAATATTTGTCACGGTTATAACCGTGACCAAAACAAATATTTGTCACGGTTATAACCGTTACCAAAAAATATATTTGTCACGGTTATTACCGTGACTAAATATTAACCACGCCTCACTAGTAACGGTTATTACCGTGACGAAAAATAATTGTCACGGTAATAACCGTGGGTAATCGCCAATTATGATGTAGTGAACATAAGAGTCACAACTCATAACTAGAGTCACTAAATCATAAAGAGTGTACCAAGTACATAAACCCAACTAAACAACTAAAAATACTAGAAAGCATAAAACATAAACTACGATCAGCAGCAGCATCATCAAGTAGAAGCCATCTCCATCATGGAGCACGAGAAGGCCCAGCGGTGTCGGAAGGAAAAGAGCGGCTGGGGTCCACAATAGCAGCATCCGGATCCAGGTAACGCATGACCCAAGGATCGTCAATACGATGTCCCTCACGACCGGGATCCCGCTCCATGGGAATGGACATAGAAGGATGACGGGACATGGAATACCGAATATCATGCAGCGAGTTGCTGAGTGCACTCATCTGCAGGGTAGTACGGTAGTCCATCTGAGTCCTGCGATCGTCCTCTAAGGCAACATGATCTCGGAGCATGGTCTGGATGGACTCAAGGGTAGCAGGAGGAGGAGGTGCATCCTGTCCAAGTGGAGGGGCGTCGGGCTCCTCATCATCAGAATGCTCAGAAGTGGCAAGAGAGGCTACGACTGCCTGAAGTCGTCGTGCCTTAGATAGGAAGGCAGGAGCAGGCAAGAAAGGGCAATCATGAAGTGGTACAATAAATGCACGAAGGACCATAGGAAGATATAAGGGATAAACCAAGGCTCGTGGTTTCTTCCTACAGTTAATCATCCAGTCCATCATGGTATGTGGAAGATTAAAAGGAATGCGATAGTGAAGATGATACAAAGCCGATATTTCAAAATAAGTAATTTTATCGGTGGAGCCGGCTTTGGGTAAGATTGTGTTAAAAACAATCCGATGAAGTTCATAGAAGTAAGGATTGAGAAATTTTGCCAAGAGCTTACGAGGACGTGTGTTAGGGCTACACAGATCGTCCTTGAAGCTCTCTAGAGAAATCCCTTTGGGAAAGATAAAGGATCTAGCTTCAACAAGCTTTTCCCAAGAAGTTGGCTCTTGAAGGTCAAGATATTCAGCTAATTCAAAATCATCAAAAGATATATCAATACCCGCAACACGTGAATAGATACGAGTATCGTCATGAGTCAAGTTGCAATAAAACATTTGTATGGCACTACGATAAATGACGAAATTCGTAGCAACTAGCTCATCAATGCAAAGATCACGAAATATGGATTCATATTGTGAAAAGATTGTGAAGTTTATGCGGTGTCCCGCAAACATCGGACGGGTCCGAAAGTCACTAAACCAATCGTTGGACGCGTCTAGTGACACAAAGATTCGGTCGTCATAGGTGTTAGGGTCACGAGGACGTGAAGGGTTGAACAACGGATGAGGTGGTTGGAATGAAGGAAAGGGAAGAGAAACCGAAATAAAGGTGAGGGTTTCTCTTGGTTGGGTTCAATTTTGACCATTGGATCAACATAGAGATCCACGGCTGGAACAGTCCCCGATTCTGGAACAGGGAGACTGAACTCGGCCCGAACTCTGGTAAGGGCAGAGTTCGGCCCGAATTCTGGGTCCTTGTCCCAGAACTGAAATCAGGCTAAAAGGATGAAATATTGGTTAAGTATGGAAAACCAATATAAGATATAAAGATAAAGCTTAAAGGATTCAATAAACCAGATAGTACAAGTAGAAGGATAGCAATATGAAATTGAAAAAATAGCATGTCAGCAGATTATAAATCAAAATGTACCTTATAATAAACAAGAAAATATATCATGATTCAATAATTTAAAGCTGCCATGGGTTAGCTGCAGGGGCCAGATCCCAGCTAGCGGTAGTCCTGAGGACTAGTGCACCGTGTCGCTTTGGCTTTTACGCCTTGTTATCAGAAGGACCCTTTCAGCTTGTACCCGTAGCAAGTTCATTTTAAGAGAATCTCAATATAATCGATATTTACGCAGGTGTATTTTAATTTATGACAGCTTCATCTAAAATTCCAAGTTCACGACAAAGAAAATTGAAGCGCTCTTCGGATAATGGCTTTGTGAAGAAGTCTGCTAACTGGTGATCAGTGTCAATAAATTCTAATTTAATCGTGCCATTTTGCTGATGATCACGCAAAAAGTGGTGTCGTATCTCAATGTGCTTCGTACGTGAGTGACAAATGGGGTTCTTAGTAAGATTTATTGTACTAGTGTTGTCACAAAAGATAGGAATATGCATGAAAGATAAATTATAGTCTTCAAGGGTTTGCTTCATCCACAGAATTTGTGTACAACAACGCCCAGCTGCTATGTATTCAGCTTCTATTGTGGATAGTACGACAGAATTCTGCTTCTTGCTAAACCAAGAGACTAAAGCCTTTCCTAATAAATGACACGTACCGTTCGTACTTTTACGGTCGACCTTGTATCCAGCAAAATTAGCATTAGAGTAACCAATTAGGTCAAATGATGTTGACTTGGGATACCATAGGCCCACTGTAACCGTACCCTTAAGGTATCTAAAGATACGCTTAACTGCGGTCATGTGCGATTCCTTAGGATTTGCTTGATATCTAGCACACAGGCAAACGCTAAATATTATATCAGGGCGACTAGCAGTAAGATAAAGTAGACTGCCTATCATACCTCGATACTTACGTTGATCTACGGGTTTGCCGCTCTCATCTGGTTCCAGTTTGGTTGAAGTAGCCATAGGAGTGCTGATTGGTTTGACATTATCAAGTTCGAATTTCTTCAGCATGTCCTTTGTATACTTCGACTGACAGATGAAGGTTCCATTTGACAATTGTTTGACTTGCAGCCCAAGAAAGTAGTTGAGCTCCCCCATCATGCTCATCTCAAACTCGGTCTGCATACACTTGGCAAAATCTTGACAAAGGGTTTCATCAGTAGAACCAAAAATAATATCATCTACATATATCTATACTAAAAGAATAGTGTCCTTCAAAGACTTTATGAAAAGTGTAGTGTCAATTTTCCCTTTTGAAAAACCTTTCTCAAGCAAGAAGTTGCTTAGCCATTCATACCAAGCTCTAGGGGCTTGTTTGAGGCCGTACAGCGCTTTCTTTAGCTTGAACACGTGGTCGAAAAATTTGTGATTTTCAAAGCCAGGGGGTTGTTTAACATAAACTTCCTCCTTAATAAAACCATTCAAGAAAGCACTTTTAACATCCATTTGAAATAATTTGAAATTTTAAAAATTTGCAAATGCACAAAGCATCCGAATGGATTCTAATCTAGCAACAGGAGCATACGTCTCATCATAGTCGATACCTTCCTCTTGGTTGTATCCTTGAGCTACTAGACGAGCTTTGTTGCGTGTGACTGAACCATCTTTATTTACTTTGTTTCTAAAAACCCATTTAGTACCAATAGTCGAGTGATTAGTCGGTCTAGGAACGAGTTCCCATACTTGGCTTCTCTCGAATTTGTTGAGTTCTTCTTGCATAGCAGAAATCCAAAATTCATCATTGAAAGCTTCAGAAATGTTTTTAGGCTCAATTTGTGAAATAAAGGCAGTGCTAGCAATAGAGTCTCTTAATGATGATCTAGTAGTTACTCCTCATGAAACCTCACCGATTACCAAATTTTCTGGATGTGATGGCTTGAAAGAGAATTTCTTAGGCAAGCTTTCCAGAGAATTTATTTCGGTTGTGGTGTTCATTGGAGTAGGCGTTGATGGCTCAACATCATCATCAAGAGTAGCTGCTGTACTGTTATCTTCATCAAAAGTCACATTTGTAGACTCTTCCACAATTAAAGAGCGTTTGTTAAAAACTCTATATCCCTTACTCTTGGCAGCATAGCCAAGGAAAATACTATCGTCAGCTTTGGCATCAAATTTGCCTAAGTTGTCTTTGGTGTTAAGGATAAAGCATCTACATCCAAAAACTCTAAAATAAGAAACATTTGGGGTTCTCCCAAACCAAAGCTCATAGGGTGTTTTCTTCGTAATAGGATGAATGAGCACCCTATATAAAATATGGCATGCTGTACTGACAGCTTCAGCCCAAAAATATTTCGGAAGTGAAAACTTGTTCAACATAACTCTGGCCATATCGCCAAGAGTCCTATTCTTCCGCTCCACAACACCATTTTGTTGAGGAGTTCTTGGACAAGAAAACTCATGATCAAAACCATTAGAATCACAAAATCTTTCAAAATCAGAATTTTTGAATTCGCCTCCATGATCACTTCGGATTCGAGTAATCATGTAGCCTTTTTCGTTTTGAACTTTTTTAACAAAAATCTTGAAAACCGAAATAGCATCATTTTTATTTGCAAGAAAGAAAATCCAAGTAAATCTTGAAAAATCATCAACAATAACAAAGGCATAGAGTTTTCCGCCAAGACTGGCTACTCTACTAGGCCCAAATAAATCCATATGGAGTAGTTACAAGGGTCTAGAAGTGCTTACAGAGTTTATGGAATGAAAAGATGACTTGGTTGCCTTGTTTAACTCACATTCGTCACATACGGTGTCCTTTTTGAATGTGATGTCGGGCAAGCCTCTAACTAGCTTCTTGGTCGATAGCCTGGATATATTATCCATATTGGCATGACCAAGACGCTGGTGCCATAGTAGCCGTTCATCTTTATGAGCATATAGGCATCTACCTGCATTGTTAGTATTTCCAGACAAATAGAAAGTATAAATATTATCCTCTCTTACCCCTTCAAAAGCGATGTCTCCCGTTGACCTATCATAAATAAGGCATTTATTTTGTCCAAAGTTAATGTCATATCCATGGTCAGCAAGATGACTAACGCTGAGCAGGTTATGCTTTAACTCGGTCACTAGGCAGACATTCTTTATTACGGGAGAGGGAGGATAACCAATATTACCATTACCTATAATATAACCTTTGAGGTTGTTGCCGAAGGATACATATCCTTCTCTCTTTATCGATAGTGATGCGAAAAGATTTGCGTCTCCTGTCATATGCCGCGAGCATCCACTATCGAGAATCTACTTACTCTTAGTTGAGGAGGGAAGGTCTACCTACATCAAGAGTAGATGTGACCTTTGGTACCCAATTTCTTGAGGGTCCTAAAAAGTTAGTTTTTGGAAACTATGCATATATTTTTCTATCAACTAATCTTCTAATTCTACATTGTGGTGATATGTATCCATGTAAACCACAATAAGTATATGTAGCATTCCTATTTATATTAGGAGCATGCTGATGATGTCTATAAGCAGTGTAATGAGCAGAAGTATGATGATTAGCATGTTGATGATGATTATGCATCGAGTGTTGTGGAGTGGCATGGTGATATTATCTATATGGAGCATGATGATGTTGTCTATATGGAGTATAGTGATGTTGTCTATATGGTATGACATGGTGATGTTGTCTATAAGTAGAGTGATGTTGATTGTGTCTTTGTGCAATATGATGACTGTATCTATGTGTAACATGATGATTTTGTGACATATGATAATTATTTCTACGTGCATGTGGTTTGTGTCCTTTATGAAATTGTGTGTATATGAAAGCATGATTATGTATTGTAGATGGATGATGCGGATGACTAGCATGAGGAGTGTTATGCTTTGTGGGTGTCTCATGAGATTGGGTTTGAGGTTGAACAACCTGTTTTCCCAATCTAGTCTCTAATCTCTTAGAGACAGCCTGCAGTTCAGTAACCTTAGCATTTAAGCTATATATCTTAGTCATAGAAATCTTGTGTCTACTCTTTTCTTCAGCAAGCATCGTGTTGAGTGTTGTGATTTCTTGTGTTTGTTGCTCAATACGTGTTTCAGCATCATGAAGGCTTAGTTTAAGCTTCGATACCTCATCTGTGACTTTCGTGGGTGAAGTGTCTCTAATGTTATCAAGCAATAGAGAAAGTCTTTGAATTTTGACTTCATGACTTTTGATTTTGTCCTTGGCGTGTTTGTATTTACCAATGATCTTTTTGTCATCATCGAGTAAATCGGTGAAATCATCGCCAAGTTCATCAAAAGAGAAGTCGTCAAGAGTTTTGTTTGATACCTTATCGGATGTTGCCATTAGGCACACATTAGCCGTATCTTGAGGAGAGTCCTTTTCTTCCTCGGAGTCACTAGCTTCGCTTTCATGCCAAATGCTTGTGTTGGCATATTTCTTTGATGAAGTCTTCTTGTATGGTTTCTCATAGCGGTTGCTCTTCTTCAAGAATGGACAATTGTTAGCACCCTGAATTTCGGGATGATTTTTTTCATTTTATTTTATTTTCTGATTTATTGGTTTGATAAATAATTTATTCTGTTTAATTTTCCTTAAGTGTACTTTTCCATGCCATTGATATTTGGAGTATCAGGGATGTTCAATTCTGGAAATATTCTTCACGAGTTTTGGAGTGGACACGATTACCTTCATGACGGTATATAGTGTCCCACCCAAACTTGTTCTCTTGTGCTCTTTCTGCTTCGCTGAACTTCGGGTCGAATTAGACCGTTCGATCAGTAATTGATTTTCCCACTCTTTTTCTTGATCATTTTCAGCGCATTACCATGACATTTAAATTGGGAGCGCAAGACCAGTCAGTTTCTCGAAATCAACTCCTCATTGATGATCTACTCGAGACGCTCGTCACCCATGACCTTTGTTTCCCACTCATCCACGTCATTTTGTGCTCCATTTGATTCGCACAACTTTTCCGACACGTGACCCGATTTTATTTTGCGCCACGGCGTCACCTTCATTTTCCAACTTGATTTGTGGGTCCCCTGTCGACCAAAACCTGTCCGCCCCAACTATAGACATGGCCCACTTTGAGCCTACTATCCGTCCATCATTTGTGTCCCATTTATTGGAATCCCCATGTGCTACTTATTCGCTCATGATCATCAACACCTAATTTTAATTCTATTTTTGTACGATGTCCAGTTTTGACCCAATCCGGCTCCACCGAGTCCAGTCCAGCTCCACGTTGCTCTCCATCATAACATCCTCATAATTCTTGCCAAAAATATCAAGTACTCATTTTGCATATTTTTCTATATTTAATAGAAATTTCTATTGAATTAATTCTCATTGGAACAACCTATTTTCTCTATTTAATTCCTAGCCATTGATCCTCCAATTAAATCACCACCCTTCATTTTCCAACTCCCCTCACATTCACACAGCACTCCCCCCCCCCTAGCCGGCCCTAATCCCCATGTTGGAACAACTTTTTCCATTTCTCTCTCTCTCTTATCCTCTCATTCTCTCTCTCTACATTAATTACTACTCAACCAAAACCATACAATTTCTTCTCAACTCACAACCATGCACACCTCCACCTTCACCCGACCAACCCCCATGGCCGACCTCCGGCCACCCCCTGGCCGGCCACTCCACCGTCGGCCACCCCACTTCTCCTCCTCGGCCTACTCCTCCACCTCCTTCCTTACAAACCCGAGCCTTCTTCCTCCTTCTCCCATGCAAACTCACCTCACTCCCTGACCACCCATGGCCATGCCGAACTCCTCCTCCTCGTGGAGCTCCGCTGACCTCCCTGGCCGAGCCACCACCCCCGGCCAGCAGGCCGTCGACGTCGACATCTCCACCATGTTCCTCCTCCTTCTATCTCTTCAATACTATCACCATATTCCGGCCGTTCAACACCGACCACCACCACCATCAACACCTATCCACCACCTCCACGCCAACCAGCAGCCGACGTGCATGGCTGCACCGCCGTGCCGACCCTGGCCTCGCCGTGGCTAGGCCGCACAACCCCTGCGCGCGCTCCCATAGCAGCACAACGTGGCAGCAGCAGCAGCACGCCCACTTGCGCGCGTGCGTGCGAGCGCCGACGAGTCGCCACCCGGCCACGTCGAAGTGGCCATGGCCCTCTCCCGCCTTGGGCGAGCTCTGTCGACCCCCCTGGGGTCGGTCTCTCCTCCTCCAGCGCGACGTATAGGCGATTCGTGCGTTTTGCACGACGTCCCGTCGTGACGCGCGCGAAACGAAGTTCGTTTTGGCACCCCGTCGCAGCAACTTCGCACGTGATTTCCCGGAGATCCGACCGTTGGATCGACGATTTCTTCACTCCGTCACAATTTTGGTATATCTACCTTCGCTCATGTCAATTTTCGTCCGTTAATTTTATCGTTTGATACATAAAAACCGGCCACCAAGTTGACCGTTTAAATTATATTAAATTTGGACAGTTTTGCGGGGCCAACTTTGTCAGCTTGTATCTCCTCCACCGCAGCTCTGTTTGGTGTGCTACCAGTTCCGGTGCGAAGCTGGTATAACCCTCTTCCTGCCCCCTTTAGATTTCATTTCAGTTTGAGCTTGTTTGATTGGTTGAATTCGACGCCAAAGTTGGCCGTCCGAATTCGTAATTTCCAACTTGTAAAATTCCATTTTTGAACACGGGACTCCAGATTTCATTTCTGACACCACCATTAGATTCGTGGCGTCGTTCTGGCATGTTTTCATATAAAATTTGTTAGATTTGGAGAACGTGGGCCCGGGCACGTTTTTCGGTGCAAAGCGGGTCCCACATTCTGGGTCAACGGGACTTTTTGGCGCCGGCTCATCGGAATCCAATTCCGAATATACCGTTGAGTTTATATCGTCATTCTGGACTCGTTGACATATAATTTGCTAGATTTTGGTGGACATTGGGTCTGGCATGCATTACGGTGCAAGTCGGATACCAATATCCGGGTCAACGGGTCATTTTGAGATCGGCTCATCGGAATCCAATTCCGGAGATACCATTGAGTTCGTATCATCATTCTGGACTCGTTGACAGGTAGTTTGCTGAGTTTTGAGAACTTTGGCTCCGGCACGCATTTCCGTGCAAACCGGAATTCCAAGTTCTGGTCAACGGGCCAAATGGAGATCGGGTCAACGGAATCCAATTCTGGAGATACCGTTGGATTCGTATCGATATTCTGGTTTCGTAGACATATAATTTGTTATATTTTGTAGACTTATTTTTTTGCACATTTTTCGGTGCAAAACGGCTCCACACGAACACCGTTTTGACCCGAAATTACCTTTTTGCCCTTGTGTCCAAATTGGACCGTTGGGTAGGCTATCCTAGCTAATTTGACCATTCTGGACACGTTGGCGATGTTCATTTCATCGTCCGACAATGTTTGTTGATAATTTCTCTAAGTTTAACCTTTTTATAATTAATTAATAATTAATTCTCATAATGTTCGTATTTCGGGATTCGTACAACGAAACTGAGATCAGTCAATTCCAGTGATCTCACATCGCTGAAATTGACAAGTTGGATACGTGGATCACTATAATAAGATTATCAACCTTACCGATAATCTTCTTATCTCGATTTGCGTGCCGTAAGTTTCGACGTACAAATAACGAAGTACACTTTAATAATTAGATTAGATTTACCCTGTTTGACCAGAGTTGACCAGTTGACCCAAAGTCAACTGTAAGTCAATACTTGACCTAGTTTGACTAGATTATTGACCGGAGTCGACCTAGAGTTAAATTGACTTAGAAGAACCTAGAATAATATAGATTGCCTGTAAGGATTCATTTATTTCAACTTAAACACCTTGTAACCTGTGTTGCTTTAAATAGGACTCTGTGGCTTCAGTGGGACCTCCTATACTTATCAGCTGTTCAGGTTATCGAGGCGAGTACATTCTCTGATCATTTCATATCTTGCTTAGAATTATTTCCTGCAGTAGATTACTTTATTTGTACTGTCACGATGGTCACACGGATTGGTACTATATGGATCCTTTCTTGAGATGTTATCCTTATGGAGCATCGGGTACTACGTGTTCTGTGCGTTTCACTTACATGGCGTATCACTATGCTTCTTGGTTCACTTGATTACTTGTGACATGTACTCTCATGATCACAGAGTCTCTTGAATCTTACACAGTTGGGTAACCTCCAGACTCCCCATTTATGGGACATCCATGTATCACCCTTCGCGGGCCTTGCATGGAATCATATAACATAACCTGGCTGGATCCTTGTGTATTGATTGGGGGTACGGGAGAGTAGAAGTGGACATGTGAATAATACACCAGTAGTTTCTTCATTGAATCATTCCGTAGTGTCTTCATTGAATCATCCCAGGCCATTTACATGTTCATGTTTTACTCTGACTCACTAGTCACATGCTAGCTCTTTATGTATAGTAGATATTTCTATTACAGCTCTCCTGTTTACATACTGCTTTTTCCTCAGTACCTGTATCTTACTTTACTGCATGTTATATGTTTTCTAACCTGCTATGATATGTTGAGATGTACTGTGCTCGCTCCAGTCCTGACTGGACCTGTTGATAAATTTTACAGATAGCCTGGAGGTGCCTGCTAGCCTAGAGGAGACACAGTAGGGTTTGTTTAGGTAGTTATTTCATTTTTGTCTAGAGTTGTATTTACTTTGGGGATTACTGTATCTTTATTTGAGTTTTGAGATGTACTTCTGGGTTCATGTATCTTAGACACTTAGACTTCTATCTCCTGTATTTAGTTTGGATTTCATGTTTTATCTATCCTTATCATGCTCTACCTTAGATGTGATTGAATTTGTATCTGCTATGTCACCCCCATTCGGGGAGTATAAACTGCTTAGCTTTATATTGTTAGATGTTGTGACCTAGGACAGCGTTCTACCGCCGACACTGCGGCGTAGGCTGGGCGTCGTTACGTTCTCGTGCCCTAACTCTAGGGTGCAGGTCGTGACACGTTTTTAGTGGTGGCCCATGCAGGTCGAGACTAAAGTGTAGTGGTATTCGAACTAGAGTACCACTACAGCCTGCAGTAGGAATAGGATACATTTTTGAAGATACTCAATCACAACTAGGATCCCTTGAGAGATTCCTGGGACGACCCTCGAGAATCTTATTTAACTTCGATTTGAAAACTCTCTTTTCCTTGATTTGATTTATCTTTAATTTCTGTTGTCGAATTTGATTTTGATGGATTATTGTTGAGTGAGTTTGTATTTATTGATTTAATTGAAGATTGTTGAATTTTGAGTCTTGATGTTAGTGTTGCATCCGAGTCTGTATTTATAGGATTTAATGAATTTTGTTCATTTTGAATCTTGAGGTTTGTTGATAAATTTGATTTGATTTTGGATATTCATTGTTGATTTAAATTAATTTTGTCAAGATGAAATTATATGGGCTAGGTCATCTAAGTTATGGAAATCTAATCTTCTACGGTCATCTTAGCCAGCATGGTGAGGACACATAGTTGACTTGGATATATTTCTCGGGTGTGGGAATTTAAGGTTTTCGCAGCCAAGCTAGCGGCACCACGAAAATGTTAAATACCATGATTCTAGAGGTATGTGCCTAAGTCGAGGACTCTGTGATTATCGTAGCCTTGCTTACTAGTATGACGAGGATTAGGGTACCATTATTTTGGATAGACGCATATAATCATCAGTTTGTACCTTAAATGTTTTGAACATGTTTTCTCTACATTGTTTCAGTCCTTCAAATTTTTTTTTATTAATTGTTTTGTTGTTTGCCTCTCATTATTTCGCTTAGGAGTAACTTTAGCTATTTTCATAAACCTTTGGGTAACTTCTTCCATGAATTTCTTCTTAATGCAATGAATCGATGATTTTGCTAGACTTTATCTGAATTTGATAATTCAACTTTGGATTTCAAAATAGGTTCCTCTTTTAAAACGGATAAGCAAAACAGATTTTATTATCATTCTTTCTGCCAATATTTTTATTTCCATCATTCCTTATCTTATACAACTGTCATAATTACATCAATTCTGCCTCGTGTCACATTCTGTCAGTTGTACTTGAAAACTCTTGAATCTTTATATCTTTTTTTTACCTGAGAAATGTTGAGGAAGTGACGTGAATCATCTAGGTCAAAAATGAGGTGGTTGGTTATCACATGATGATTTCGTAGAAATCAAAATGTTGGATGTCAAAAAAAAAAAAAAATTTTGAGATAGAAATGTGGTAAAGGTTTAGAATGGAATTGAGTGATAAATGTTATCAATTTAGAAATAATTGCAGAAAATTTGGTTATGAGTAATTCATGGATGTATTTCAAAACTAATGAGGATATCAGAGGTCAACCTACTTTTGAGAACTAGAAATCTTGGCTATTGATTCTTGGGAACTATTACAAGGCTATGTGAAAATTAGAGATGGAAATGAGAATTTGATTGTTTTCTATGATTATGCGAAGTTGAACTAGATATGTATGAGGGCGACTAGAGACAGAGAGAACACCGGAATTTTAAGTTATAGAAATTATTTTAGATGATTGGAGAAAAATTTTAGAATTCAAAAAGGATAATATTGAAGGTGAATGTTGAAGAAAATATGAAAGTTGATTTATAAATAAGAATGAATTTTGTATGACATGGTGGTATTATGGTTAAATAAATACGAGGCTTGATTTAAACAAGTACGAGGATTCCATAAACTGGATTTGGAGGTTTCGGATCTAATTTAAAACGAGGTGAAGGAATTTGGGATTTTGGTTAAACGAATAAGTGTTGACTCCTAAATAAGAGGGGTATGTTCGGGGAAAAATATTTTTAGAAGTAGAAAATTGTCTATGGTGATCATGGTAAAGGTTTAGATGACTAAAGGTTATAAAATTTCGATGATAGTTATATAGAGATTGATTTCATATTGGGACTTGTGAAAAAAAATATATGATTTAGCAAATGACAGACTTGATGGTATTAGATAGAGATGATTAACTTGACTCCTTATGAAATCTTCCCTTGTTTTTCCCCAAAGTGTTTTCAATATCATTGAACCCTAGTTTCCTCAATCACGACCAAATCGACTTCGACTATCTTCCTTATCATATTAATATCGTGGATTGTACGTAATTGAATTAAATTTGATTACGACCTGAATCTCCATCCTTGTATGCTCGTTCTCAGACTTTGTTGAACTGTCCTCCATATTGCCCAAATCTTGATTTTCCTAACTTGGTCAACTTAGATCGTATCGAGACTAAATATTTTTAATATATATTGTGATTGGAATTTTCATGCAAGTGACTTTCATTCTTAACTTTGATTTTGATTTTTCTGAACCCCTTTAAAGATAATTGGTAGTTACTTTCTTTATTTTTATGATAAGTACCAGTTTTCACATAGGATGGTAGGCTGTCTTACAATTTTGATGATTGTTATTTCTGTATCTTTTCTAAGTTTAGCACTCTGGATTGCTTATGTGTTTTGATACCCTATGACCGATTCAGTTAGCATGACTAGTATACCTAGATGAGACTTCACTGTCACCGTATGCCATGACCCTGGACGTTGTCCTTTTTGTTGGTATGTTTTATTTAAAGTTCTGGGACTTTGATTGTGGGGGTTTGACCTAGAGGGAGTAGGGACATTTTAATTTCGAGGACGAAATTTTTATAAGGTGGGTAGGATGTTAGCACCCTGAATTTCGGGTTGATTTTTTTCATTTTATTTTATTTTCTGATTTATTGGTTTGATAAATAATTTATTCTGTTTAATTTTCCTTAAGTGTACTTTTCCATGCCATTGATATTTGGAGTATCAGGGATGTTCAATTCTGGAAATATTCTTCACGAGTTTTGGAGTGGACACGATTACCTTCATGACGGTATATAGTGTCCCACCCAAACTTGTTCTCTTGTGCTCTTTCTGCTTCGCTGAACTTCGGGTCGAATTAGACCGTTCGATCAGTAATTGATTTTCCCACTCTTTTTCTTGATCATTTTCAGCGCGTTACCATGACATTTAAATTGGGAGCGCAAGACCAGTCAGTTTCTCGAAACCAACTCCTCATTGATGATCTACTCGAGACGCTCGTCACCCATGACCTTTGTTTCCCACTCATCCACGTCATTTTGTGCTCCATTTGATTCGCACAACTTTTCCGACACGTGACCCGATTTTATTTTGCGCCACGGCGTCACCTTCATTTTCCAACTTGATTTGTGGGTCCCCTGTCGACCAAAACCTGTCCGCCCCAACTATGGACATGGCCCACTTTGAGCCTACTATTCGTCCGTCATTTGTGTCCCATTTATTGGAATCCCCATGTGCTACTTATTCGCTCATGATCATCAACACCTAATTTTAATTCTATTTTTGTACGATGTCCAGTTTTGACCCAATCCGGCTCCACCGAGTCCAGTCCAGCTCCACGTTGCTCTCCATCATAACATCCTCATAATTCTTGCCCAAAAATATCAAGTACTCATTTTGCATATTTTTCTATATTTAATAGAAATTTCTATTGAATTAATTCTCATTGGAACAACCTATTTTCTCTATTTAATTCCTAGCCATTGATCCTCCAATTAAATCACCACCCATCATTTTCCAACTCCCCTCACATTCACACAGCACTCCCCCCCCCTAGCCGGCCCTAATCCCCATGTTGGAACAACTTTTTCCATTTCTCTCTCTCTCTTATCCTCTCATTCTCTCTCTCTACATTAATTACTACTCAACCAAAACCATACAATTTCTCCTCAACTCACAACCATGCACACCTCCACCTTCACCCGACCAACCCCCATGGCCGACCTCCGGCCACCCCCTGGCCGGCCACTCCACCGTCGGCCACCCCACTTCTCCTCCTCGGCCTACTCCTCCACCTCCTTCCTTACAAACCCGAGCCTTCTTCCTCCTCCTCCCATGCAAACTCACCTCACTCCCCGACCACCCATGGCCATGCCGAACTCCTCCTCCTCGTGGAGCTCCGCCGACCTCCCTGGCCGAGCCACCACCCCCGGCCAGCAGGCCGTCGACGTCGACATCTCCACCATGTTCCTCCTCCTTCTATCTCTTCAATACCATCACCATATTCCGGCCGTTCAACACCGACCACCACCACCATCAACACCTATCCGCCACCTCCACGCCAACCAGCAGCCGACGTGCATGGCTGCACCGTCGTGCCGCCCCTGGCCTCGCCGTGGCTAGGCCGTGCAACCCCTGCGCGCGCTCCCATAGCAGCACAACGTGGCAGCAGCAGCAGCACGCCCACTTGCGCGCGTGCGTGCGAGCGCCGACGAGTCGCCACCGGCCACGTCGAAGTGGCCATGGCCCTCCCCCGCCTTGGGCGAGCTCCGTCGACCCCCCGGGGTCGGTCTCTCCTCCTCCAGCGCGACGTATAGGCGATTCGTGCGTTTTGCACGACGTCCCGTCGTGACGCGCGCGAAACGAAGTTCGTTTTGGTGCCCCGTCGCAGCAACTTCGCACGTAATTTCTCGGAGATTCGACCGTTGGATCGCCGATTTCTTTACTCCGTCACAATTTCGGTATATCCACCTTCGCTCATGTCAATTTTCGTCCGTTAATTTTATCGTTTGATACATGAAAAACCGGCCACCAAGTTGACCGTTTAAATTATATTAAATTTGGACAGTTTTGCGGGGCCAACTTTGTCAGCTTGTATCTCCTCCACCGCAGCTCTGTTTGGCGTGCTACCAGTTCCGGTGCGAAGCTGGTATAACCCTCTTCCTGCCCCCTTTAGATTTCATTTCAGTTTGAGCTTGTTTGATTGGTTGAATTCGACGCCAAAGTTGGCCGTCCGAATTCGTAATTTCCAACTTGTAAAATTCTATTTTTGAACACGGGACTCCAGATTTCATTTCTGACACCACCATTAGATTCGTGGCGTCGTTCTGGCATGTTTTCATATAAAATTTGTTAGATTTGGAGAACGTGGGCCCGGGCACGTTTTTCGGTGCAAAGCGGGTCCCACATTCTGGGTCAACAGGACTTTTTGGCGCCGGCTCATCGAAATCCAATTCCGGATATACCGTTGAGTTTGTATCATCATTCTGGACTCGTTGACATATAATTTGCTAGATTTTGGTGGACATTGGGTCTGGCACGCATTACGGTGCAAGTCGGATACCAATATCCGGGTCAACGGGTCATTTTGAGATCGGCTCATCGGAATCCAATTCCGGAGATACCATTGAGTTCGTATCATCATTCTGGACTCGTTGACAGGTAGTTTGCTGAGTTTTAAGAACTTTGGCTCCGGCACGCATTTCCGTGCAAACCGGAATTCCAAGTTCTGGTCAACGGGCCAAATGGAGATCGGGTCAAAGGAATCCAATTCTGGAGATACCGTTGGGTTCGTATCGACATTCTGGTTTCGTGGACATATAATTTGTTATATTTTGTAGACTTATTTTCTTGCACGTTTTTCGGTGCAAAACGGCTCCACACGAACACCGTTTTGACCCGAAATTACCTTTTTGCCCTTGTGTCCAAATTGGACCGTTGGGTAGGCTATCCTAGCTAATTTGACCATTCTGGACACGTTGGCGATGTTCATTTCATCGTCCGACAATGTTTGTTGATAATTTCTCTAAGTTTAACCTTTTTATAATTAATTAATAATTAATTCTCATAATGTTCGTATTTCGGGATTAGTACAACGAAACTGACATCAGTCAATTCCAGTGATCTCACATCGCTGAAATTGACAAGTTGGATACGTGGATCACTATAATAAGATTATCAACCTTACCGATAATCTTCTTATCTCGATTTGCGTGCCGTAAGTTTCGACGTACAAATAACGAAGTACACTTTAATAATTAGATTAGATTTACCCTGTTTGACCAGAGTTGACCAGTTGACCCAAAGTCAACTGTAAGTCAACACTTGACCTAGTTTGACTAGATTATTGACCGGAGTCGACCTAGAGTTAAATTGACTTAGAAGAACCTAGAATAATATAGATTGCCTGTAAGGATTCATTTATTTCAACTTAAACACCTTGTAACCTGTGTTGCTTTAAATAGGACTCTGTGGCTTCAGTGGGACCTCCTATACTTATCAGCTGTTCAGGTTATCGAGGCGAGTACATTCTCTGATCATTTCATATCTTGCTTAGAATTATTTCCTGCAGTAGATTACTTTATTTGTACTGTCACGATGGTCACACGGATTGGTACTATATGGATCCTTTCTTGAGATGTTATCCTTATGGAGCATCGGGTACTACGTGTTCTGTGCGTTTCACTTACATGGCGTATCACTATGCTTCTTGGTTCACTTGATTACTTGTGACATGTACTCTCATGATCACAGAGTCTCTTGAATCTTACACAGTTGGGTAACCCCCAGACTCCCCATTTATGGGACATTCATGTATCACCCTTCGCGGGCCTTGCATGGAATCATATAACATAACCTGGCTGGATCCTTGTGTATTGATTGGGGGTACGGGAGAGTAGAAGTGGACATGTGAATAATACACCAGTAGTTTCTTCATTGAATCATTTCGTAGTGTCTTCATTGAATCATCCCAGGCCATTTACATATTCATGTTTTACTCTGACTCACTAGTCACATGCTAGATCTTTATGTATAGTAGATATTTCTATTACAGCTCTCCTGTTTACATACTGCTTTTTCCTCAGTACCTGTATCTTACTTTACTGTATGTTATATGTTTTCTAACCTGCTATGATATGTTGAGATGTACTGTGCTCGCTCCAGTCCTGACTGGACCTGTTGATAAATTTTACAGATAGCCTGGAGGTGCCTGCTAGACTAGAGGAGACACAGTAGGGTTTGTTTAGGTAGTTATTTCATTTTTGTCTGGAGTTGTATTTACTTTGGGGATTACTGTATCTTTATTTGAGTTTTGAGATGTACTTCTGGGTTCATGTATCTTAGACATTTAGACTTCTATCTCCTGTATTTAGTTTGGATTTCATGTTTTATCTATCCTTATCATGCTCTACCTTAGATGTGATTGAATTTGTATCTGCTATGTCACCCCCCATTCGGGGAGTATAAACTGCTTAGCTTTATATTGTTAGATGTTGTGACCTAGGACAGCGTTCTACCGCCGACACTGCGGCGTAGGCTGGGCGTCGTTACGTTCTCGTGCCCTAACTCTAGGGTGCAGGTCGTGACAACAATCTTTTCGGACGTGTCCAGTCTTCTTGCAACCATAGCAAGTTGGCTCTTCTTCACCATCTTCTTGTGGTTCCTTCTTCCTTCGATTGAAGCGAAGGAATTTTTTGAAATTGTGGACCATAAGGGCTTGATCATCTTCCGAGTCATCATCATCTGTCTCTTCGGGTTCAGCCCTTCGCCGGTGAGCTTTGAGTGCGAACTCCTTAGCCTTAGGAGCAGGCTCTTCGAAGTCCTTGAGGTCAAGCTCATGAGTCATTAGCTTTCCCATCAAGGTCTCCATGGACATGGTTGTGAGATCATTTCCTTCTATGATGGCCGTCACCTTAGGGTTCCAAATCTTTGGTAGCCCCCTAAGTAGCTTACGAATCTTCTCGTGATTTGAGTATTGCTTGCCGAGCGAAGACAGGGGGTTGATGATGTCGAGAAATCTTGTGAACATTTGCGTGATCGTCTTATTTGGTTTCATCTTGAAAGCCTCGTATTCTTGCGTGAGACGGCTTATCTTTGATTCCTTGACTTGGGTAGTTCCTTCATGCGTCACTTCTAGAAGTCTCCATACTTCATGAGATGTGGTGCATGTAGATACCCTGTTGAACTCATTCCTGTCTATAGCACAGAATAAAGCATTAATAGCTCTCGCATCTAGACTTGCCTGTTTCTTCTCCTCGTCAGAATATTTGTCATGTGATTTCTCAACGAGATCACCGTTGACAACTATCCTGGCGGACTTTTTGTAACTGTCAGTGACGATAGTCCACAGGTCAAAGTCTAGAGACTTGAGATAAAAACTCATCCTTGTTTTCCAATATGTGTAGTTAGTTCCATCAAATAGGGGAGGCCTATGAGTGGACTGTCCTTCACCGTGATTGGAAATCAAGGATTGTGTGGTTGCCATAGATCAGCTCTAGGATGTAAGTCCTTGTAAAGAGAACAGAGCTCTGATACCAATTGAAGAACAGATGGCAACTCTAGAGGGGGGTGAATAGAGTATATAGAGATAATATCCACTTAAAAAATTAACTCTATCACAAATAAAACTAATCAGAGTAAATGCGGAATTTAAAGTGAGAATCAAGAGAGCATACGCAAACACATCCAATTTTAACCTGGTTTCCCTCGTGGAGGACTAGTCCAGGCCTGAGAACTCTAGCTCAGGATTAAATCCACTATTTGTGAAATAGTAGTTTATAACCCGTGCCTTTTCTTCAGAAGAGCACGTCAACTTCTTACAGAGGATCGCAGTGGCGATTTGCTTGGAATTTTCCAAGCGACTTCTTCAACTCTTGCACAAGACTCCTAACTGAGAGATGCTGAGCACTCGAGACTTAGGAAGCTTGTGGCTAGTAGATGGGAAGGGTATGGCTTATTGAGCTTAAGTGAGAAGAGAAGAGAAGATTGGATGATTTGAAATGAGAGAATTCTAGGCCTATTTATAGGATTTTTGTAGACAGAATTTGGCCAGAATTCGGGTAGAAAATTTGAAATATTTGGCCGTTGGACAACTAGCAACCAGCTAACCCTAAAATTAAGGTTGCTGATTTTTAGGGGACAGAGTTCGGCCCGAACTCTGTGTGGAGGCAGAGTTCGGCCCGAACTCTGTCTCCAGAGCACAGAACTGGTTCTTGGGGACCAATGGACATTTTCTGGATGGTGGAGTTTAGGGATTATTGGGTAGGCTATAGGTCAAGTCTCAAGAGCTCAGCATGACACAGTTTACATCAATCTAGACTCAATAAAAGTATAAAATACAGACTCATATATAACTGAATTGCAAAGACTGAGCTGTCTTCTGACTTTAGCTTGATGTAGACGTCGTGTGTCGTATTGAATTATTACAAGTATTATTTAGTCAATGTTATCAATATTTGGTTGACTGTGACTTTGTGTCAACGGTATGTACACTTCAGAAAATTGATATGTACCACTGTACATCCTGATTATCTATTGACTGATCACTCACCTACTACAGTTTTAAGCTTTAAAACAAATACTTATTGTCATGATGAAATGTATCTAAAACTGGATAAACAAGATATATCATTTTATTTCTTTCTATCACATGATCAGTATTATATGTTTGTTAGAAGCAGTACTTGCTCCCATCCTGACAGGATAAACGTTGTAGGTATACTTACTGAGGAGGAGTTGCGTTGCGATTTCTATTATGGAGTTGCTGCCAAGGACCAGGCTTTATCTTACAAGAATATACCTGCGGGAAAACTCGTCTAGTTTGTGTAGTTGCTCGGGATAATTTAGAGTAGTCATGTATTAGACTACGTATTTTGTAACTAGACCTGTATCCAGTTTTATATTTTAGACTTGTACTTGGAACTTACTTATATACGAGATGACTTTTGTGTTTGGAACATTTCTGACTCTTTATTACATATAGAACTGTTAGCACATTTTAGTCTTATCTTGTTATCTTTAAAACAGCTTACTACGCTTTATCTCAAACGTAGGCTGGATATGACTCGGCCTGGCCCAACAATTTGGGTAGCGGATTGTGACAACATGGGTCGGGTAGCTGTTGCTATAGCTAGGTTGTGGCCTTGCTTGGTTTAAGTTGTTTTCTTTTATTTCCTTTTTATTTCTTTTTTTTTCATTTTATATATATATATATATATATATATATATATATATATATATATATATATATATATATATATATATATATATATATATATATATATATGAGGAAAATGTACCTAAGGTCGACCTTAGGTAAGTTACCTAAGGTCGACCTCATTTTCCTCACTTTACAACATTTTTTCTTGAATTTTTTTATGGGATTCATCTACACCTTATTGATTGGCAACATACCAAATTTCAAGAAAAAATAATATTGTTTAGCCCCCTATCTATCCCTTACAAAATCGATGGTCTAAAACTTTGCTGCTACACCGTCGATTTTGCACCTTATTGATATGGGGCTAAACAATATTATTTTTTCTTGAAATTTGGTATGTTGCCAATCAATAAGGTGTAGCATTCAAGTTCCATTTCAGGGAAGGACGACCCCCTTCCATCTCCCCTTCTTTAATGGCGGAGGGATTCCATCGCCTGCTCCCGCTTAGATAGAACAGCCAGAATCAATCCTATAGATTAGGACTGGCCTGTAACCTATAATCTTGATGCACTCTATTACCTAAAAGCACCCTTTCTTCTGCTCATCGTACCCAATACACCGCGCTACGCGCCTTCTTTTCCAACTTTGTCCTCAACTGGTCGGGCACAAAGACGTAGCAAACGCACCCAAATCAAAGACTCTGAAATGTGAAACAGTCTTCTCTTGTACAATACCTGGTATGGCGAGAGAAACCAAGTTCCGTTTCCATGCTGCAAGAAAGCACGCAACTGCTGACTGTTTGGCTCATCAGGTCTGGTTGGATTTGTTTCCAAGGAAAGTGAGTTGGGCCAGATGAATCCCATAAAAAAAATTCAAGAAAAAATGTTGTAAAGTGAGGAAAATGAGGTCGACCTTAGGTACATTTTCCTCTCTCTCTCTATATATATATATATATATATATATAATATATATATATATATTTTTTTTTCTATATATATATATAGAAAAAAAATTATACATTTTCCTATATTATATATATATATTATATATTATATATATATATATATATATATATATATATATATATATATACATTTTCTATATATATATATATACATTTTCCTATATTATATATATAGAAAAAATATATAATATATATATATTTTTTTCTATTATATATAGGAAAATGTATATATATAATATACATTTTCCTTTTCTCTATATATATATATATAATATATATATATATATATATATATATATATATATATATATATATATATATATATATATATATATTAGATATATATTTATATATATATATATATATATATATATATATATATATATATATATATGTATATATATATATATATATATATTATATATATATATATATATATATATATTATATATAATATATATATAATATATTATATAATATATATAATATATATATAAAATATATATATATAGATATATATATATATATATATATATATAATATATATAAAATAAAAAAAAATATATATATATTATATATATATATATATATATAATATATATATATATATATATATATATATATATATATATATATATATATATATATATATATATATATATATATATATATATATTATATATATATATATATATTTATTTTATATATATTATATATATATATATATATTATATATATATATATATATATATATATATATTATATCTAATATATACACATATATCTATAATAATTTCAAATCTAAAAATGCTATGGTATCTCAAAACAAATACTAATTTAGTAAAAACCCTATTAAGTACATACATATAACTTATATGAATATATAAATACTAACCTTTATAAATAATAATAAACCATTACACAAAACTTAATGGGCATACATTCAAACATATACATGTATATAGCTTAATTCCCCAAAATGCACAAGGGTACCTATGCTATATTTTCCAAGAAAATTAGAGATTAAACAGGAAATTAATGTATATATTATAATTAATATACCATTTATATAAAGTAATCAAAAGACTATAACATGAGCTATCAATATTTATATACACATATATATATGCCCACAAGGACGACGTTGGTTGTACTACATATCTACTAGAGCTTGCGCTCGGGTCGGGTCCAGTCCGGACTTGTTCGGTACAACCGGGTCTCCCTAAAGTTAATAATTAATAAATAATAATTATTATTATAGGGGTCATGTCACAACTTGGCCTGGTTTTCCTAGTTAGAACACACCTATGGCTCGGTCTTTCCTACCATGGCTAATACACTAGTCAAGGCACACCACTGCACTACCCGTGCCAGGATTTCTAGTCATCTTGTACTCCAAATCTCAACCATGGCTAAAGTCATCTACCGTAATAATTCACTAAATAATTATTTATAAAAAAATTCTTAAAAAAATCACCATTTAATTCAAATAAATAAATAGAAAAATATATCAAAATTGTGGGAAGAGGAGTTACATGACCAACAACCCCCTTCTTCGTCTTCTTCTTCTCTCTTCCCTTAAACCTTAGAGAGCTCTAAACCTTATTCTCCTCCTCCTCCCTACACTTCTACATCTCTACCTGTTCTTCTTCTTCTTTTATCCTCCTTGTTGTTGCAGCTGCTGCTCTTCTCTACAGCAGATCAGGCCATCGGTGCCTCCCACGTGTGCCGCCTACTCGTCGACCAGGACCCCTCTGTCGGTCGGCCTACGGTCGTGCCATGCCCCGTGCGGCCCCTACATGTACGGTGTGTGCTACTACAACAACGACAACTGCTGACTGCACCAACAACGGTGCACAGAGCCCTCCGCTCACCGCTCTGGCCGCCCATTATCGTATGGTCTATGCATCCAACTGTGCAGCCCCACCACCGCTGAGTGCAGCATACGTTGCTGCCACGATAGAGACGACGGTTGCCCACGCCTCTCCCGCATGTAGCCACCCTGGCCCGCCATCAACGCCCTCCGATCGGCCTTCCATCGCCTTGTGACAAGCATGTGCCACTCGTGTGCATCTCTGTAGCCGCCTCCTGGCCACGGCACGACGGGAAGTCGATTTTGACATTTTCGTCGAAATCCCGCCGTAACGCATATTTTGGAGAAGCAAAAATCATGCCTCGGGACAACGATTTCGTACATCTTTTTTGGGCGATCCGACCTTTGGATCGTCAAACTCTTTCTTTCCGTCGCAATCTCGGTATATTGATCTACCTTCACCTAAATTTTTAGCTGTTAATTTGATCGTTTACTATGTCAAAACTGGCCGCAAATTTGGCTGACTAATTGTGTTTATTTTTTATATTTTTTGGATGGTGGAAATTGTTTCTTTGTCGTCACAAATCCGTTTGATGAGGCATTGGTTCCTGTGCACATCTGGTCTAACCCACTTAATATGATAAAATTTTTGTTCCGTTGTGAGGTCGTTTGATTGGTTGAATTCGTCGCCAAAGTTGGCCGTCCAAATTCGTAATTTCCAACTTGTCAAATTCTAATTTTCGACTCGGGACTCCGGATTCCAATTCTGACACCACCATTAAAATTATGGCATTTTTTTGCCTAGAAATCATTTATAATTTGCTGAATTTGGAGCAACCTGGCCCTGACACGCATTTTGGTGCAAATCGGGTCCCACGGTCCGAGTTAAAGGTTCATTTTGAGATCGGCTTATCAAAATCCAATTCTGGATGTACCATTAGTTTCGTTTCATCATTCTGGACTAGTTGACATATAGTTTTCTAGGTTCAGAGGACGGGCCTTGATACGTATTTTGATGCAAATCGGGTCCCCTAATCTGAGTCAACGGGTTATTTTGAGATCGACTTATCGAAATTCAATTCTGGATGTACAGTTGGGTTCGTATCGTCATACTGGACTTGTGGACAAATAGTTTACTATATTTAGAAGACTTTTATCCTAGCATATTTTTTGGTGCAAAGTGGGTCCAACGGTGGACCGTATTTTGATCCAAAATTACTGTTTTGCCCTGTGTCAGAATTGGACTTTTTGGTAGTCTATCTTAACTATTTTTCTTATTCTGGAAATGTTGGTGATGTTTATTTCAGCATCTGGTGACGTCTGCAGAAGTCACAAAAAACTGTGTTGCTTTATTTGGCTTGACAATTCGTCTACAGGACATTATCAGATCATTGCAACACTTCCAAGGAAGTATACCTTGCCTATTTTGATTTATAGTATTTACATACTTGTACCATTTTATTAGTCACTCACGCTAGATATATTGTTACATGCTTTACCTGCTTTTATCAGTCTTACATGATTATACCTGCTGACACTTAGGCGTGATATACGGTCTCACGATACATGGCATATAGGTGACTCGTATAGAACCCTGGGGGTGAATAGGGTAATAAAATAATAACCAACAATAATAAACAAATTAAAAAGCAATTTTAAAAAGAGAGAATCAAACACTCGATATATCCTGGTACCCTTCCAAGGGGCACTCCAGTCCCGGAATTCTCTCCAGCTTTAATGCACTATTTGAGTAAATAGTTACAACACAAGCTTTGATCCGAAGACTCGTCAACTTCTTACACACGAGTTTTCCTCTGAAGGCTCGTCAATTTCAAACACGAGTTTTCCTCCAAAGGCTCGTCAACTTCAAACTTGAGAGAAAAGGGTTTCGATCTTCTTGAACACTTGGAAGATCTAAGTTACAACTCTTGAATACTCTAACACTTTAATAAATGACAACTTAAAGATTTGTAGAGTAATGGTGGAGCTCTTTGGTAGATACAAAATTTAAGGCTCAAGTGGATAAGTCTTTATGAAGAAAGAGAAAGTCTTTTTATACAAACCAAAACCATAAAGAGCATTCTGCAGCTGATCAGATTATCCAAAGGAAATCAGTAGAAATCCTTCGGATTATCCGACTGAACAGTAACGACTATAAGTAGAGCCGTTGGATGCATTATTTGCTCTGACAGATGGTCGTTGGATTTGAATTTGAATTATAGCCAGCAAGGCATTTGGATTATCCGACGGATTATCCCGGAGATCCACTAGATGATCCGAAAGAGACAACAAAATAGTTGTTGTCTCCGTTCGGATTATCCGTCGGATTACAGCGGAGATCCGCCAGATGATCCGAATGAGACAACAAATACTTGTTGTCTCAGTTTGGATTATCCGACGGAGATCCGCAGAAATTCGTCAAATGATTCGAAAAGGCCAACAAATAGTTGATGTCTTAGTTCGAATTATCCGATGAAAAGTTTCGAAAGACCGACAGATTTTCCTCTCTTCATAAAATCTAATTTTGAATGCTTTAGCTTTTTGTTTGTCATCCATGCTAAAGTATGTACATGATTTCCTAGACACTTACAAACACTTAGTGAGACAGAGGAGCTTTTGATTTTGGATTCTTTTTGCTTGTCATATGTCTCTTTGAGTGCGATAAAGGATTTATTTTGTAAGTGTTGGAATCGTATTTTCTTCTAGCTTTGAATGACTTGTTTCTTCCTATATAGGTTGGAGTCATCTTTTCTTCTAGCTTTGAATAACTTGCTTGTTCTTATAGAAAAATAGAGCTAAAACAGTACGAAGGTTAATTATAGTCAATATATCAAAATTATTGTGCCAATAATCTCCTCTATTTTGATAATTGACAAACGTATGGGTTTAGGAGATAGCTCCCCCGTAATGTGATATCTCCCCCTCAATTCGATTTCTCCCACTTTGGCATTTATACAAAATGAGAGCAGAAAACAAGTATAGAGACATACAGTATAGATAGACAGAAAAAACATAGCATTTGATAATAACAAGTCGTTGAAACATAATGAAGCAGACAACAACACTACATAAAAACCCAGTCCCCGAATGGCTACACAAGACAGACTAATAAAAACTTAATACTAGTCCCCAAAGGACCGCACAAGACAACCATCATTTAAACTAGAAAGTCCAGGAAGGACTGCACAAAAAAAAAACAAAACATTTGAGACACCCCACCACTAAGTGCCAAGATCCATCAACTATCAGAAGTAACCGGAGGGTCGACATTAGCCGCGTGATCCTCATCATCACCCGAGACTGGGGTAAAAGTACCATATGGATCTATTCCTCCAGGATACATGAAGCTATGGACGTTAGGATCGGTGCATGGCCCTGGTAGTCAGGATGGGAAGCATTTGGATTGACATACAAGTTGCGCTCCTCAAGCATGCGACGGAAGTAATGGGCCTGATCCATGAAGCCATGATGAATAAGGGTTCCAAGGCCTCGGGTGCCTGTCTGAATACGCTTCGTGGTGGAGACTGAAGAGATTCAAACTTGCGATCGATGTAGCGGCAAACCTCGGGAGTGAGAATCGTAGAAGGCTGAGCAGAGGGGTCAACAGCAGCCACTTGAATGGCGCATGCACGGTCTTAGATTTAGCAAGCAGGGTAGGGTCGTTCTCCTATTGGGTAGTTTGTCAGGTTGACCCCATTAGCTTCTAGGATCATGGTTATGAACATTCCAAAGAGGAGAGAACGATAAGAGGATTCTCGGATTTGAATCATGGTGAAGATGATATTTTTGGCCAGTGAGAAGGGTTTCTTGGAGACAAGGTAATACACGGCAATAGACTCCTCAACGGTGAGACTGTCCATATTCCCAAGCTTCAAAGTGAGGTATGGCAGAGGATACGATGGAAGTCATGAAAGAACGGGTTGAGGTCCCTGTCGTCCGGCTTCAGGACAACAGGTCTACTGCAAATATTAAAGAGAAACTCTTCATAGGAAAGATCACTAGAAATATCCATGTCTTCAAACGTCATTGGAGGGAGCAGTAGGATTTTCGTTTATTCAGGCCTAGAATGCTGGCTAGAGAGGTGGCAGTGACTCTGATTTTATCCCGCCGACTTTGGTTTCAAACTCCGGCCCTTCCGTGGCAGGAACTAGATTGCAGTAAAACATCCAGATGGCATGAGGATAGATGTCTACCTGCCGCTCCAGGAGGTCTGTATTTCTGGCAAACTCTAGATACTCACGGTATTTGGGGAAGGTGAGCCAGAAAATATGCTTTCCTGAGCAGATAGGGCTTTATGGTATATGGAGAACCATTTACGGAATGGTGTGCAGACTTGAAGATGGTAGGATTGTAGTCTTGAGTGGGTGATTGGACAGGAGGTGGAAGGTGGAGTGGCGAAGGAGGAGGAGTCATCGTGGCAAGATCACTTGCCACTGGAAGTCATCGGGAGTAGGAGAGAGCAGTTTGAGGAGTTTTATGAAGGATTAGGAAGAGAGAAGGAAGAAGAGGGATATATATATAAGTGAATGGGTGGGGTTAGGTAGACGAAGAGTTTAAACTGTTTGGTACGAAGGAGTGAATATGGGAACGGATTTTAGGGAGGAGGAAAGGCTGCAGCCGTTCGGATTCTGTACCCAGGCGATCGAAAAATCTGACGGATTATGGTTAAATGCCAACAGAAAATTTGGATCAAGATAGGAACATATGAATGAGGGTAGGTGAAAAGTAAATTTTTTGGAAAATAAACAGTCAACTCTTGGCTGTCTGTGCCGAGTAATAAATCATAAAAAATCTGACGGTGTTCCGAGGAAATCCGATAGATGATCCGTCTCAACAGAGGAAAACTTGTTATAAGAGTTTGAATTATCCGACGGATTACCATGGAAATCCGTCGAATATTCTAAAGATTTCAAAATAGAACTTTTAAAAAGAGTTTTTAAGGAGCCCAATTTTGCGACAAATGAAGGAGAACGGATCTTCGGCGAGAGGTTTGGTGAAAATATCAACAAGTTGATGTTCAGTGTCAATAAATTCAAGTAGTATGTCTCATTTTAGTTGATGATCACGTAAAAAGTGGTGTCGAATCTCAATGTTTTTCGTGCGTGAGTATCAAATATGATTTTTAGTGATATTAATGGAGATAGTATTGACACATTTGATGGATATGCCTTATGAAGAAATATCGTAGTCTACAAGTGTTTGTGTCATCCAAAGGATTTGTGCACAACAATATCCAGCTGTAATGTATTCGGCCTCAGTTGTGGAAAGAGCAACCGAGTTTTGTTTCTTACTAAATCATGAAACCAAGAATTTCCTAAGGAATTGGCATGTGCCACTAGTACTTTTTTGCTCAACCTTACATTCGGCAAAATCTACATCCGAGTAGCCGATAAGCTCAAAGGATGAAGATTTTGGATACCAACGTCCCTTGTTAATGGTGCCTTTGAGATACCAAAGAATGTGCTTAACGGCACATAAGTGTGATTCTTTGGGATTTGCTTGGTATCGTACACATAAACATACACTAAACATGATGTCAGAACGATTAGTAGTTAAATAAAGTAAGCTACCGATCATACCACGATACTTAAAAATGTCAACTGATACACCATTTTTTCTTGATCAAGCTTGGTCGTTGTGGCCATATGAGTTTTCATTGATTTGGATGAGTCTAGTTCAAAGCATTTAAGAAGATCCTTGGTGTATTTGGCTTGATTGATGAACGTGCCTTGAGGTCCTCGCTTATCACGACCCGCACCCGCTTTTTGGATACGAGACGTGTCCAAGCCAGCCTACGCCGCAGAGTCGACGGTAGAACGCTGTCAAGCCCGCAAGAAATAATTGCTCAAAATAAACATTATTGCTCATTCACACTTCTATATTTTATTACAACATTTACAAGATTTATATTTAAAAGAAAATACAATGTTCTCACAATTAATGAAAATGACAACTAGTTCCATTATCTAGGTCGGCCTCAGCATACCCATGTCTTTCCAGTGCTAAGAGTGATCGCGGCTAAACCTGAAAAATGTTGGTTTCCAGTCAGGAATAGAACAAGTACACAAACCGACAACAACACGAAAACATAATAGAATTAACAAGACATAAAAATAACATATAAAATATAAAAACTGGAAAGTACAGATGACATGGCACGGTGGAGATGAAAAGGAAAAATAAAAGACATCTACCTAGGTGGTGTAAAATATTCGTTTCGACATGTGAACGGCTAGGGGTAAACAAGGCATACTGCACGTGTCATGTGCAGCTGCTAGCATTCACGAAAGACACGGGGATAGTTCTGGGTAGTCCACATGTCTACTAAGATATTTCCTCTCCCGACTACTCCGTGTGACGAGCGTGTCAACAAGTAACAAGATATATGTATAGACATGAAATGAAAAGACTACTATGAATCGGAAAGCAATCAGAAAGTGCACTTGCCTGAGGTCCTTAGCTGGAGAAACCAATAATACTATACCACTCAATGAGCCACAATCAGTCAACACATGCAGAAGTCACCAGATGCTGAAATAAATAGTACCAATGTTTTCAGAATAGTCAAATTAGCTAGGATTGCCTGTCCTTAAGTCCAATTCTGGACACAGGGACAAAACGGTAATTTCGGGCAAAAATAATGTCCGCCGTTGGACCCGCTTTGCACCGAAAAACGTGCTAGAGTCAACGGTCTCTAAAGTCATCAAACAACATGTCTACGAATCTAGTTTTCCGATACGAACCCAACCGTATGTCCAAAGTTGGATTTTGGCGGGCCGTGTACAAAATCGCCCGTTGAGTGGGACCGTGGGGCCCGCAAAATGACGTACGATTCAACTGTCTCAGAATTGGACCAAACTTGGCATACAGGACCAGAAAAATGATACGATCCTGTTGGTGTAAGTTTTGTCTCGATCTGACAAGCGTGCACAAAGTAATTAGAGAATTTACAAAGTGTACGATACGGTGAATTTCGACGGATACGCATCAAATTCGTCGCGCACACGCGACCAATTTGAATTCCGTCAAAGCCCACACGACCACGAAACTGTTACGCACCTTTCGATGCCTTCGGTTCGTGACCACGTCGCCCGAAATGGCAGGACGTACGTGGTATCGGAGTGATTTTCAAGTTTATTAAACATGATTTTGTTGAACTTTAGAATCGAATATCTTCTCATCTACTTTCTGAAATCTGAATCTACGAGAAGGGTTATGATGTCCTATATGTTGTCAATAATTGTGTTTAGGTGGAATTTCTAAAAAGTTACTGGATCGATCGGAATCGATCCGCCAATGTGGGTTCCTGGACTGAGTTATGGCTCTGTTTCGGGACCAATTTTTGGTCGACTTTGTGTCGATTTTGCAGACGGGTCGCTCGATTATACTAAAAACTAACTACTAGTATTTGAAGATGGTTATGTTGAGAGCGTACCGGAAGAAGCGGATTCCAAAACGATTGAGTGTGCGTCAAGAACGCACGGCGCGAAGTTGGCCTCGCAAAGGCTGCTACTGTCCTGCTGTTCGCCCGCCGCGCGCGTGCGTGCGCTGCCTCCGCGGCCTCGGTCGTGCACGGCGGTGGCGCTCAGCCTCGCGCACATCGCATAGAGGGGGCGCCCAGGTCTGGGTCGGCGGTGGATAGCTAGGGTTTGATGGTTTGTCGAATTTTTTGGTTATGTTCCTATATATATATATACTATGAGTATATACGAGTCGGTTGTGCAACTGAAGGGCTCGGGTTATGTTTGCTACACCTGGGTGTTTTGGGCTAAGGACTTGGGCTCCTGTGCAGGCTCTGTTGCTGAAGGGCTTCTTTCCTTGTGGGGCTAGGGTGTGGGTCTGGTTTTATAAGTGTAAGCATGGTGTTTGTACTCGAGCAGATGGGGAAAGGTCGGCCTGGCTTGGGATGGTTTTAGGCCCTTTTTTTCCATTTCTTTTTCTTTTTTTTTATTCTTATTTATTCTCTATTAGCCATAGCTAAATTATATATATATATATATATATATATATATATATATATATATATATATATATATATATATATTTATACATACAAAATATACACAATACATATATTCACATATAAGTTACAAAAGTATTTATAATTTATTTCTTTTGTTTTATATAAGTATATTATATATAACTATTAGCATTTATTTATATGTACATTTATATCTATATGATAATATCTATATACCAAATAATATGCATATAAGACATTTCTATAAAACAAGTCTATCAAATGAGTTACCAATACATATGCATATATATATATATTTGTATTTACATACACATACACGTATATATATATTTATATATATACATGCACATACACATATATATAATATATATATATATATATATATATATATACGCATAAATTATAAATCACAGTATAATAATTTAATATAACAATTAAAATTAATTATTTATAAAATCTAAAAATCATCATTTAAGTCAAATAAATCAATAAATAAATTTTTTTTCAAAATGCCGGGAAGGGAAGCTACAAATCTACCCACCTTAAAAATAATTTCGTCCTCGAAATTCCAATTCTTAACTATTCCTTAAAATTCAAAAGAAAGTCTATCTTAACCCTAATCTCCTTAAATTTTTATTCCTTGAAATAATTTTATATCCTCCTCCTAGCCATTTTGTAACTATAAATCCTTGAGGACTTCTACCCACCTTTGGTCACACTACTCCCCAAAACTAAAATCTTAAAATCTTCTAATTAGTTTCTAACAATCCTAGTAACAAATATCTACTGCATGTGGTATCTATAGTCCTCTCCTACTCATCAAGCAGTCCAAAATTTAACTAGCAAACCATTTACACAGGTAGCTGAGAAGTATCGATGAATTCTAATAAGCATGAACATTCATCTTCTGAAATATGAAGGACAGAAAAATAGGGAAGAGTAATCAAGTGCAAGTATAAAGTTCCAGGGCGGTAAAGAGTATCTAATGATGCAGATAGAAAGGAAGTTTATGGGCCAATGACTTATTTGTTAGATGGGGCTATTCTAGTCTAGTCACTTGCTAAATCAAAGCACCTTCATTTCCTATAGGAGCTTGCAATCCGTACAATAGAGGAGTTCCGTCCTCGAAATTCCTAACATGGTTCCATAATAGGACAGAATTTGACAATCAAGATTTTGAACCTCCCGTGGTTGTTTGAATCACACGAGCAAGGGATATAGTACAACACAAGATTGTGTCGCGACTTCTAGGTAGATGGAAAAAGGTTACGAATGGCTTCACATTCTAAAAGGTGGAGACTACATAATAGGTATGGGGATCCATTTCAAACAGTTCGGTTTTATAGACCAACTATGGGGGTTTGTCTGGAGGGGTTTTATTGGGCCTTAATGGGTTTCCTATTTGGACATCAGTCGTTGGTTGAATGAACATTGGGTGTCAATCTCTATGGGTTGGACAAGATCCCAATGATAAAACTCTTCCTACTAGATTAGGGTATCCTAGAATAGGTTTCTATCCAAAGGTTGAGCTAGTTTCCCGTCAAGTTGGTTAGCTAGGTCCTTCAAGCCCGAAATACGCCTTCAGTGACTTTCGTGTTTACGTAGTACGTGAGGCCTCAATTGGGTGGGCACACTAGTGACATGTGCATAGTGGGCCTCGAGTAGATCACAACTATATATTGGGTTGAAGGAATTGAGTCAAGGTTGAGGCTCTAGGGGAAGTCGGGAAGTATACCGTTATTGTGGTAAGGGTTGTAGCTAGCCCTTTTAATCTGAAAGTCGTAGCACAAAAATAGAGTACAAGGGGACGGATTTGAGTGGGACATGATATACCTAGATGAAGGTGGACTCGTCTAGATCTTGCATATGAAATTTGTTGGAAGATAACAGCTGGTCTCGTGCCCCGAATACTAATGGCACAGCCGGGGGCACAAAATGATCTAAATGAAAAGTGGGAGTCCAAGGGCACTAACTATCATTCTAATGGAAAATTATTCTAGTCGAACGGTAATCCTCGTATATCCTAAATTTAGAAGGCTTACAGTCTACCCACCTTAGAAGTTAGGACAGGGTTTTAGGAATAACGGGGTTAGAAGAATCCCAAGCTCCTGATATTGCACCTCGTCTCTTGTTAATGAAGAATAAGATACGACGTATCGGGATACGGTAGATATAAGTCAAGTCAAGAGTCGTTCCTTTCTAAATGGAAAACGAGTGTGTAGAATGACACACGGTTGATAAAATAGAATGATCTACCTGTCCATAGTGCACAAGAGTTATCGACGGGGTAACCAACTCTAAGGCACACCATATGAAAAGATTTCTAACAACTGAGTCACGAATTTCTATTGGGGTCAAACCTGCTGGACTATTGTCACAAGGGTTCTAGTTGAAGCAAGCTTTAAACAAATGATTAGAGGCTCACAACATTTGGTCTGTGGAGATTAGGTAGTCTCCTAGGTTGGCATTTGGTCAAGGAAAGAGCCTAATCATTCTCGAACTCCAATGGCTGGAAGATAAAATAGTAGGTTTAAGGTCGAAGGGAGGACGAGTAACTCAAGACAAGGTTCCAGTCACAGGGTTGGCCGATGGTAGTTACCCTTGCGTATACAGCTATCGTAGCCATGGGGAATACTCTGTATCTATCTATCAATTACGAGCTTTCATCTTTCCAATCAGTGAAAGATAAAAACAATAAAGAGTTCAAGAGAGATATCATCGAATATAATTACATGGTTCAAAGGCGAGCGTATAATTCAAGAAGAGTTGTCAAAGCAGTCGCGGATGAGATCCTAGAGACATCTACATCTCAATCCACGTAAGAAAATTAGATAAAGAGCGAACCAATTGCATCATGGTTGATCAGACCGTAATAATCGATTCTGATTAGACAATATGTTAGCGGGCGTCCCCAATAAACATATGTGTTGAATCAAGCTCGATAAAAGAGTAAGCTTGCAAAACTAGGCTGTAATTGCAGCGTTGGTCAAGATGGTCAAAATATAAGTACGTGAGAATTTTGGAAAAGAGGCAGTAGTTCGAGTTTCGAGATAATCAAAACCTTACCTGGTGTCATTGCTTATACAGTTATCCTACTATTTTCTATCCATTCGGCCTTAGTCGACCAATGGGTTATGGAACTCTAAGTTCTATATTCTAGGTAAACCTATTGATGTCAGTCGGTTGCCTCGTTAATAGATCACAAGGACCACATAAGGATAAGCTGAGAGGCATGCTACCACTTACAGAGCTTCCACTAGTATTGGCATTGGGTCCTAAGGGACATACAGGGCATCTCCTATCCTCTATAGTATCCTAATCTTGTGATCACGTCTAAAATCATTTTACCGAGAATTATGCCTCGCCCATATAATCTGGCTGTGGCAAACTCTTGGTTCCGTGATTCAGAGGCGATATGCTATCAGGTACTCTACCTTATATTGACACAAGGGTCTCTAAGATCTAAAGAGGTTAACGAGGACATAGTTCTTCGAAATGATTTCAATTCTATGGGTTATGCCTCGCCAGTGCGCTGCTGGCTGTAGTGAACCCACATCTCCACTCTCAGATAATTGACAACAGTGCGCTGCTGTCTAACCATTCCCTTAACTATATCTGTAAAATTCGGAGGCTTCTAGCGATTCAAACAGGTTGACTAAAAATAAAGTGTAGGTATTTGTCCTATCAGTCATAACACTTAAAATAAAAGAGTTAACATGGAGGAAATAACTAAAGACGAAAGGAATACAAACATTCTAGTATCTATTTCATGTGCATTTCAATAGTTGAGGAAAATCTCAAGTCAATCTACTTCGAGATTCGCATACGAATAACAGAATCATGAATTATGAATTAATTCCTTACAGCAAAATAGAATTTAAAATAGGCAATTCTAACTTATGATATAAGATTTATATCTAAATAAGAAAATTGAACAGTTTATCAAAATTAGTGCCTTAATTCTAGGCAAGTCTAACATACCAAGCGAATAGTATATCCACATTGGATCACATTATCATATCAATTATAATAGTGTACCTATAGGGATCTAGCAAGCTATCTAAATTGCATGGCCTATCTAATAACCTTAACTACCCAACGGTCAATTTGAACAAGGGACTCCTAGTCCTAGTTATTCTTCTAAATTATTTCAATCCTAATTATGAATGAGCATTTCCTGAGCGCAGGCTCGCAATAGTACGACTAACGTGTAACTCCCAGTTTTTATGAACAAGGGTATTTTGGACATTTTCCACTTTAAAATTATTTTAGAATTATTTATTTATTTATTGTATTATTTTGGGGTTGTTTGAGTCGGGTTCGAATTTCAACTCATTCCGACTTGTATCGGGGACCCGGGATAGTGTTGACCTTAGCGGGCCCACACACTAGTTAGCCACGGCCCACATGTTAGTTATTTTAGTTATTGACTAGACTAATTATTTTGGTTAGTATTAATTGAGATTAGTGATTTAGGATTGACCAAACTACCCCCGACTTAACCCCTTACCATTGTATTAACCCATAGACTAGAGAGGGAGCTTCTTGACATTTCCTAATAAGACAAAAAACTCCTATAGTTGCCGGCCACCTTTAGTTTGGATAGGGACTTAGCCACTTCATTATCCATTCTCCATTCTCTCTCTTGTTCTTCCCCAAATTGATTTGAGAGCAAACCCTAATCAAATCATCCCCAAATCTTCCCATTTCTTCACCAAATCTTCATCCTTCCTTCTCCATTCAATCCAAGGAAGGAGCTTCTCAAGTTTGAGAGGATTCGGAGCTTGTTCGTGTCCGTTTGGGATTCCTACATGTCGGTGGCGTTTCGGGATCGAATCGAATCACCGGGAGGTATAAATCCCTTCTCCTTCTCATTTCTCTCATGCATTAGATTCATTTTGACCTATAGGAATGACCCCCATGGTTTGGTGCCCATTGGTGTCCATTTCGTGTCCATTTGGACATTTATAGAAGTGTCCTAAGAGTAGGATCGTGTCCTAATGGGAAAACCCCCTATTTGGACACATGTAATTTGTTTGTGCATTTATTTTGGTGTGTTCTAATATTATTCCAGATTTTGCTATGTGTTAGGAATAGTTTTTCCCATGTATCATAATGTATCATATTCATATAATCTATATGTATATATATATGGTTATATATATATCGTTCTCTATATATATGTATATATATATATATGTATATATATATATATATATATATATATATATATATATATATATATATATATATATATGTATCATATTCATATAATCTATATGTATATATATATGGTTATATATATATCGTTCTCTATATATATGTATATATATATATATGTATATATATATATATGTATATATATATATATGTATATATATATATATATATATATATATATATATATATATATATATATATATATATATATATATATATATATATATATATATATATGGCTTATATATATATAAGTGTATATATTATGTGGTGTGTGATGTTGTGTTTGGTTGTGGGCATAGAGGGTCGGCCAAGAGGAGTTGAGTATGTGTGTTTGTTAGTGTAGGAGTGGTGTTTGATGATATGTTTGAGTGGTATGGATGAGAGTTATATAGAGGATGTAGAGGAGTGTTGTGTGGGATTAGTAGGGAGGAGGAAACCCATATTACTACTGTCTTAAACACCTATTACTGCTGTCCCAAAACAGCATGTAAGTCCCCAAATTCTGTCCCCTTTGGACTGTCCTGCATTGCCATCAAAACAGCCAACAACAGCCTCATCTTGGCTGTCAAGAACAGTCCCCCTAAACCCCATGGCTGTCCTCCCATTTTGCCACAAAACAGTCCCTATTTTGCTGCCCCTTTGGCCCAAATTTCAATCCCCACATTGCCCCTAAAACAGTCCTGTTTTTCCCCCTCATCTTGCTGTCAAGAACAGCCAACTAACAGCCCCTTTGGGACAGCTCTTGGCTGTCCCCAAACCACACTAAATCAGTCCCTATATTGCCATATTGCAGTCCCTTACATCCTATATTGGCTGTCACTTGAACCCACATGAACCCCTGTCCTAACAGCCCATTAAACCCCCTTGAACAGTCTAGTTTTCCATCACAGTGCTGTCCCCATATGGCTTCATTTCATTCCAGATTTTCTTCACCCATATAACTGTCAAAACAGTCCCACACACCACCATCATACCACTTTAAACCTGTCCCATTTTACCAATGTGTATGAGTGTGTTTTATGAGGTTGTGTGTGTGTGTAGGAAGCCTATGAGTGAAGCTAGTAACCTATAGTATAGCCTATATCTAAACTAATAGGAAACCTATAGGAAGCCTATGAGTGTGAGATATATGAGTGTATTTTTGTGAGAGTGTGGTGTGAGGATGAATGTGAGAGTGTTGTGAGGGTAAATTCATGATAAGGTTTAGGAATAGGATAAACCATACCCATGTATCCCAACATAGCCTAGATACCTAGGATACCTATTTTTCTTGGTAGGTAAACCTTAGATAGGTTGGTATCTAGCTACCCTAAGGAGCCTAGGCTAGTATCTTGGGTATTAGCGGGGTTTCCTTGGGATTGGGCAAGGTATCGGGATTTACCTTGGTAGGGTAATGTTAGTTTTGACTAGGAATAGGGTATTAGTGTTTGGAGTCTAAGATAGGGTTAGAACATGATCCCCTTGGTTGGTAATGATCAAATATGGTACTCATAGACTAGTTTTGACGTCGGTTGACCTTTTTGACCAAAAGTCAACAAAAGTCAACCGAGAGTCAAACGTAGCCTTTAAGCGACCAGATTTGACCGAAACCAAACCAGATTTGACCAGTTGACTGAAAGTTAACAGTTGGTCAACGTTAGACTAGTTTGACCTAGAGTTGACTAGAGTTGACCAGAGTTGACCAGAGTTGACTTTTTGACCAAAAGTCAACTGTAAGTCAACCTTTGACCCCGTTCGACCTAGTTTGACTTGGATTGACTCCCAGTAACCTAGTGTGACCTAGTATGAACCAGTATGACCTAGTATGACTCAGTTTGACCTAGATTGACCTAGTTTTGACTTAGACTTGCATTCATGGCTTATATTAGTTTCCTTTTTCAGTGTTAAGCCCTGTTTGACTCATAGTATCTTATTTTAGGTCTGTGATCACTCTGAGCGTCTGTTCACCTTATCAGCTCAGGACCACAGGCAAGTACATTCACTGATAGTTTTTATTGTCTTGATATCTACTATATCCGATTCAGTTGTAGTATTTTACATGATTCTCGACACGACGGTTCACGGACTAGTATACGTCGGATCCTGTCATGAGATGTTATTCCTAGACTCCCTTGGTATATGAGTATACGATATCTCTGTGTTCCTGTACTTATATAGACACTGATTTGGGAGTTGGCTGGCCCTCTGCTCTCGAACCCCGTGTCATGACGTGCCATATCCGGATCCGTGATACTATTCGGGGATAGGAGAATTATTAGGGGTTATGTGATCAAAGCCTTCCTGTAACTATATTTTGCTAGCACCACCCTCACCTCACGTAGGGTGTAGCAGACACCCCATTACCAGTTATCCAGGTTGGACGGCATGACTCTCCGTTGAGGACACCGCGGATTGTCGGGCCAAGTGGATAACCATATCTTGCTTCCCTAGCCGATCACATATCGCTCTACTAGTTCAAATCACCTTTTACATTTATTGTCATATCTTATATTTCCAGTTCAGCTTTACTTTCTGTACTTTTCACCATGCTATGATTCATTTCTCACATGCTCTATCTGTCTTTTATACTGTACCATATTTTGAGACTAAGTTCTATTTGAAAGAAGGGTTACAACCCCAGTCCTTGTTTGGTTCAAGGGTTGTAACTCATCTTTCAAATGGTTCCCAAGTCGTCTATATCTTTGTCTTGTATTTCATTATTGCTATCTCTTATAGTATTTCTCAATTCATATGGAACTGATGTTGGTGTTTTGTACTTGCTCATTTTTCTGACAGGATACCGTTGACAAATTTTACAGATGACTCTGAGACTGATTGTCCGACCTACTATGGGGTTGAGTCTGATGGACTAGATTTAGACCGTAGCTTATTGGTAGAGCCAGTAGACTTTGCTCACCCTGAGTAGCATAGTTTAGTTAGGTTTGCCTGGCCTGCGAGCCAGCTAGTACATTTCAGTTTGTAGTATCTATTATACTTATATTTTCTGAGACTCTGGATATTTGTGTTTAGCTCTAACTTGTGGATCTTGGACTTATTTTCTGTTTTATCTATCATATCTCTTTTCCATGCTATCTACCTTAGTTTGATATATGTGATTGAGACTGTATTGCTATGTCACCTCCATTCGGAGTGTATATAATGTACAGGTACATTTATCTGTTTTAGTCATAGTATTTACAGACCCTATATACAGCGTTCTACCGCCAATTCTACGGCATAGGCTGGACGTAACCACGTGCTCGTGCCCCTCTTTAGGGTGCGGGTCGTGACATAACGTACCATCATGAGTTCGCAATCTTTTATGAAATCAGACCTGCATGGGCCACCACAAAAACTTGTCACGACCCGCACCCGCTTTTCGGATACGAGACGTGTCCAAGCCAGCCTACGCCGCAGAGTCGACGGTAGAACGCTGTCAAGCCCACAAGAAATAATTGCTCAAAATAAACATTATTGCTCATTCATACTTCTACATTTTATTACAACATTTACAAGATTTATATTTAAAGGAAAATACAATGTTCTCACAATTAATGAAAATGACAACTAGTTCCACTATCTAGGTCGGCCTCAGCATACCCATGTCTTCCTAGTGCTAAGAGTGATCGCGGCTAAACCTGAAAAATGTTGATTTCCAGTCAGGAATGGAACAAGTACACAAACCGACGACAATACGAAAACACAATAGAATTAACAAGACATGAAAATAACATATAAAATATAAAAACTGGAAAGTACAGATGACATGGCACGGTGGAGATGAAAAGGAAATATAAAAGACATCTACCTAGGTGGTGTGAAATATCCGTTTCGACATGTGAACGGCTAGGGGTAAATAAGGCATACTGCACGTGTCATGTGCAGCTGCTAGCATTCACGAAAGACACGGGGATAGTTCTGGGTAGTCCACATGTCTACTAAGATATTTCCTCTCCCGACTACTCCGTGTGACGAGCGTGTCAACAAGCAGCAAGATATATGTATAGACATGAAATGAAAAGACTACTATGAATCGGAAAGCAATCAGAAAGTGCACTTGCCTGAGGTTCTTAGCTGGAGAAACCAATAATACTATACCACTCAATGAGCCACAATCAGTCAACACATGAAGAAGTCACCAGATGCTGAAATAAATAGTACCAATATTTTCAGAATAGTCAAATTAGCTAGGATTGCCTGTCCTTAAGTCCAATTCTGGACACAGGGGCAAAACGGTAATTTCGGGCAAAAACGATGTCCGCCGTTGGACCCGCTTTGCACCAAAAAATGTGCTAGAGTCAACGGTCTCTAAAGTCGTCAAACTATATGTCTACGGATCCAATTTTCCGATACGAACCCAACCGTATGTCCAAAGTTAGATTTTGGCGGGCCGTGCACAAAATCGCCCGTTGAGTAGGACCGTGGGGACCGCAAAACGACGTACGATTCAACTGTCTCAGAATTGGACCAAACTTGGCATACAGGACTAGAGAAACGATACGGTCCTGTTGGCACAAGTTTCGTCTCGACCTGACGAGCGTACACGAAGTATTTGGAGAATTTACAAAGTACACGATATGGTGAATTTTGACGGATACGCATCAAATTTGTCGCGCACACGCGACCAATTTGAATTCCGTCAAAGCCCACACGATCACGAAACCGTTACGCACCTTTTAATGCCTTCAATTCGCGACCACGTCACCCGAAATGGCGGGACGTACGTGGTATCGGAGTGATTTTCAAGTTTATTAAACATGATTTTGTTGAACTTTAGAATCGAATATCTTCTCATCTACTTACTGAAATCCGAATCTACGAGAAGGGTTATGATGCCCTATATGTTGTCAATAATTGTGTTTAGGTGGAATTTCTAAAAAGTTACTGGATCGATCAAAATCGATCAGCCAATGTGGGTTCCTGGACTGAGTTACGGCTCTGTTTCAGGACAGATTTTTGGTCGACTTTGTGTCAATTTTGCAGACGGGTCGCTCGATTATACTAAAAACTAACTACTAGTATTTGAAGATGGTTATGTTGAGAGCGTACCAGAAGAAGCGGATTCTAAAACGATTGAGCATGCGTCGAGAACGCACGCACAAAGTTGGCCTCACAAAGGCTGCTACTGTCCTGCTGCCAGCGCGCCGCGCGCGTGCGCGCGCTGCCTTCGCGGCCTCGGCCGCGCGCGGCGGTGCCGCTCAACCTCGCGCACGCGCATGGAGGGGACGCCCAGGTCTGGGTCGGCGGTGGATAGCTAGGGTTTGATGGTTTGTCAAATTTTTTGGTTATGTTCCAATATATATACTATGAGTATATACGAGTCGGTTGTGCAACTGAAGGGCTCGGGTTATGTTTGCTACGCCTGGGGGTTTTGGGCTAAGGAGTTTGGCTCATGTGCAAGCTCTGTTGCTGAAGGGCTTCTTTCCTTGTGGGGCTAGGGTGTGGGTCTGGTTTTATAGGTGTAAGCATGGTATTTGTACTCGAGCAGATGGGAAAGGTCGGCCTGGCTTGGGATGGTTTTTGGCCCTTTTTTTTCCATTTCTTCTTTTATTCTTATTTATTCTCTATTAGCCATAGCTAAATTATGTATATATATATATATATATATATATATATATATTTATATATATATATATATATATATATGTATATATATATATATATATATATATATATATATACATACAAAATATACACAATACATATATTCACATATAAGTTACAAAAGTATTTATAATTTATTTCTTTTGTTTTATATAAGTATATTATATATAACTATTAACATTTATTTATATGTACATTTATTCCTATATGATAATATCTATATACCAAATAATATGCATATAAGACATTTCTATAAAACAAGTCTATCAAATGAGTTACCAATACATATGTATATATATATATATATATATATATTTGTATTTACATACACATACACGTATATATATATTTATATATATACATGCACATACACATATATATAATATATATATACGCATAAATTATAAATCACAGTATAACAATTTAATATAACAATTAAAATTAATTATTTATAAAATCTAAACATCATCATTTAAGTCAAATAAATAAATAAATAAATTTTTTTCAAAATGCCGGGAAGGGAAGCTACATTGCTTGATTTGTAATCCAAGAAAGAATGATAATTCTTCCATAATGCTCATTTCAAACTCATCTTGCATAACTTTGACAAACTCTATACATAGTATTTTGTTAGTAGAACAAAAAATAATGTCATCAACATAAATTTGAACTAATTAAAGTGTGCCATTGTGTGTCTTAATAAACAGTGTGGTGTCAACTTTGCCCTTGGAGAAGTTGTGAAAAATGAAAAAGGAGCTAAGACGCTCATACCAAGCACGGGGAGCTTGCTTGAGGCCATAGAGGACTTTGTGTAGTTTGAAAACATGATCAGAAAATTGAAAATCTTCAAAGCCAGGAGATTGCTTGACATACACCTCTTCTTTAATAACACCATTCAAAAAGACACTTTTGACGTCCATTTGAAAAAGTTTAAAATCATTAAAGCAAGCAAAAGCATAAAGCATTCGGATGGATTCAAGACGAGAAACCGGTGCATAGGTTTCTTCATAAGCAATACCTTTCTCTTGGTTATAGCCTTGAGCAACCAATCGGGCTTTGTTACGAGTGACGATTCCTTTCTCATTAAGCTTATTTCGAAACACCCACTTTCCTCCAATAATAAGATAGTTGTGGGGCTTAGGAACGAGTTCTCAAACGATGTTTCTCTCGAATTGGTTAAGCTCTTCTTGCATTACAATCATCTAAAATTCATCATTAAAAGCATCATTGATATTTTTAGGCGCTATTTGAGAAATAAAAGCCACATTTGCACAGTGATCATGTGTAGAGGATCTAGTGCTAACTCGTGAGGAGGGGTCACCATTGATAAGTTTCTTGGAATGATGGAGAACAAATCTTCATTCTTTGGGGAGACCCTCTTGTGGAATCTCTATAGTTGAAGAATTTTCAGGTGAAGGAATCTCAACTTCATTACTAGATGAAGGAGCATTTGTATCTCCAAAAGAGGAATTCTCCAAACCAAAGGAGATGTCATCAACATCGTTCAAAGAACTATACGTGGAAGTGTTAAGTTCGTCGAAAGAGACATTGATTGACTCTTCGACTACAAGACTTCTTTTGTTGAAGACACAAAATCCCTTACTATGCATTGAATAACCAAGGAAGATACCTTTATAGGCTTTTTCTTCAAATTTGCCTAGGTCATCTTTGGTGTTCATAACAAAACACTTGCATCCAAAAACTTTAAAATATTCAATAGAAGGAATTTTGTCAAGCCAAAGCTCATAAGGAGTTTTCTTAGAAATATGTCTAATCAAGACACTATTTATAACATAACATGTCGTGTTAACGACTTCCGTCCAAAAGTATTGAGGGAGCTTGTATTGGTTTAACATGACCCTGGCCATATCGTCGAGGGTTATGTTCTTTCTTTCCACTACACCATTTTGTTGTGGAGTTCTAGGACAAGCAAAATTATGACCAAAACCATTTTTAATACAGAAAAGTTTGAAATCGGTATTGTCAAATTCTCCTCCATAATCACTTCTAATTATGTTGATCTTAATGCCTTTCCCATTTTGAATATGTTTCAAAAAGCAACAAATACACAAAAAGTATTACTTTAATTTGTAAGAAAAATAACCCAAGTAAATCTCGAAAAATTATCTACTAAAACAAAAGCATAGAGTTTACCACGAAGACTAGCTACTATACTAGGACCGAATAAATCCATATGAATGAGTTGGAGAGGTCTAGTAGTGCTTACCGAGTTGATAGATTTGAAGGAAGATTTAGTTAACTTACTCTTCTCGTATTCCTCACACATCATGTCTTTCTTGAAAGGAATGTTTGAGAGTCCTCTGACTAGCTTCTTGGTAGCTAGTCGGGAGATAGTGTCCATGTTGGCATGTCTAAGTCTTATGTGCCAAAGCCAACTCTCATCATTCTTCACTACTATGCACCTGTCATTGTTAGTACTTTCAAGAAGATCAAACACATAGATGTTCACTATAATAAAAATAATTATTGACGATACTTTATGGACGACACTTCTGTTTGCAAAAACAAAAGTTTGATTTCTACAAACTAAGAAAGAAAGAAAGTACAAGAGTGATTTATGGGGAAGTACAACTATAGGAATCTGATTAGAAGACGATCATTTTATCCCTTAGACTATATGATATTGAAGACACGAGCCTCTAGAGAATGCAACATCGCTTTGTCAGAAGATTATGCTCATTAGTGATGCTTTATAACTGATTTGAAACTCTATTTATAGAGTTCTGAAATAACTATTTTCTGAGTTGTGCGTACTCTGTGTTGCACGCCTCCTATCCAGTTGTGCGAATGGTTACTTTAACTGCTGGTGACGCATGGCATCCTGTCAGAGAGATGTACATGGTCGTGGGCAGTGTAGTGGACACGTTCTTCGAAATTAGTAGCATACGCACCATTTCATCTAGCTTCTGGATAAAAAATTAATCAGGTGGCACCAACTAGCCAGGTTGTGCCGACGCAAATTTGATAATTGGCGCCTCTGACTCAGTCTTCTGTGCTATGGAAATTTCTTGCACGAGATAGCTATCAGCATTTAATATTGACAAAACTTCTCGAACGCCACGTTGCTCGGGATTCGAAGAGATATTCTTCGACTATTGTGCTGTCAGTAATAATGGCAACCGTTACAGCTTCTCGAGGAATCTTGTCACGTGGGACCCGCGCACCCTGATGTGGGCACAACTTGAGTCTCGTACAAGTCAGCGTGTAGGTACCACTTGATGTTGGCGCCTTCTTGTGAGTGACGCCTATTCATTTTTGAGCTTCTACACGACCCCTTTAAAGATTTTAAAGTTTGAAAGATTTCAAAATTTGAAATACTTTGTATTAGAAACTATCGACACGAGTTACACCTGTCTACAGTGTAACCGACTCTGATTTCTGAGCGCAAGTTGCGCAATAGTCAAGAAATTACTTTGGGTTATAAATATCTGTGAGGAGAGAGAAAAATGCCCTTTCACAAAAACGTTATTTTCTCTTCACTCTCTTATCTTCTTCTTCCCGAGCTTCTCCGACCATCATATAGCGCCAAGGAAATCCATTGCTGACAAGGGCAAGGCCTCCGTCGGACCTTCATCACGTATATCACCGATGAGGGCGCCTTACTATGCGCCACTGTCGTCGAGAGCTGAAAGAGCCAACCCGCCGCTCGAAGGTGTTCTTCGGAGAGCAAATCAACCATCTCTCAGGCGCTAGTGAACAATAACCCATCATGCCAGAGTCGATTATCTCTTTTTAGAGTTCTGATTGACCTGCGCACTCTGTAACGTGTACCTCCTCTTTTTAGAGTGTAGGCTGCATCAAAACACACTGTTTGTTTTTACGAACTGTGCTATGCAAGTTTCGAACTTGTGCCTTCTGAACTTGTGCGATCGCGCACTTCAGACATGCTCACTTCGAATTTGTACTATGCACAACTTATGAATTTACGCAATATAGAACTTAAATTCATGCTGAACTTGAGTTCACATTCCTTCAAACTTACACTAGGCACACTCTGTGAACTCACGCAACATAGATCTGCACGCAATCTAGAATATATTTTAGAAGCTCGTGCAACCTATGACCTCGCGCACCCTGCTTTAATTTTTAGGGATTGTTGTATAGACTTTGTAATTGATTTATGCTCCCCCTTTTTTCAATCGATCTCAGAGAAGACCCCGATGCCGAGAGATTAGCTTCGGCTTTTAGAGTGTTGGAGTATCGAGAAGACTTATCCCATGTATAGTATCCTTAATACGATCCTCCTGAGTCCAGACTGGCCATGCTTGCAGCTCAAGAAAATACTACTTTGTTATGACTGATGAACGGCAAACCTTTGGAAAGTCTAGACAATGTCGTATATAAGAAACCAGCTTTCTTATTTGGGGATGTAATCAAGAAGACGTCCCAGCCTAAAGCGACGAGAGAGGACATGATTTACCAGTGCGGGGATAGAATTATGTATCTCACAGAAATATCGAGGCACATGTCCCTGTCACGATATGAATTCCCCAGTTACCCCCGTCGGATGGTATGGGATATAACCCAATTCAACAAGCCAGAGTTGGAAAAATATGCTACAAGCTAGGTCCCCAGAACACAGATTTATTTTATAATACTTCGAAGAAATACAGCTCTCATCTGAGAGATTTGAAGCCAAGCTGTGTGCCTCCCAAAGATTCATCGCTGCTACTTCTCGTCAGGGTATCCATCTTTACGAACATATTTGCGAAGGCTGGGGGAGGTATCCAGATCAAACTATACGTTTAACAGGCTTGGTGAACCCTGATATGAAGCGCTGGAACATCATTGTTGTTTGGGTTTTAGATTAGTTCAAGAAAAACTCCTCGAATTAGAGCACTATGATCCGATCTGGGCTATTGCTCATAGCTTTCATCCAAATGCCTATATATTTTTGGCTCTGGTAGAAAGATACAATGATAGGACCGACACCTTCATGACTACTCACGAAGAAATTGGCTTCAGGCTACATGAGATAAAGTATCTTTCACACTTGCCGATGGGTAGGAACCCATATGAAGAATACGTGCCCACAAACGAGGAATTGGATATCCTTTCGGTAGAGAACCCTCAGATGGTTGTTGTATTTGAAGAGATTCTATGCCACTACATGGTCTGTTCCCTTTATTACAAGAGTGCTTCAAAAGGGACTTGTTATACGACCAAATGGCTGCCATACTTATTTATGGGCCATATCCATGAAGATTAAGATCGTCGAGAGTCAGGCTTGTGATCCTTGCTTCTTTAAATTGCTCGGCCGCAGTGACATAGAGAAGTTGATGGAAAAATCCAAGCATGTTGATAATATTTTGAATGTGGATTGGTAGCCCTTTACTGCCGGTGCTCCCATCGAAAGTTATCTTAGGCAGGGTTATAGACCCATGTCTCTAGAAGCCCAGTTGGTGGGTTTTCTCTCCTTATGGCTATGGCGGTTCATGGTACATGGGGCCAATGCCGTTGACCGATTCCATCGAGGCGTACTATTCGCTGCCGTGCGTCTAGTGTTCGGCTACAAGATGGATCTTCTTTCGACGATGACTTGCCGCTTGAACGCAGGCTTGCGTTCTTTTATTAATACCATGGTGTATGACAGGGATGCTCAGGATGACTTCCCTAGTACTGAAATGCCTTACACCTATTTATTTGGGTGGTTGCTGCTGTACTACCCCAGCTTGATGGATCCTGATATGGGTGAAGTTGGAGGTGACTTTATCAAGCGTTATTCCAATGCTCAATGGAATATAAATGCACTTTCAGTATACAGAAGAGCTTTGAACCGAAGGTCTGGATGGAGATTTCAATGTGTCCCTCCCCCTCCAAGATATGAGAATCTTTTCCTACAGCTCATGGATTTAGAAACGACGTCTTCCATCTATCTCCGGCTAATTTTGCATGGTTATCGACCATCTCACCTGGTGTACAGGTTTGAGGGCGAGTGTTTTCTGGAACCATATCTACCAAGCAGGTTTGCTCGACAGTTTGGCTACGATCAGATGCATGTGGGTAATGCCCCACCTGTTTGTAGGCCAAGGGTTACCTAATAGAGGGTGCCAAATCTTGGGGATACTATAATGCAAGAGGCACCAAGGCCGTGCTCTCCATGCCCAACGTTTCTCAAATAGGCCCGCGTATGTTATATACATACGCGAATTTTTATACTTCGGCCAACACTTTCGTCGAAAACTTCAACCTAGCCAACTGTTTTGCCAGTGATAGACGATCGAGAGCTTGGATTCGCACTGCACAATCCTTTAAAGATGAAAATGATCATGATCCCGCTGATGAACCATTGGAGGCTTCTCTCGTGGGCTTCCATGACGAAGTCAATGACCCACTAGATGTGTCACTAGAGACATGGAAGCAGAAGTCTCCTGCAAAAGGACTTAGTAAGAAAAGAAAGGCTTGAGAATCGTCTGCTCCATCACACCCTGACGATCTTCCTTCTTCTCCTAAGGCTACATGGAAGAAGAAGAAGACCACATTAGTCATTGCCGAGCAGCCCACTACCAGGACAATGCGGTCCCAGACAAAGTAGATGCAGACGGGAGCATCCCCTGAAGGAGGTGAGGCAACTCCTTCTTCAGTTCTAAAAGATAGTAGATTCGTCCGTGAAGAGGTTACTAGGGAGCCTAATGTGCAAGATGATCTTGAGGATATTGAAGAGGAGCCTGAGACACCTCTTGTGCATAAAACTAAAAGGACATTAAGATTAATGGTGACTCCAGCAGACCGTCAAGTAATTGATACTTCGTCCACTCCTTCTATGCCAAAAGGGTCTTTGAGTCAACCTGATGTGTCATTGCCTTTGCAAGATCTTTCACCTCCATAAGGTAGTTTTAATACTCTTTTAATGTGATCATGATTGAGTAAAATATTGACATTATTCTTTTTTATCTGCAGAGGTTACAACAACCAGCGCTCTAGCTTCGGTCATTACAGAAAATCCCTCGGGATGCCGAATCATGTAGACGACCATTCTTGGGACTGCACTAGCTACAGCAAGAATAATGATTTCATCCCCGACTCCCTCGGTCCCAGAAACTATACTTTTTGAGAAAGTATTACCGGAATCTAGTCCCAATGCTACAGCTCCTTTTGTAGCCCAAACTCCTACCCGCTCTCATGAGGATAAAGAGATAATAGCGGCTCTCGAAGGCTGCGACTTTGGTTATGAATTGATCGAAGAGGACTTTGTAGATGCTGCTTCTAATCTCAACAAAGATGGAGCAGATCAATCTCTCGTATAAGTCATACAAGAGCAAGACTTAGCAGCCAAAGATGGCCAAATCACTGGTGAGTGTGAAGAGCACCCTGTTGATGATGAAGGGCATCCAAGCCCAAAAGATGACGATCAAAATGAAAACAACAACCCTGATGATAACCAAAAAGTTGGTGAAAATCAGGCATTAACTCTTGAAGACGTCGAAAATGATGAAAATACCAGAACTGATGCTGAAGGGACTCAAACCCCTAAATAACAAGTTTTTGGAACCAAGGGAGCAGAAGCGAATGCCCCAACCAGCCAAACAGAGTCAGGGGCCAAAATCAGCCATTTCTTGTCCGGCGGCTCAGAGGCTAGGAGCAGCCAAGCGGTCGTGTCTGAGACTATTATGGCAAGGCTCTGCTAAGATCTGGACATGCCCCGTGAAACCCCATACATACTGCCAGGATCAAGTAAATTTTTGACTTTTATTTACCTTAACTCCTTTGATGATGTATAATGATTATATATCTTGATCGCAGAGGGCCCTGTGGGGACAATTTCAGTAGCTCCGTCGACCGTCTTCAGCTTTGGCTCAACCCTGGCTCCTCTGGATATGGGGACTTAGACTGGAGAAGGAAGCTCTTCCATGATGCCAGTGCTCAGATCTCCTGATGCATAATCTTTGATTCCTCCAACTGCTACAGAAGGAAGGATTCAGGCAGAAGTAGCTACTACTGGTATATCAGCGATGAACATGATCATCGTTGAAGCTTATACCAATGCTTTCTTCACCTTTCTGAGGCCTCTAGTTCAGATGGTCTTGAAAAGGACCAACCTTGTGAGTCAGTAAGGGGCCCTTCCTCTTTTATTATTGGAGCTATCCACAAAATTGGCGATCTGGATAGAGTTAACTATTTGGAGCATATCTTGGATGAGCTTGAAGAATCTATCAAGTCTTATAAAGATCTAACAAGAGGAAATATCCAAAAGCTTGTAGATGCCGAGTGCGAAGCGATGGCTCGTGAAGCTGCAACACGGAAGGCTGACTTCGAAGCTTCTGTAGTGGTTTTCTTACGGCGCTCTGCAGAGTTGGAATCTCACATTGTCGAGACAAATTCTTCTGTTGAGCGTCATAAGACTGAAGCTGCAGAGAAAGAGAAAGGATCTACTGAATGCCAATCTCGTCTTCAGGATTTAGAAACCGAGATGGCCTGGCTCCAAGAAGTACTCAAAGCAGCTCGATAACGTGAAGAGGAAGTATTAGAAATGCATTAAATTGCCGCAAGTCAACTAGATGATTTGAGGAGGCAACGAGATGAGCTTATCCGAACTGAAGGTACAGAACTGGAATGCCGAGCTGACTCGCTGCAACCATTTAATCCAGAGTCTGGAAGAGCTCTAGCTAGGCAAAGGGTGATCGACTCTAGGATAGAGAGAGCTGAGAATCTGAAGAGACTGATCGTTACCTCAGTATCCAGCCTCCATACTGAAACTGTTCATGACAACTTTGTCTTTTTGTTATCTTTCACATGATGTCATTGGAATAAAAAGTTAATGATCTTTTTATAGTTCTATTACTTATTGCATATCTGTGATAGACATAAGTAATAGATAAGAATAGGAAGTATGTTCAGATGTATCGGATATGACATATCTTCTAGAAAATAACAATATACTCATTATATCTGTTCAGAGGTAATGTGGATATGACAGAATATAATTCTTGGAATATTGTCATTTCAAAAGACAACTTTATCAGAGATGATGTGGACGTGATAGGTTGCTGATGTAGATAATAGAATTCAGAGGTAATGCGGACATGAATTCAGGTATCCATTGATTATCTTTGAATCAGCTGGGATTCAAAGATAGGATATCTTTTAAAATAACTGGGTTCCAAAAGATGATACTTGCGATAACGTAATATGATCTGGATATACTCTACTGGGGATTTTCTTTGAGAGTTTATTACCTGTGGTTTTCTCTACGGAAGAGTAAATAAAAGATAATAAATCAAAAAGTTAAGGATATACAATATTTAGATAATATCTTATACATTCTTCAAATATAGTATTTCTTTAAGAATTTGCCATTGATAGGCATCATAGCGACTCGACCATCCATCTCGGTCAGTTGATAAGCTCCGTTTGAGAAAACTTTGCTTACAACATAGGAACCTTCCCACTTTGCTTTGAATTTGCCTTTTCTTATGTGTGTCATAGTCATAGGACGTCTGGCAGCAAGGACAAATTCTTCTTTATAAAATGCTTGTACTTTGACTTTACGGTTGAAAGCTTTTGAGATGCGGGCTTGATATAGCTCAATATGTTATTGAGCTAATAGTCGCTTCTCGTCAAGCACTTCAAGCTCCTGAAGCCGAAGATGATCATTGTTTTCTGTTGTGAGTTTATTAGCAATTACAATCCTTAGAGAGAGAATTTGAATTTCTAATAGTAGGACAGCTTCGCACCCATACACCAAGGAGAAAGGTGTGCAACCGGTTGGAGTGCGTATAGTAGTACGATAAGCCCATAGACATTTTTCAAGTTTTTTGCTCCAGTTCTTTTTATTGGTAGAAACAAACTTCTTGAGAAGCTTGATGATGGTTTTATTGAATGCTTCTGCTAAACCATTAGCTGCAGGATTGTAGGCCGTGGAAGCAACATTATCGATTCTGTTATCATCATAAAATTGAGTAAACTTCTGACTGATAAATTGGGGTCCATTGTCATGAATAATTTGCCAAGAAATGCTAAATCTGTAGATCATATGATGTTTGACGAAATTGATGATGCTGCTAGTCTTGACTTCGGCTAAATGTATAGCTTTACCCACTTTGAGAAGTAGTCGGTTATAGCTAGTATAAACCGATGTCCTCTAGATGACGGTGGGTTAATAGGATCAATAACATTCATGCCCCAAGCTTCAAAGGGCCATGATGTGGCAATCGGGTGAAGGAACTCCGACGGTTGGTGGATAAAATCTGCAAAGATTTGACAGGCTCGGCATTTTCTTGCACATTCAATGGCATCTGATACCATAGTGGGCGTGTAGTAGCCCATACGTCGGATACAATCCTATAGCTTAGGATCGGGCTGATGTGCACCACATACACCATCGTGAGCTTCACGTAGTATTTGTTTTGCTACATCTCCCATAAGACATCGTAAGAGTAGACCATCAAATGTTCGCCGATAGAGGGTATTGGAGGTATGATTGTAATAAAATGAGAGTGATCGCCTACGGATTGTTGTAGCTTCCTTAGGATCTTCAGGTAAGATATCATGTAACATAAAGTCGATGAAAGGTGCTTTCCTGTCTTCACTAATGACATTGATTTCAGTTGAATTGTTGAACTCATTATTTAAGTTATTCTCGATGCAAAATAACTCTCTGTTAGTGATGACAATTATCTGCTGCCTTTTCACTGGGATTGCTAATACGGCTGCCAGATTAGCAAGTGCATCAGCTTCTGTATTACAAGCTCGACCTACATGTTCAATAAAGAAGCCCTTGAAAGATGTAGCTAGTCTGACTGCTGCTTCATGATATGAGACGAGGTCCTGGTGCCGAACTTCATACGTACCTCTAACCTGATTGACGATTAGTTTATAGTCTTTGTATACTTCTAGATATTCAATATCCAATTGTTTAGCTAATTGGAGACTGATGTGTAGAGCGTTGTATTCAGCCACATTGTTGGAGCATGGCTCATCTAAAGAATAATCTCTTTGGATAGCCAATCCATCTGGTGATACGAGGACAATTCACACTCCAGCGACAATGGTACCTTTGGGTTCGATTCTGGATGCACCATCAAAGAATAAACGCCATGAAATAATTTCCTCTGAAATCATATTAGATTCTAAAGTTTCATCAGGAATCTCATCGTAGAGTTTAGATGTCTCCGGAATTGGATGAGTAGCCAAAAAGTCGGCTAGGGCTTGACCCTTAACAGACTTTTGAGGAACATAAACTATATCATATTGTGCTAATAGTATGGCCCATGTAGCAAGTCTGGAATTGAGTGTATTGGGCTTCTTCATCAAGACCCGGAGAGGGTTAACTCTGGAGATAACATAAATAGTTTGGCCCATAATATAATGTCTTGTCTTTTAAAAAGAAAACATCAAAGCTAGACATTCTTTTTCTACTGGGCTATATCGATGTTCAGTCTCGATCATTGTACGGCTGAGATAATAGATAACTTGTTCATGACCTTCTTTGTTCTTTTGGGCTAGTAATGCACCCAATGAATGATCCATTGGTCAAACATATATTAGGAATGGTATTCCTGAGACTGGAGGTACTAGGACTGGAGGGTTCATCAAATATCGTTTATGTCTTCAAATACTTGCTGGCATTCTTCAGTCCAAATGGAAGACACACCTTTCTTCATCAATTGAGTGAACGGTCTGCAGCGTCCAGAGAGGTTTGAAATAAATCTCCTAATGTACGCAAGCCGTCCCTGGAATCCTTATAGCTCTTTTCGGTTGCGTGGAGGACGCATCTCTTGAATGGCTTTGATCTTCTCGGGGTCAACGTGTATACCCTTTGTAACGCCCCAGTCCCAAAATACGTAGGACCGAGTACGTGAACATGCCAGTTGTACATATACGAAGAATACTCCAATATATAGAATCTTCGTATATGTACATAAGCTGTAAATAAAATAATCACAGGCCAGAATAACATATCTAATCTCATCACAGCTCAACACAGAAGATAATAAAGTCCAAATGAATAAAGCAGAGTATCAAAAGATAGCCGGGTGAATATACTCACTCCAAACAGCTATAAAAAATAGTCTCACAAGATCGGAGTCCAACCTCCGCAAAAATAGAAATGAAAGAGATGTAAAATAACGTCCACTAATGTCTCAAATATAGAATAGACTAGAAATCAGTAGTGACTGCCTCGTCATCGATGTAAGATAGCTCCAATGCCGCTCCGTACTCCTGTAGAAAATCGTCTAAACCTGGAGAGATAACCAGGTCCTCAGGGGACATAGCAAGATACAAGAAAACAACATGCCATATAAACTGTGATAATATAATAAGAGAAAAGGTATGCATGCAATCGGGTTCCTGACCATTCTACTGTGAATATGCAGTTGAGATACAATCCTTTGACGCATGAGCCCTGGCTGTAAATGGGATCGGCATAGTTCCCATAAAGGGTACTAGGGGCCTACGTCCATAATGCTCTGGAAGCGTCAGAGGGCACCATGTGCAAGGGCTACGTCCATAACGCTCTGGGAAATGTCAGAGGGTGCCTGGAGCCTGCGTCTCCGGAGGAGCACACAGGTAATCAGGAAAGTACAAAAAAGCCCATACGTCTGGTATTGTTCTCCCCACCCAATGCCTAGTATCATCATCTCCATGATTGATATGAACCTCTAGTAACCGCCAAGTCTTCTAACATACAATACTATTGGCAGTTACTCCTATCCGTCGCACGCTCCATACGTACCGGTGGCCAGCCGACTACGCAGAAACGTGTCCTATATGTGACTCACATCACGTGATACAACAAGTGTCAAGGCCGTATGAGATATACCAATACCTCAACATCAATGGGTGGTCATTAGACTAAGTCAATGTAAGAGAAATAAATAAAACGAGATAAACGACCGATAGAGTCGCTTGCACCCAAGTGTGACTTGGACGCACAGTTTAAATATCAAGAAACAAAATGCTGAAAATAACAACTGAAAATAAGAAGTATAATAATCACAGAGTAAGGTGGCAAGGTATCTTGCCTGATGGTGCAAAGTGGCAAGTCCAAGTAATCACAATGTCAGCCAAGAAACGTCACAATCTCCAAACAACTCCAGACGCTGAAACAAACATCAAAAATGCACTCGGTGTAAAAGATATATCTAGGAAATGCCTGTCCAAAAGTCAAATTCTAGAACAGGGGCAAAATCATAATTTTGGGTCAAAACGATGTCCGCCGTTGGACCCGCTTAGCACCGAAATGCGTGCCAAGGTCTATGGTCTCTAAAGTCATCAAACTACGTGTCTACGATTTCAGTTTAAGAAGAGAAACTCAAGGTATGTCCAGTTTTGGATTCCGATGAGCCGTGCACAAAATCGCCCGTTTGAGTGGGTCGCGGGCCCGCCAAAAATGGGTTCCGATTCGACCTTCTCAGAATCGAACCAAACTTGGCACACAGGACCAAAATTTCGATTTGGACCTGTTAGGGCAAGTTTTATCTCGATCCGACGACTGTACACGAAGTTATGGGCAAGTTTGCAAAATGCCCATACGGGGTATCTCGACGGATACGCGTTGGTTTCGTCGCGCACACGCGACAAAACTGAGTTCCGTCAGTTCCCACACGTCCGCAACGTCCATACGTGCCTTTCGATGCGTATAGTGCACGACCACGTCGCCCGGTTTGTCGGGGCGTACGTCCTATCGGGGAGAATTTTCTAAAATCTATTATTTCGAAAACAGTTTTTCACACAAGTTTATCATGGGTTTAATTCTTGCACAGAAATCAAAATACAGATCTACAAGATGCGTTTTAATCGGGGTTATGTTGTCTTCACATGTGTTTAATTGGTTTCTGAAAAATTTTGGCATACAGATCGGAATCTGGCTTCTAAGTTGGGTTTTAATCGGGGTTTAAACTCTGTTTTGGGTGCAGTTTTTCGGACAACTTTGCATCGAGTTATACGTCGATACAAGGGGTTATAATCAAATCCCTTTGAAGGGGCTCGAAGGGGGTTATGCTGGCTTTCTATGGAACTTTACAAAACACAAAATGATATAGAGTCGTAGGAGAAATCGGGATGAGAACTTGTTACCTAGACAGTGCTCGAAACAGAGTTTATTCTATTTTTTCGTCGGTCCAGGCGAGTGCGGCGGCGCGGTGAAGCACGGCGGTGGCCGCTGGGGGGTCGGAGAGGTTCGCCAGGGTTCGGGGTCGAGAGTTTCAGGAGGAAGATGAGTATTCGGAGGGTTAGGGTTTGGCTTTTGGCGAGCGGTTTATATATATTGTCGCCGTTAATCCTATTTCGAATAGGACTTGAGTTAGGGGGGGTCGGGTAAATTCTATAGCAACTGTGCTGCTAGCAAATGTCTTTAGGAGGGGGTCAGGTGAGGTGGACCGGCCCCACGTTGCTGGTCCCCTCCTCTCTATATACTTTTACAACCAATGTTCCAATGAAATGATGCTGGCCCGCCCCTTGCTGGGTGTGGCCGAGCCCCAAATTATTTTTTTTTCTTTTTAACAATTACCATTATATATATATATATATATATATATATATATATATATATATATATTTATATATATATATATATATATATATATATATTAAAAAAAAATATATATATATATATATATATACATACACATACATATACATGTGAAAACAATCACAAAACTCCTATAAGTTGTAAATAAGTAACAAAATATTTATAATAATAATAGACTATAATTAGTAATACTTAAAATATGTCAAGCACACAATCATCCATATTATATATATATTTATAAATACGCACATGCATACTAATTACCTCTCTAATTCTAATTAATATAACAAAGTAATTTTTTTTTTAAAAAACACTAAATTAGTTAGAAAATATTGGGGGTTTACATCCTACCCAACTTAAAGAAAATTTCGTCCTCGAAATTAAACTAAGGTCGGTGGATCAAATGCAATGCAAGGAGAATAATAGAAACTTAAGAGCTTAATATGCAAGACATACATTCGTCTACGAAAAAATGCGGGTAGCGGTTTCGGATGTCGTCCTCGCGCTCCCAAGTAGACTCCCCTGGCGAGTGATGCTTCCATGCCACACGAACCAATGGAATAGATTGATTCCGTAACACCTTCACTCGGCGATCGAGGATACCTACTGGTTGCTCTTCGTACGACAAACTTGGTCCAACTGTGATCTCGGAGTGATCAAGCACATGATTGCTGTCCGCCACGTACCTTCTCAACTAAGATATATGGAATACGTCATGCACTCCCTCTAGCGACGGTGGCAAGGCCAATCTGTAGGCAACCTCTCCAACACGTTCTACGACATCGAAAGGCCCGATGTACCTTGGACTCAACTTGCCACGTCCTCCGAATCAAATCGTGCCTCTAGTGGGGGATATTTTTAAGAACACATGGTCACCCTCTTTGAATTCCAAGGGTCGACGACGATTATCTGCCTACTGCTTCTGACGATCCTGTGCTGCTCGCAGGTGGTCCTGAATCTTCTTCACTGTCTCCACTATGCTCAAGACCAACTCGGTCGCTCTCCTATATCGCTCCAACAAACAGGAGATCGACACTTCCTACCATACAACACTTCAAACGGAGCCATCTGAATGCTCGCTTGATAGCTATTATTGTAGAAAAACTCAACAAGATGAAGATGGTCCTCCCATGAACCGCCAAAGTCAAGCATGCATGCTCTCAACATATCCTCTAGTATCTGAATGGTACGCTTCGACTGGCCGTCTGTCTACGGATGGTATGATGTGCTAAACTTCAATCGAGTGCCCAAACTCTCTTGCATGCTTCTCCAAAAGTGCGAGGTGAATCTCGAGTCACGGTCCGACACAATACTAACAGGCACACCATGTAATCTCATAATCTGTTCCATATACATCTCTGCCAATACCTCTGTCGACTGGCCCACTCTAAAAGGTAAGAAATGTGCTGACTTCGTAAGTCTATCAACAATCACCCACACCGCGTCACGTCCTCTAGGACTCTGAAGAAAACTCGTGACAAAATCTATAGTAATATGCTCCCACTTCCACTCAGGAATGGGTAGCGGCTGTAATAATCCGGCCGTCCTCCGGTGCTCCACCTTAACTTGTTGACATACCAAGCACTTGGCAACAAAATGAGCTATCTTCCGCTTCATTCCATGCCACCAATAATACTGTCGTAAGTCACGATACATCTTGGTACCTCCTGGATGAATGGAGTATGCCAAACTCTGAGCCTCGGCTATCAGCTCCTGCCGTAGATCTCCATTGGGTACATAAATGCGATCACCACATCGCAGTGTCCTATCTGAGTGGATCCTCAAACCGGTCTGCTCTCCTGCTTCAGTCCTCTCTTTCAGCCTTCAAAATCTAGCATCATTAGGCAATGCTGCCTTGATGCGCTCTACCAATGATGATTGTACTTGAAGGTTGGCTAATACGCCGTCTACTCCAGGCAGTACTACCTCAATACCAAGCTGCTCCAAGTCTCTAATCAATTCCTTCTGCGTAGTCAAAAAGTGTGCCATGGGCTTACGGCTTAATGCGTCTGCCACGACATTAGCTTTGCCCGGATGATAATGTAGCTCGATCTCATAATCCTTCATCAACTCCAACCAACATCGCTATCGCATATTCAACTCCTTTCGTGTGAACACGTACTTGAGGCTCTTATGGTTAGTGTAGATATCAACCTTCTCGCCGTAAAAGTAGTGTCTCCATAACTTCAAGGCAAAGATAACCGCTGCGAGCTCTAGATCGTAGGCCGGATAATTCCTCTCGTGCACTCTCAACTGTCGTGATGCATAAGCTACTACACGACCGTGCTGCATCAATACACATCCTAATCCCTTCCCGGATGGGTCGCTGTAGATCACAAATCCTCCTGGGCCCGATGGTAGTGTCAAGATCGGTGCTGTGGTCAATCGCTTCTTCAACTCGTCAAAAGCGGCTTGACACTTGTCTGTGCATACAAACTCCTGATCCTTGCAAGTCAATCGAGTCATTGGCCCCGCTATTCGAGAGAAATCTTCTACGAACCGTCGGTAGTAACCCGCAAGTCCGAGGAAACTTCTCACCTCAGAAGCTGATGTGGGAGCGGGCCATGATTTGACTGCTGTGATCTTCTCTGGGTCTACTGATATACCATCACACGGTGAAAATATGACCCAGAAATGCTACCTCTTTAAGAAAGAAATCACACTTGCTAAGCTTCGCGAAAAGTCGCTCATTCCTCAACGTTCTCAAAACTATCCGTAGATGCTGCTCATGCTCCTCTTGACTCTTGGAGTAAATCAACATATCGTCTATAAAGACTACAACAAATTTGTCTAAGTATTGGCAAAAGATCTTGTTCATTAGATTCATAAAAACTGCGAGAGCATTGGTCAAACCGAAAGGCATGACCAAGAACTCGTAGTGTCCATACCTCGATCAAAAAGCCGTCTTGGCAATATCTTCCTTCCGAACCTTCAATTGGTGATAGCCTGACCGTAAGTCAATCTTGGAGAATACTTTTGCTACACTTAGCTGATCAAATAGATCGTCTATACGCGGCAAGGGATACTTGTTCTTCACCGTCACTGCATTCAATGCTCTGTAGTCAATGCACATGCGCACTATCTCGTCTTTCTTAGACACAAAAAGAACGGGTGCCCCTAATGGTGATGCACTGGCACGAATAAATCCCTTCTCTAATAAGTCATCAATCTGCGTCTTCATCTCTACCAACTCCTTGGGTGATATACGATATATTCGATATGAAATAGGCTCGGCTCCGGGAATAAGCTCAATAGAAAACTCAATATCTCGGTCAGGTGGTAGTCCTGGCAATTCCTCGGGTAATAAGGTGTTGAGGGGTGTCATGCATCATCATATGAGTCCCCAATGTGGGTACATCACAACTCTCTCCATCTTCTTTGGTAAACTCAAACTATGCCGCATTCGGTGGTCTAAAGATAATACTGCTCCTATGGCAGTCTATGAGAGCGAAATGCTGGCTCAACCAGTCCATTCCAAGAACCACATCAAATGTCGGCACAGGGAATACAAGAAGTTGTGCCATCATCACTCTACCATTTATCACTACAGGACAACAACTACAAACACCACTAACAGGTACAACTCCTCCGCCGGTGAGGATTTTAACATTCTTAGCTAAAGGTGTGATGGGAATGCTGTGTCTAGTGGCAAAACTAGTGGCTATAAAGGAATGTGTGGCTCCAGTATCAAATAATGTAATAGCAGGAAAAGATGCAACTAAAACCATACCTGCTATAACCTCGGCCTTTGTCTCTATATCCTCAACAGCAAGTGAGAATACCTGCCCATAATTCGGTCCCGGGCCCTGAGCTCTAGCCTTGTTGTACTGTACGCCTTGGGGAGGCAATGGTGGACGAGGTGCTCCTGCTACGGGCCGTGGTGCTGGGAGAGCTGGGGCTGTGGGTCTCGGGTTTTGCCGAGCTTGTACTATTGCATGTTGCTCCGGACAGTCCTTGAGCATGTGCTGATTGGATCCATATATCAAGCATAATCCAAGGCGAGTCCTACAGTCGTTCTTGAGATGTCCTTGTTTTCTGTAGTAATGGCAAACGGGCTTTTGATAAGGTGAGGGCCTCTGCTGGAACTATCCTGTGGCCCTCCTAATAGGTCCACTCTGAGTAGCTCAGGCTGGTGTAGCTGCTGGTGTATGACGCCTCGATGTCTGTTGCTGTTCCTTGCGAAGAATCTCCTGAGCACGAGCTTCTTCCAAGACAGCTGAATGGGAGACTCGAGACTGGGCAGTCGTATAAGACTTGAGCTCTGGTGCAAGCCCCTGGTGAAATCTCCTCGCCTTCTCTAATTCTGTCGGAATCAATCCCGCACCAAATCGACTCAGGCGATTAAACTCTGAGTCATACTGATCAACTGTCATATTCCCTTGCTTCAGATGAAGGAACTGGTCATAGAGGCTATATCGAACATGAATAGGGAAGAATCTCTCATAAAATGCTTCATAAAACTGCTTCCAGGTGATCCCAGTGCCTAATCGTCTCTCTTCCGCCTTCCACCAGTAGTGAGCATTGTCTTCTAACAGTAGGTCTACTGTTGTCATCCAATCTCGAGCTGGCAACTGGGATGCCTTCAGTAGCTTCTCGTTACTAATAAGCCACTGTGACACCTCTAATGGCTTCTCCGTTCCTCTAAAAGGCTTAGGGTTCATATCTGTGAAATTCTTGATAGAGCCTTCATAAGGATACAGAGCCGGTGCTGATGCTGGTACTGGAGGTGGTGGTGGAGGTCTAGCCATGGCTGCCATCATTGTCTGTCTCATCAGCTCAGTCTGCTGCCATTGAGCCTGCATCATGGCATACATAAACTGAGTAGTATGGCTCCCATCAGTCGGTGGTGGAGGCATCTGAGGTCCCGACTGTGGGGAAAACTGCTGAGGGAATGGTGGTGGGGGTGGCAGTGGTACTTTTCCTCCCGGTGGCATGGTAGTAGTCTGTCCAGCCTGGCTGCCTGGGGGTGCTGCGATCTTTGGGTACTCCGTCGTCGGTGTCGTAGTAGACTGCGACAGTCCTGGCTGGTAGGGTGTCGCTGGAGTCATGGGAGGATTCTGTCCCTCCGAAGTGGTCTCCTCACCAGATTTGAGGGCCAAGGCAAAAGTGCGTCCGCTTCGTAGATTCATATTATTGGCACGAGGAAGATAAGTTGATATTTAGGAAGATTAGATATGAAGTAAATCGAATAATCAAGAAAGTTTCGAAAAGATTGGAAGTCAAGAGATAGTAGTAGTTCTGGATGAGATATTCCTATTCCTATATGCAGGCTTGTTGGGCACGGTCATGTAACCCAACAATATTAACATTGACCTGTATGGGCCACCACAAAAACATGTAACGCCCCAGTCCCAAAATACGTAGGACCAAGTACGTGAACATGCCAGCTGTACATATACGAAGAATACTCCAATATATAGAATCCTCGTATATGCACATAAGCTATAAATAAAATAATCACAGGCCAGAATAACATATCTAATCTCATCACAGCTCAACACAGAAGATAATAAAGTCCAAATGAATAAAGCAGAGTATCAAAAGATAGCCGGGTGAACATACTCACTCTAAACAGCTATGAAAAATAGTCTCACAAGATCGGAGTCCAATCTCCACAAAAATAGAAATAAAAGAGATGTAAAATAACGTCCACTAATTTCTCAAATATAGAATAGACTAGAAATCAGTAGTGACTGCCTCGTCATCGATGTAAGATAGCTCCAATGTCGCTCCGTACTCCTGTAGAAAATTGTCTAAACCTGGAGAAATAACCAGGTCCTCAGGGGACATAGCAAGATACAAGAAAACACCATGCCATATAAACTGTGATAATATAATAAGAGAAAAGGTATGCATGTAATCGGGTTCCTGACCATTCTACTGTGAATATGCAGTTGAGATACAATCCTTCGACGCATGAGCCTTGGCTGTAAATGGGATCGACATAGTTTCCATAAAGGGTACAAGGGGCCTACGTCCATAACGCTCTGGAAGCGTCAGAGGGCACCATGTGCAAGGGCTACGTCCATAACGTTCTGGGAAACGTCAGAGGGCGCCTGGATCCTGCATCTCCGGAGGAGCGCACAGGTAATCAGGGAAGTGCAAAGAAGCCCATACGTCAGGTATTGTCCTTCCCACCCAATGCCTAGTATCATCATCTCCATGATTGATATGAACCTCTAGGAACCGATGCAATACTATTGGCAGTTACTCCTATCCGTCGCACGCTCCATATGTACCGGTGGCCAGCCGACTACACAGAAATGTGTCCTACATGTGACTCACATCACGTGATACAACAAGTGTCAAGGCCGTATGAGATATACCAATACCTCAACATCAATGGGTGGTCACTAGACTAAGTCAATGTAAGAGAAATAAATAAGACGAGATAAGCGACCGATAGAGTCGCTTGCACCCAAGTGTGACTTGGATGCACAGTTTAAATATCAAGAAACAAAATGCTGAAAATAACAACTAAAAATAAGAAGTATAATAATCACAGAGTAATGTGGCAAGGTATCTTGCCTGATGGTGTAAAGTGGCAAGTCCAAGTAATCACAATGTCAGCCAAGAAACGTCACAATCTCCAAACAACTCCAGACGCTGAAACAAACATCAAAAATGCACTCGGTGTAAAAGATATACCTAGGAAATGCCTGTTCAAAAGTCAAATTCTGGAACAGGGGCAAAATCGTAATTTTAGGTCAAAACGATGTCCGCCGTTGGACCCGCTTCGCACCAAAACACGTGCCAAGGTCTATGGTCTCTAAAGTCATCAAAATACATGTCTACGGTTTTAGTTTGTGGAGAGCAACTCAACGGTATGTCCAGTTTTGGATTCCGATGAGCCGTGCACAAAATTATCCGTTTGAGTGGGTCGCAGGCCCGCCAAAAATGGGTTCCGATTCGACCTTCTCAGAATCGAACCAAACTTGGCACACAGGACCAAAATTTCGATTCGGACCTGTTGGCGCAAGTTTTGTCTCGATCCGACGACTGTACACGAAGTTATGGGCAAGTTTGCAAAACGTTGATACGGGGTATCTCAACGGATACGCGTTGGTTTCGTCGCGCACACGCGACGAAACTGAGTTCCGTCAGTTCCCACATGTTCGCAACGTCCATACGCGCCTTTCGATGTGTATAGTACGCGACCACGTCGTCCGATTTGTCGGGGCGTACGTCGTATTGGGGAGAATTTTCTAAAATCTATTATTTTGAAAACAGTTTTTCACACAAGTTTATCATGGGTTTAATTCTTGCACAGAAATCAAAATACAGATCTACAAGTTACATTTTAATCGGGGTTATGTTGTCTTCACATGTGTTTAATTGGTTTCTGAAAAATCTCGACATACAGATCGGAATCTGGCTACTAAGTTGGGTTTTAATCGGGGTTTAAACTCTATTTTGGGTGCAGTTTTTCGGGCAACTTTGTATCGAGTTATACATCGATACAAGGGGTTATAATCAAATCCCTTTGAAGGGGCTCGAAGGGGGTTATGTTGGCTTTCTATGGAACTTTACAAAACACAAAACGATGTAGAGTCGTAGGAGAAATCGGGATGAGAAGTTGTTACCTGGACAGTGCTCGAAACAGAGTTTACTCTGTTTTTCCGTCGGTCCAGGCGAGTGCGGCGGCACGGTGAAGCACGCGGTGGCCGCTGGAGGGTCGAAGAGGTTTGCCGGGGTTCGGGGTTGAGAGTTTCAGGAGGAAGATGAGTATTCGGAGGGTTAGGGTTCGGCTTTTGGCGAGCAGTTTATATATACTGTCGCGGCTAATCCTATTTCGAATAGGACTTGAGTTAGGGGGGTCGGGTGAATTCTATAGCAGCTGTGCTGCTAGCAAATGTCTTTAGGAGGGGGTCGGGTGAGGTGTACCGGCCCTACGTGGCTGGTCCCCTCCTCTCTATATACTTTTACAACCAATGTTCCAATGAAATGAGGCTAGCCCACCCCTTGCTGGGTATGGCCGAGCCCCACATTATTTTATTTTTTTTCTTTTTAACAATTACCATTATATATATATATATATATATATATATATATATATATATATATATATATATATATATATATATATATATATATATATACATACACATACATATACATGTGAAAACAATCACAAAACTCCTATAAGTTGTAAATAAGTAACAAAATGTTTATAATAATAATAGACTATAATTAGTAATACTTAAAATACGTCAAGCACACAATCATCTATATTATATATATATTTATAAATACACACATGTATACTAATTACCTCTCTAATTCTAATTAATATAGCAAAATAAATTTTTTTTTAAAAACACTAAATTAGTTAGAAAATATTGGGGGTTAACACCCTTAGAGGTAATAACGAATCCGAGAATTTTAACACTAGAGACTCCCGTGAATGACTTGGTGGGATTCATCTTGAGTTGATGCTGGCGTATTAGATCGAAGATAGTTCTCAAGTCTTGGATGTGGTCTTCCTTTAGAAGACTTTTGACAGCAATATCGTCGACATAGCATTCAACTGTCTTCCGTAAATGATCACGAAAGATAGTACTCATAGCTCGCTGATAAGTTGCACCAGCATTTTTAAGACCAAATGGCATGACAGTGTAGCAATAGACTCCCAGAGGAGTACGAAAAGATGTATGTTTCTCATCTTCTGGATGCATCTTGATTTGATTGTATCCTGAGAATCCATCCATAAAAGACATTCGTTCGAATCCGCAAGTATTTTCGATCATCACATCAGTGATCGGAAGAGAAAACTCATCTTTGGGACAAGCATCATTGAGGTCTCTAAAGTCAATGCAGACTCGAACCTTCCCTATTTTATTTATAACTGGGATGACATTAGCCACCCAGTCAAAATATTGTTCTTCTATGACAAAATGACAAGCGATAAGCTTCTTGACTTCAGTTTCTATGCATCCATCATGTCAGGTCGGAATCGACGTTGTTATTGTTTGACCGACCTTGCATTAGGCAAGATGTTGAGCCTGTAGGTAGCAATCTGAGGATCCAGCCCTGGCATACCCTCATAACTCTAGGCGAAGACGTTAATGTATTCCCAAATAAGCTAAATTAATTCTTGCTTGTCTGCTTTTGGGAGGCTTTTGCTGATGAAGATAGGCCTTGGCGTGCCTTCTTCTCCAATATCGATCTGAATTAATTGATATTCAGTAGGCGGTTCTCGTTGCTCAAAGCGAAGTTTCCATTGAGTGTCCATCCTTTGTGCCCAAGGATCTGCTTCAGGAGCTTCAATAAAGTCATCGTTGTCTTCTGAGAATTCAGCAGATACCATATTAGAAGATAGCGTCACCCGATGGTCGTGCCCTACACTGGTATCAGTATCCTATGAAACAGAATTAGAAGAGTTAGATCGCTTCTCTTTATCAAATTCAGAGGCTTTTGGGGTCAGAATCGGCGAGGTATAACCCAATCCATGCTTCGTTTTGCCGTAATATTGCAGTGACTTTCCTTTTGGAGCAAGGATACGAATAGGAGTTCGTCTTCCCCTACCGCCATTGAGACCAGCTTTAAAATTGTAGCCTATCTTTTGAATGATATCTTTTGATTGTTGACTGTAACGACATAGTTAGAGCTGCCCGTTATCGTCATTTTTCTCCTCGCTATCGGGCGTAGTTTTCTGCTCTGTTCCTTTACTAAAAAGTATAGAAAGTTCATCTTTCGTCCTGGATGGAACTAAGAAGAAGGAGTCTTGCACTGGTCCGAGCCATACATCATCTTGGAGAGGTTGAACTGCTCCTATTGTAAGTGGTTCGAAGCTATCTAACATTTCTAAGTAATATCGAGTATAATAAAAGATATCAATATACTGTAAAGGAGATGCTACTTTATTGATTTGTACAACATTATTTACAACATGGTTCTTGGCCTCAGCAGAAAGCTTAGTAAGGTTGATAACCAGAGAAAGGAAAGAAGAAGGAGGAGGCTTGTTATGACAAAGGTCGATAACAAGAGGTTCAGAAGAGTTAAGCACCCTCTGTTCCGTCTTTTCAGCAGGAGGATGCTTTGCATGAGAGAAAAGATGGATGGTTAATGTTTGAAAAGATGAAGGACGAGAAGTACGTCCTTTGACCGGAATCACAAGGACATCATCTGGGGTATCCTTCTGATCTTCCTTAGTATCCATGGCCAGTATAACTTTTATGACTTCCTCCTTATACATTCAGGAATCAGTATAATATGCTTCGATACCTTGGAAGGGGTTAAGATTAGCCACCTCCTTTTGGACCTCTCCATTGACGTCCACATACTTGAAGCATTGATGAAGAGTTGATGGTACGAACGATATTATGCTTATTCAGAAATGGTCTTTCCAGCAAGACAGAGCCATGATTGTCGATCACATAAAAGGTGACCTTTCTACGTATATTACCGATTTGTAATTTCAAGCAAATCTTCCCCAGGGGTTCACTTCTACCGAAATTAATCCCAAGATTGTCGTGATAGTTGTGGAAAGATTATGTACATGGATCTTCAGAGCATCTAGTAGAGTCTTTGGCATGATACTGACTGCAGACCCAGGATCGATCAGGATGCGGTCAAGCTTCATCGGATCGACATATCCCATAAAATAGAGAGGCCGGTCATGTCGATTGTCTTCCAACAACATATCATCTTGTGTAAAGGTGATGTTGGGCATCAGCTCTATCACACTATGACAATGAAAGCAGGTCACAGGTTCCTCCTCCGACTTCTTAAGGAGTGTTAGACAAGTGTCGGCTTGCATCAAAGCTTCACTCAATGTTTTCCGATTTTCCTTTGAGAGACGCAGGAGTTCGAAGATTGATAACCTTGCTGGAGTATTAAGCAGTTGAGCCAATATATCAAAGTTATAAGGCTTCTTAAGTCCAAGAGGTGGAGTCTTCTTTAATACTTTATCTAAGCGGACAGGCTGTTTTTCTTTGTCGGTCGCCGTCGATTTGGGAGGAGTTGGTTCCACTGGAGGCGATGAAGCTGATAGAATATTAAAAGCATAAGAAAATGATGCTGGAGGAGCCTTCGGAGCTGGAGTAGGGCTCTCTTGACCTTCTGAATAGTCTTTCAGGTAGAGTCTCCCAGACCTGGTACCAGTTAAGGCTTCTTCTTCGGATAAGGTTCAAAGGACACCATATTGTAACTTTTTGTCTAGATCTTGCTTTTGGAAGGCTTTCTTTGGCAAGATGAAGAGTCTATCCAGAAACCCAAACCAACACGAGATTGGTTGTGTGAAAGGCATAAAGAAAGAGGTACAAGAGATCCTTTTCCATGATTTAGACCGGGAGCCTTTTATAGATCATATCCCATCTTAGTCATGAGTTCGCAGGATTGTTGACTCTATAGATGGAAGGCTAGTTGGTAATTGGCCTCTACCTTTGGCAGTGTTATCTCAGAAGAAAAGAAAGAAGAAGAATCCTCCGCCGAGGTGAAGGTAGCAGTTAAAGGTGGAAGACAGTGTTTACCCAATGAAGTCATGCGACATGACTTTTATTTGGCTAGTTTCTTAGATTTTGTGGATGAAGAAGGTACTTTAAAGTCAGCCACCAAATCAGGATGGATCCACATAATCTCCCCCTTATCGATTTACAAAGGAACAAGACCATCAGTTCGTGCAAGTGGAAGATTGACAATCTCTAGAGTAGCTTTCGGAATGGGTATGACTCCATCCTACAAAAGTTGAGCAGGAAAATTGCCAAACTGTAGAGAGATGAGTTAGCAGTAATGGTCTTCTCGTCCTGCTGAAAAGTGATTGCGTCGGATTTGATCATCTCTTGGATCTTCCCTTTGAGCACATAGTATGCTCGAGTCGGGTGTCCAATAAACCTGTGATACACACAATAGATGATCAGATTTACCTATTTCCTCTGGCCGTTTTGTGTCTAGCAGCTGAAGTTTATTGCTCTTGATCAAGCAATCGAAGATGCTCATGTATCATCCACGTCGAAGGGGTATTCTTCTTTCGGACGTTGTGCCCTTTGTGGTGGTGCCATTGGAGTAGGTGTTGACTGACCTATGTTGATGGCTAGAGCTTCTTTGCCTTTAAAATTGATAGCCAAAGTCTCTTTGCCTTTGCGGTTATTCTGACGGCCACCGTTGTTGGATGCAGCATGTTCATCTCTGTCAAGATTAGGCATCTGAATGCCTACTTATTTGACCTTGTCAGCACTTTCTACTGCTGCTTTAGAATTTACTATGAAGGAAGGCCAATCCTAAAACTGTGTAGAGCCAGTCTACATGCTGATTATAGGCAACAAGTTTGATTTACATGTGTGTATAGTCAGAGCATCTGGAGTTCCCAGAGGCATTTTGAGTGCCTCATGGCGGAATTGTTCAATGAAACGTTCAGTAGTTTCATTATGCCGTTGTTTGATTTTGATGAGGGCTGACATAGTCATGTCATTTGTTCCCTCATAAAATCATTCGAGAAATATTTGTTTGGATCCAGAAAAGAAGGTTACGCAACCGTCTGGCAAACTGTGGTACCAGTCGTAAGCTGCACCAGCTAAGCATCCTACGAATACTCTAGTGAGTAGAGCATCGTTCGGCTGAAATTAGTCAATCATTACCTCAAAGTAGTTGAGGTACTGGCTTGGGGATTATAGAAGCATGAAAAAATCTCAGCTGAAGACATCCCTTCGCCAAAGCACAGAAGATGCAAAAGACTCAGGCTCAGTGCTAAAAAGACAAAACAGAAGATATAGAGAGAAGTCCCTTCATTGTCATGTCTACCAAAGTCTAGTACAGACACATCAAGACTATAAATAAGGGATTAATTATGTTCTTCTACAAAGGATTTAGTACAAATTCGACAAAAGCCTAGTGGGATCTACAAGGGATACAGTCTTCATCGAAGCGCAACCTTCTTTCTACTCGATACACATACTGGAAGATTAACTTCCATCGAAGCATGTTCTGATGTTCTTATGGGCGCAGCCTTTCAGAAGCATATCAGCAACTCAGCACTTTGAAGAAGCCAGAGCCTTCAAGCCAGAGGTGCAGCCACTTGCCTACGCCAACCTCAGAAACAAGATAGTGGTAGGGCCCTCCTCTCCTTCTTTTATTCCAGAAGCCATTGTCTTTACTCTAGAGGCGTAGCTATCTACCTGCACTAATCTCCACATGCGCAAGGGTGTCATACCCTTTCCTTCGCAGCCAACGCCTTCACTTTTAGAGGCACAGCTACTTACCTGTGTCCGTATGAGGCGTAGGATGGTGATATGCTTACACCATCTCCATTTCCACGATGCAGTCATTTGCTCTGGATCAGAAGCTTAAGTAACTTCTCTACAATAGACTTGGAAACTCCCATCGTAACCAATGCAAGTCAACCTGTGTAGTGCCCCATCCCGCTCAGTCAATCGGAGGAATCGAAACGCCGACGGCGTTCGGACTTAGCCTTGCAACGGCTGCTCAGAGACATCGCTCGGTCGAGGCGACCGCTCGCTCAGTTGGGTAGTTTTGGTGAACTCGCCTCATCTTAGCCTTTACATAATAAAATGCATGTTTTCAACTTGTACAAGGAGGCTTGATAATAAAAGAAGACGAATCTACATAGCTAAAGGGAATAATCCCGACGGGTCAAATTGAGTTAGAATATGGAAAGGTCCAACGGTCGGCTTAGAGTTGGTGCACGGCATGCTTGAAAATGACACTCGGTCCTTCGTCCCGTGGCTTGGGAGAAGGAAAAGTTGGTATTCACCACAAGCTAAGAGTTAACCAAATTCATAGGCGTCGCCCACAAAAATGCTTCATAAAGCATGCACGGTCTCTTCGCCCAAGGCGTGGCATAGCCTCTGTTCGCCGACGGGTTTAGTTGTATTGTACGGCTTGTGGCATAAGTTTAGGTACCTCAAATAACTTGGTTGTTCAAGTCGAACGCGTGCACGACACATTCCTACGACGTGAGGCTTGACGCAGCCTTTGCTCGTCAAGTTGTTGCAAAGTAAGTTAGGCGAGTTACGTTAAGCTAACAGGAGTAGTAGCCGGCACGGCCCTATGAGTTCTACGGCCGGATATAACCACATAGTCTCACGATCGTATGGCCCATCATATAGAGTATGACTTGGGCGGTGGTGTCACATAGAGTTTCAAGTTGGTTTGAGACACGATGGCACGGACTTAGTGTTCTAAGGCACGGGCCACGGTTAATCTATTGAGTTCGGAAAGTGTTTCAAATAGTTGTTCTTGAGTTGAGTAAAATGATAAGGCAAGAAAGAAGAATACTCACGACTGGGTAATTGAGGCAAGAAAGAAAGAATGCTCACGACTGGGTCGTTGAGGCAAGAAAGAAAGAATGCTTGCTACTGGGTCGTCGAGACAAGATCTCAAATGTGAGAAGTGTTGAACTTAGCCCTGAAAGAGATGGTAACACTAGAAGTTGCAATGACTGTGTGAGACGTCAGTTTGAGTCGAGTCTTGCATGGTCATTGGACAACTTGTACAAGATAAATAAAATAAACAGTTTCTCGAACGGCGACCCAGGCGGCCCATAGAAACCGTTGCGATAGAGACATTTCATAGACTGTGTGCTGGATGACCGCACGGGTTAGGCGTGGACTTGCAGCAGAGCTAGATACTCACGTTGGCAAGGGCGTCCGTCTAATCAAAACGACAAAAGGAGTCCACAATGGCTCTGGGAGCCAGTGACCAAATTTTTATAGTTGAGTCGGCAGAATAGCGGCAAACCGCGTGTATGCCTTTGGATTTGGTCTAGAACTTGAATGTATGTTTAGTCGGTAACACAAAATATTTGGGCCTAAGATTTGGCTGCAACGAAGACACCGTGCTTCGGCACGAGATGTGGCGTCGAGTCTTGAGTTGTCGGCATATAAGTTGCATAGTTTGGATGTAAGTTGTCTTGAGTTTAAGTCAGGTAACGCCGCAAGGCAAAGTTGGTCGAGTGACACTTAACCCACAAGTCTTGATTGGGTCAGTTGATGATTTAGTAGCAAAGGGTCGCGAGGCGGCAAGGGCAGTGAGGCGACGGTATGATTGAGTCTCACTTGTGTTGTGACGCACAGCCTCAACAAGGACTTATAGCACAGTCACACGGGAAAGGAGTCTTATCGCGTAGTTGCGTCTTTGATTTTAAGCCGTAAGGCAAGCACGACCTGATAGGTTAATGTTGTTGAGTTGATGTTGCATTACAAGCACGAAAGGGTCTTGAGACACAAAATAGGCCAAGGCGTCTGTCCTAAAACCGATCCTAAGAAAAGACTAGAAAGACAATTGTTAAGAAGGGACTATGTTGCACAAAGTAAATCAAACGTGTTGGTTTTGTATGGGTGGGCAAGAAGCTCATTCCACCAGTACAGTTGAGTACTGACACCCACATAGTTTTTATGTGCAGGCACAGGTAGAAGCTCGTGGTACGGAGTTCGCTTGGATGCGTCGAGGCACAGAGTTCCTTGGTGATTCGAAGCGTGCGGCCGTATGGAGTCAAGACTTATACGGGACATAATGTATAGACATCGCCTTCCGAAGCTTCCGCTGGTTTAAGCATTGTATTGAGAGATGAGAGAGAGCTGAGTGACTTGTAATGTGAGCTTGAGAGACTTGTAATCTTGGCCTTGCACCCCATTGTAACCGTTGTTTTCAATATCAATAAAGAGCTTCTTTGAATAACTTGTGTTTTGTTCTAATTTTTGCTGCTATTATTCAATGTCTTTGCATCGGACTTCTGTGCGACGACCCCTTCACAGCCGCTAAAATCGGTCGTTATGGAATCCGCCTTTCACGAACGCAATCTAGGCTCGTGCGACATCATGCCTTAGCAAGGAAGATCACTCCTACGGGAGCGGGGCGTGACATTATGGTATCAGAGCACGGCTTTACGTCCTTGGACTATCGATTGAATTTTTTAACTCCGTTGTTTCCGTAAACTCTAAATTATTACTTCCGCATGTTGATGTCGTTGGTGCACTCTCTCTCAAAAGTCCCACGGGATGTCCATACAATAAGTCTATCTATTTTACAAAACGTAGAACAGTTTTTGAAAAGAAACAAAAAGATGGTTTGCTTAAGCATGGTTGGCTAAGTCGGGCTAGGCATATACACCAAAGTTGTGTCGACCTTAGAAAAGTCGAGTGCGGGAATTGAATAGTGTCGAGCAAGAATGAGTTGGACTCAATTGAGTGAATGAGATGACTATCGATAAGGTGCTATCGAGCGACGACAACGTCGGTACGATATAGATGATCGTACGTGAAATTTAAGAAATGGTTCGAATAGAAAATTTGAAGAAGTCAATTTTGATTTGAATGAAAGTTTGAGGATTTGTTGAACGACTTCATCCCTGAGTGGTATATGCTATAGCCTCAGGAATGTCGATCGATCGATTGAGGATTCGGGGTATCGATGAGTCTATCAGCAAGCGTCGCACATATGCAAAGCCTTAGATTGAGTGAGTTATTGTCATGAAGTTCGATAAGTGGATTCGAACAAATTAGAAATGATACGCATGGAACGTGCACGGGATTGAAGATTGCGCGAGTATGAAATGCGAAGGTGATTGAGTAGATAAATCAAATTGAGAAAAAGTTAAGGTGTAGTGAACGAATGACTTGATAAAGGAAATCGATATGGATCATATGTGAAAGGTTAGCACGACAGGTAGATAGCATGCATAAGAAAAGTTGAATTTTGAAGTTATATAATGACTCTAAGGATTGGATTGAATGTTGCTCGATGATTTGAGTTAGCAAGGAATGATACAAATTGAGAAAATACGTTGGTTGATGACTTAAGTTGGACGGATGAACAATATGTGAATTTGGTTTGAGGAAATTGATGTTGTGAATGAATCGAGGGATAACAATCTAACTTGAATTGAATGTCGAGGAGATATCCAGTTGGATGATAAAATCAATCGCATGACTCATAATTGGTTGCAAAGGAAGATCATCAGGTTACGCATATCGTCGATGGTATTGAGGCGTATCAAAGACCGATATGCGATAACTCGGGGGTACTCTAACTCGACGAATAACGATCGTGCAAATGTTATTGTTCGGTTGGATGCTATACTTAGGATTTTGATTGAGATAAACGTTGGATGAAAATGATTATGTCTTGAGGGTTACGCGGATAACCACAGCGTCGACATTTTTGTCTTGTGTGAGCGCAACTCCAGCCTCGCACATGCGTTGTGTCGGATTTGGGGCGATTGTTCCGCGTGAGCGCTGACATGATGATTCATGTTGTAGGAATGATCGATCTCGAAAAATCAGGATGCGGCAACTTTGATTGTCTCGACTTGTCGGTTTGATACGAAAGAAAATTGAGGATGTTAGGACTTGCGATTGATGAATGAATAAAACTTGAGGATTGAGTAGGTCCAATCCGTGCATCGATAATGAATTAGTCTAGACGCAAAACAAGAGTTACGTAGTCCCGATGAGGATGATTATCCCGTGGGAGCGTGCATGGTGATTCATGTCCATCGTGGATAATCTGACTCGCGTGAGATCGGGGTGCAATGTATTGTTAAGCTAAACGACCTCATGATCGAATACGTGAATTAGAATAGATGACTTAGGAAATGTGGAATGTGAAATTTTGGTAAAGCGATGAATTGTGTCATATTGTGTTTGACTTGGAAGGATTGATAGGCGAATTATGTCGAACGTGTTTGAAGAGATAGACTATGCGTAGATGGTTTGTTGAACGAGCGATATTGAGATGTCGTAGAATTGGTTGAACGTAAGTTGTCATAGGATGGCTTTGCTGAATGACTCGGACCCCGTGCGACGAATATTAGGATGTGCGTAGGGAATCGATGCTCGATGTTTAGAAATCGGAGTGATACGAGCTTGGGTAGAAAATCCCGTACTATCAATTTGGTTTGACCTTAGGATGGGGTCAGTGTTGATATTGTTGTTTGAGAACTATGATTCCAATACTGATGGAAAGACATAGCCTAGCAGTTAGGCAGACATCCGAGTGCGAAGTGGTAGGATTTTGGAGGCACCACTCGCGAGTATCGGTTGACATGCATGTATATCAGGGATGCCCGAATATGTGCACGATCCGACTGAGTGGTGATGGTGGATTCTCTATCACGAGGCTTGGCTGAAATGCATGTATTTTGGGGACGCCTAGAATATGTGCACGATTCAACTAAGTGATACGTTGAATCAAGTGAGACTTGAGGAACGAAAAAGTGTCCAAGATTTTGAGATCGTGAGTTTAGAAGAAAAGGATTGTGGGTAGCACGAACGTGACTCGAATTTGGGAAACGCATAGGCGTAGTGTGTACGAGAGTTCTTGAATGTTGAGTAAAGTGATAAGTCAATAAGTAAGTACTCAGTTAGTTTCGAAGATGAAACTTTTTTTGAGTGGTGTATGATGTAGTACCCCATCCCGCTCAGTCAATCGGAGGAATCGAAATGCCGACGACGTTCGGACTTAGCCTTGTAACGGCTGCTCAGAGACATCGCTCGGTCGAGGCGACCGCTCGCTCAGGTGGGGTAGTTTTGGTGAACTCTCCTCATCTTAGCCTTCACATAATAAAATGCATATTTTCAACTTGCACAAGTAGGCTTGATTATAAAAGAAGATGAATCCATATAGCTAATGGGAATAATCCCGACGGGTCGAATTGAGTTAGAATATGGAAAGGTCCAACGGTCAGCTTAGAGTTGGTGCACGGCGTGCTTGAAAATGACACTCGATCCTTCGTCCCGTGGCTTAGGAGAAGAAAAAGTTGGTATTCGCCACACGCTAAGAGTTAACCAAATTTATAGGCGTCGCCCGCATAAATGCTTCATAAAGCATGCACGGTCTCTTCGCCCAAGGCATGGCATAGCCTCTGCTCGCCGACGGGTTTAGTTGTATTACACGGCTTGTGGCATAAGTTTAGGTACCTCGAATAACTTGGTTGTTCAAGTCGAACGCGTGCATGGCACGTTCCTACGACGCGAGGCTTGACGCAGTCTTTGCTCGTCAAGTTGTTACAAAGTAAGTTAGACGAGTTATGTTAAGCTAACAGGAGTAGTAGCAGGCACGGCCCCATGAGTTCTACGGTCGGGTATAACCACATAGTCTCACGATCGTAAGGCCCATCATATAGAGTATGACTTGGAAGGTGGTGTCACATAGAGTTTCAAGTTGGTTTGAGACACGATGGCACGGACTTAGTGTTCTAAGGCACGGGCCACGGTTGATCCATTGAGTTTGGAAAGTGTTTCAAATAGTTGTTCTTAAGTTGAGTGAAATGATAGGGCAAGAAAGAAGAATGCTCACGACTGGGTCATTGAGACAAGAAAGAAAGAATACTCACGATTGGATCGTTGAGGTAAGAAAGAAAGAATGCTCGCGACTGGGTCGTCGAGGCAAGATCTCAAATGTGAGAAGTATTGAACTTAGCCCTGAAAGAGATGGTAACACTAGAAGTAGCAATGACTGTATGAGACGTCAGTTTGAGTCGAGTCTTGCATGGTCATTGGACAACTTGTACAAGGTAAATAAAATAAACAGTTTCTCGAACGACGACCCAGGCGGCCCATTGGAACCGTTGCAATAGCGCCATTTCGTAGACTGTGTGCTGGATGACCGCACGGGTTAGGCGAGGCATTACAGCGGAGCTAGCTACTCGCGTTGGCAATGGGCGTCCGTCTAATCAAAACTACAAAAAGAGTCCACAATGGCTTTGGGAGCCAGTGACCAAATTCATATAGTTGAGTCGACAGAATAGCGGCAAACTACGTGTATGCCTTTGGATTTGGTCTAGAACTTGAATGTATGTTTAGTCGGTAACACAAAATGTTTGGGCCTAAGATTTGGCTGCAACGAAGACATCGTGCTTCGGCACGAGATGTGGCGTCGATTCTTGAGTTGTCGGCATATAAGTTGCATAGTTTGGATGTAAGTTGTCTTGAGTTTAAGTCAGGAAACACCGCAAGGCAAAGTTGTTCGAGTGACACTTAACCCACAAGTCTTGATTGGGTTAGTTGATGATTTAGTAGTAAAGGGCCGCGAGGCGACAAGGGCCGCGAGGCGACAAGGGCCGCGAGGCGGCGGTATGATTGAGTCTCACTTGAGTTGCGAGGCATGGCCTCAACAAGGACTTGTAGCACGGTCACACGGGAAAGGAGTCTTATCGCGTAGTTGCATCTCTGATTTTAAGTTGTAAGGCAAGCACGACCTGATAGGTTAACGTTGTTGAGTTGATGTTGCATTGCAAGCACGAAAGGGTCCTTAGACACAAAATAGGCCAAGGCGTCTGTCCTAAAATCGATCCTAAGGAAAAACTAGAAAGACTATTGTTAAGAAGGGACTATGTTGCACAAAGTAAATCAAACGTGTTGGTTTCGTATGGGTGGGCGAGAAGCTCATTCCACCAGTACAGTTGAGTACTGACACCCACATAGTTTTCATGTGCAGGCACAGGTAGAAGCTCGTGGCGCGGAGCTCGCTTGGATGCGTTGAGGCACAGAGTTCCTTGGCGATTCGAAGCGTGCGGCCGCATGGAGTCAAGACTTATATGGGACATAATGTATGGACGTCGCCTTCCGAAGCTTCCGCTGGTTCAAGCATTGTATTGAGAGATGAGAGAGACCTGAGTAACTTGTAATATGAGCTTGAGTGAGCTTGAGAGACTTATAATCTCGGCCTTGTGCCCTATTGTAACCATTGTTTTCAATATCAATAAAGAGCTTCTTTGAATAACTTGTGTTTCGTTCTAATTTTTGCTGCTATTATTCAATGTCTCTGTATGGGACTTCTGTGCGACGATGCCATCGCAGCCGCTAAAATCGACCGTTATGGAATCCATCTTGCACGAGCACAATCTAGGCTCGTGTGGCATCACGCCTTAGCAAGGACGATTGCTCCTACGGGAGCGGGGCGTGACAACCTGTCGCTCTAAAAGTACAGTAATCCCGCCAATCTGAAGCATAAGCCTACTTGTCACCTATAGCACAGTGACTCTGGTAGCCCTAAACACAGCTTCATAATTTGCTCTATACGTGCAGAAGTCTCGTCGTCATTCGAAGCCAAGTCCATACGTCGTCTGAAAGCACAGAGGTTCTGTCGTCTCCAGAAGCACGGTCTACTCGTCGCCCCAGAAGCACAGCAGCACTTAGTCCTCACCAGAGGCGCAGGAAGCATGGGTCCACCCTAATTGGTTTGTTTGAACCGTCTCTTGCAGAGAAGATTGGGATTAAATCATGATTGATATCATATCATATTGATTTAAATCTTAGATGAGTATCAATTGGACTCCAAATCTAAGATGAAATCCCAAGATTTACTCGGCTATATTCGAGCAAGCAAATCGGCACGTGTCAGCGTCGCAGAAGCCCGTACCGTACAATGATGGCAGATTCTTTCATGTCTCAGGAACCCTAATGCACACACATGTGCTCGGTTCTCTATAAATAGAAGGAGTTCTTCTTCTATTAAGGGATAGATCAAAAATTGACAGAAGAAAATCGACAATCTTCAAAGGAGTAGCGATCTCCATCTACGAAGAGTCGACCACCATCATCCACATATCAACCAAAGAACCAACCAACCAACCATCTTCAAGGGATCTTCTCCTCCAGACAGCCTCTTGATCGGTGACCCCAAAGTCCTATCAAAAGCACTAGAGAGCCATGGCAAGGTTGATTCGTCGTCAGATCATCAACGGAGTAAAGGAGCCGCTGTAGTGCTCGATCTCTACTGTCACACTTTCCCAGAAACTTTTTCTTCCTATACTTAGAATATCCTGTTTAGGACTTCCTTCTTTATACACAGATACCTTATATGTTCAATAAAGCAAAAAAATTGTTTAACATTTTGTTACGTCGAATAAAATGACGACTCTGCTAGGGACTACCTTCTCCTTCAATGAGAAGGCGGTGATGCAATCTGATGACAACTTGCTGGAAGCTTCTCAAGACATACCGGTCGTACGCTTCGACCAGCAGGCTTTTGAAGATCTCCTCTCTGATAAAAAGTCAAAAACTTCGAAGCGGTTGGCACAACCAAAAAAGACTCAACGTGTATGGAGGCCTCAGGCGGCTGCAGCCAGCAACACGATGGTAGGAACTGCGTCTCAGGATCCCCTCAACATCAAGGCCACAGAGAAAATCTCGGCTGCTACAGCCTTATCTCCTCGCCCAAATTCTGTCCTGGAAAAGCAGGGCGAAGAAGATGGAGGTTCCATGGTTGATCTAACAAAGAAACGATGCCAAAGGAAGCGTACACCGGTTGTCAAGCCCCGAACCAGAATCACCCGAATCATCGTCCTCGTAGGGGGCATGATGCCGCACGAGCCTGGAGTTGCGCTCGTGCAAGGCAAGATGACAAGTTCTCAAAATGGTTATCTTTTAATTTGATATTAGCAAACGGAAGAAAATAGAGTATACGAAACAATTTTCTTTATTGATAATGAACTGAGATTACAAAGACTTTCAATAGCCCAACTGAATTTGCCAGATTGGCTACAACGCTCAAGTTCTTTCTTGCCCACAAAGGATTTCACCGTTTCATATATCATGCCTTCTATATCTTGGCCGCATCAATCATGTTGCAAGTCCAAGCGTCAATACGATCGCACGCTTCAAATGCTAGGACATTCCATGCCTCTGCGCGATCAAGCGAAGCTTCGTCGCGATCAATCCATTCCCTGCACCATGCAAAAAAGCTGGTAGGGGATCAGTATATTCGTCCTCATATGTACTGATGAAAAGACGTACTTTCTAAACCGACATTTAGTATTTATATTGAATCATGCAACTTAGCTTATGATCTTGCTATATTCTCCTTAGGGTCGATTTCATGGCATATTCAAAAGTGGTAAAGCATGTTATCATGGCAAGCATGTTATTTGAATTGAATAAGAAAGCATGCAAGCAATATCGTATTTGTTTCGTGGCACGACTTCTTACCAGCATAGACGTAGTCGCCCTTGTACTGACGCAAGGTGAATACGCCCCATTCCTTTCCTGTCATGTTACAAGTGCTCTCTATGTAGGATCTTTGTGTGCAAGATACATACATACCTGCACTCTCAACCCATCGTTCCTTAACTATATGAAGGTCATTGGCGTATTCACGCCAAAATAGACTAAAGTTTCTCTTTTCGTTTCTTTCTCTCTTTCTTTTCTTTCTCAAATTGGGTAGCCCGACGCTTCAAGGGTTGGATTGCTATCCCAACAACCGAAGATATATCGTATGCATACCATCTTTTGCGGCTTTTCATATCTATAACCGGTTGCTAGTTGTCTTACAGATGTGCGCCCATCAAAGATTATATCCCTCCTAGGCCGAACGGTCCCGGTGCTCCGGCTACCCGTTCGGAGGGAACATTCCCATGTACAGGAAATTATCTCAATTTCCTCAAGTCCATTCGACCATGCAATGCACTATTATTCAAACAACCAAACATAGTCTTGAGTTCGAGACTTAGACTTTATCATCTCGTATTTCTTCCATTAACTTTCTATGTTCTCATATTTCATACTTCGTTTCAATGTTCAATGGCATCATGCCTCGACTCAATGTTCATCAACCGGATGACCCGAAGGCCCCAAACACCTTTCGAGGCATCATGTCACATCTGACAGTTCCATCACCTACTTGCCACAACTGTTCTCTTCGCAACGAAGCCATCTTTTATGATTTTCGTGCATGTAGGCTCGCTTTGACACGATTGTTCTCATTTCTTCAAGTCGTGCATGCGATACACGCCTCGATACCATAATTCCATGTTCTTAGCCTTAATGTATAATGTTCGTGGCTTGCACGCTAGGGCGCTCGCCTTCAAAATCTTTCAATGTGCTAGCCTTTCTAACTCGTGCATGAAGGCACGGAATGGCTCGCGTACGAAGGCACTCGCCGAATACTGTTATCCCATGTTCTTGTGGCTTGCGCACCGAGGCACTCGCCTTTGTAATATCTAATGTTCCATAGCGACTCATGCATTTGATGCTGTAATGCTCCAGTCCCAAAATACGTAGGACTAGGAACGTAGACATGCCAGCCGTATAATAAAAATACGTAAGCTGTAAATGCAGTAGAACCACTACTACTAATCTCATCTACAAAATGAAAGAAATAAAGATATCATATAATAACCATGATTTGTCTTTATACAATATGTTGGATGGAGAAAAATCTACTACTAACTATTTAAAAGAAAAGAAATACAAGACATGAAATAATTTAACGAAGGTAGTAAGAAAGACCCAAGACACATCATCTTCGAAGGGATGGAGAATATCACGATCTCGGCTATAATACCTGCGGAAGACAAGAACACACACTTAGGGAGATAACCAGGTTCTCAGAGGGACGTAACAAGATACACAATATCATACCATATAAACTGAATATAACTGCTCAATAATAAGTAAGATCGGATCATAACATGGTCCAATACCTCACCTTTTGGATTAGTGTACCATCCCCCCAACCAAACATGGACAGGAGCTGGCACACTAACCCACGATGAAGTATATTTCCAAGTCACAAATCCAATATGGTATCTGGACCCCAACAAGGTTCAATACCTTCTCATCGAAGTAGTAAGCCACACCTACAACCAAATAAGGACAAGATGTGGCAAACTAATACGCGACAAGTTATTGTTCCAAGCCACGGTCAGATACAAGTACCCAAACCAAGAGTACTCATACCTAACGGACAAGGGTGCCTAACCAAGCTAAGTGAATACAGTTTGAAGAATAGTTCATGGTCGCATGACTACCGGGTCAAGTCAGGAAAATACCAAGGTAGTACAGTACCTTAGTAGCGAGTCACAACACCATATACTATTCCTCAGTATCGAGCGAGTCTATAGAATATAGTCTACCTATCGTTCCTCAGTAGCGAACGAGTATACGATAGATAGGGTGGTAGTCAACTTCCAATCATGTTCTCCCCGTCCAATGCCAACTCATAATTGCTAAGTCATCTAGCATGCAACTCTATTAGTAGTTATTTCCTAACGCACGGCTTATACGTACTGGTGGCCAGCCAATCACACATGTTCGAGTCCTATATGTGACTCACAACAATATGGTATAAACATGTCAAGGCATATGAATGCAACACACAAAGGGTGGTTCCTTAAATCTAATTTTAATGTACAAGAAAATAGTACATAGCAGGAAATAGAACTAAACAGTAAAAATTCTATCTACTTATGCCATATATCATAATTTATTTTATAGAAAATAAATAATGAATAATGTATGAATATGAGCTAAAGTAAAATAATCAGCTAATGGCAAGGTATCTTGACTGAGATTGTGTGCAAAAAGGCAACATGTAATAGCTCGAACCGTCAGAATAACAAAGCGATGAAAGCCAAATCCTGCATACATCCTCGGATGCTGAAATAAATACCACGAACGTGTTCGAAATATAAGATATGCCTAGGAAACGCTTGTCCAAAAGTTAAATTCTGGAATAGGGGCAAAATTGTACTTTCGGGTCAAAACGATGTCCGTCGTTGAACCCGTTTTACACCGAAATGCGTGCCAACATCTACTGTCTCTAAAGTCGTCAAACTACATGTCTACAGATTTGTTTTGATGAGACGAACCCAGCGGTATTTCCAAGTTTGGATTCCGGTAGGCCGTACACAAAATCGTCCGTTGAGTGGAATTGTGGGCCCGCCAAAATGGCGTCCCGGTCAACCTTCTCAGAATCGAACCAAACTTGACACCGGACCAGAAAAATAATACGGTCCTGCTGGCGCAAGTTTCGTCTTAATTCGACAACTGTATACGAAGTTATGGTCAAGTTTGTAAAACGTCGATACGGGGGTATCTCGACGGATACGCGCTGATTTCGTCGTGCACACGCAACGAAATCAAGTTCCGTCTATTCCCATACGTCGACAACATCCATATGCGCCTTTCTATGTGTATAGTGCGTGACCACGTCGTCCGGTTTGTCGGGGCGCACGCCGTATCGGGGTGTTTTTCTAATTTTTGAAAACAAAATTTATAATTTTTCGTAAAACTTTAACAACGTGTAACTTTTTACACACTAGATGAAAAGTGAATCCAGAAGGTGCGTTACAATCTCGGTTATGTTATCTTTGAATGACTTTGATTAGTTTCTACAAAATTTTAATGTACGTAAAGAAAAGTGGCCGACAAGTTGGTATTTTAAACAGTTCTTAATATTCCAAAAAAGTAGTTTTTCTCCAACTTTATCTCAATTTTTAGAGCAAGTTAGATAGCCATATCGAAATCCACCTGGGGGATCTCAAAGAGGATCATGTGGGCTTTCTACATGAATTTACGGATCTAAAAACGATTAGAATTGAAGAAGAAATCGCATGGTGAAGTTGGGTACCTCGATGTTAAATTCTGTTGTTGTGGGTGTTTGTTGTTGTCGCTGTGGCGACCGTAAGGCGGGACTGCTATCTCTCCGACGAGGCTGGGAACGCACGCCGAGGTAAGGGGGAGGAGGAAGGAAGGAGGAAAGAGGAGGAAGGAGGAGGAGGTGATTAGGGGTTTTCTAAAACATATATATATATATATATATATATATATATATATATTTTGGAAAAGCCTTTATTGATAGAAACTAAAAACGGGGACTGGGCCCACAGGAAGGCGCCAGCCCAAACCTAGCCAAAACTGGACACTAGACTGAGCCCACAAGCGGGCACCAGCCCGGTCCAACCACACGAAAAAAACATTCGAAATTCAAAAACAGGTAGGAACAGAGATGCGTGGAATCCGAGGGGACAGGCCTACGTGACGAGAAGGCGCGTGGTCCGAGGGGACCAGTCCAAGCGCGCGGCCCGAGGAGGGGCCAGACCGGGCGCTGGGCCTGAGGTGGCGGGGCCAGACCGGGCCGCTGGTCCCGAGGATGGGCCTCGGAAAACCCAGGCGCGGTCGGGATAGCGACGCCGGGTGGAGACGGCCGACGGGGGGGACCGGGGAATGGGCTCCGCCGGGGGGTGGCTCGACGCCACGGAGGGGAAGGGAAGGAGATGGTGCCTCCGGTGGGAGTCAACGCCACCGGGGGGGGCCAACGCCACCGGGGGGGCCAACGCCACCGGGGGGGCCAACGCCACCGCCGGAGGGGGTGAAGACGCTGGCGGAGGAGCGCGGCTGAGGGGAGGATCTGGGCACGCTGGGCCGGAGAGGCGACCATGGGAGGAGGAGATGCTCCCGGGGGGGGTCGAGGGGGAGCACGACTCCGGCAAGGCGAGGGAGAGGCCGTCACGGCTAGAGGGGCGGCACCGACCGCACCTGCACCAAGAGGAGGCAGCGGGGAGACTCGTACCTCCAGCGACGGGAGGGGCCCAATAGGGGGAAGTCGAGGGGGCAGCGCCGGCCCAGTAGGGGACAACCGATGGGGAGTGGGCCTCGGCCGGCCGGGCGGGGACGGAGACTCAGTACCACCCTAGAGTGGTAGGGTCCTGCCAGTAGGAGCCCGTCGACGAGGGGAGGGCGACGGGTGGGGGGAGGGGGGCCGAGGGGAGCGACGTGGAAGGGGGCTCCAGAGGGGCTTGGTCATAGGAGATCCTCGGCCACGGCGGCGGGCGCGGCGGAAAGGGAGTCGGGGTGGGGGATGAAGCCCTCGGTCGCGGCAGGATGCTCCGAGAGAAGGACCTCAGCGGAGGCGGGAGGAGGCGCTCGAGGAGGAGGGGGCACGGAGGGGCTGCCCGAAGCCGCGATGAGGGGGGCTCGGAAGGAGGGCCAGCCGGGTAGATGGCGGCTGCCAGGGCGGGGAGAGCCTGGGCAGGAGGAGCGCCAGAGGCTGCCGAGGGTGGAGGAGACGCTGCGGCGGGACGACGACCCTGGGGAGCGGCGGGCCGGGCCGGGCCGGGTCCACGCAGGGCACGGGGCACCGAAGAAGTGAGGCGAAGGACCGAGGAGGGACGGGGCTGGCGACGGCCGAGGGCACAGGAAACGGCGGTGCCGACGACGCCGAAGGCGGCATCGGCTTCGGAAACGAGAGGGAAAGGGGGGATCTGCCACACGACTGGCAAGCCCCCGCCAGGGAAGGGGGGCGCCTCCCTGCGGAGGGGGACCAGGCCGGGCGAGAAGGCCAGGGAGGCCGGAGGGGACGGGGTACGCCCAGCGAGAGAGGGGACGCCCGGAATCGGCCGGTCGCCGCCCATGGCCGGAGAGGGCGGGCTCGAGGAGATGGAGGGCACCTTCGAGGGGGATCCCGAGCCACATCCCTCTATTATATATATGTGTGTGTGTGTGTGTGTGTGTGTGTGTGTGTGTGTGTGTGTGTGTGTGTGTGTGTGTGTGTGTGAAAGAGGGAGGAGTTCGGCCCCTTGGGCGTAGCATGATGCTGCTGCTGCTACTGCTGCTGCTGCTTGTTGATTACTTGTGGTCGGTTCCCACATGGTGGGGCCGACCACATGTTATATATATTTATATATATATATATATATATATATATATATATATATATATATATTTTGCCGACCACATGTTATATATATATATATATATATATATATATATATATATATATATATATATATATATATATGCACTTCTAAAATCTCAACAAATTCAAATTAAAACTTTAATCGTATCTAACCATATATATAGTGTATTTGAATATATTTACATATCTATATATATTTAGTTGGCAAGAAAATCATAATTAACTAAACCAAAGTATATATTGAATTAGTTCTAAAAAAATACATTGATAATAAATTTAAGTAATAAAATAATCAAATGATAATTTTTGGTGGACATATATTATACCTCTTATCCGTGTCCAAAAATTGTACGAATATTGTAAAACAGTATTTAAATAATAAAATACTAATTTTTTTACCAATAATTAAATAATTAGGGATTATACGTAAATTTCTAAAATAATTTAGGAAATAGTTGTACATACATAAAATATGCCTACATGGTAGTCTTGGTCACTCCACATTTCTACTTGGGTCTGGGTTTCGTCCGAGCCTAGTTCGGACTGAATTGGACAAACCGGGTCATCTAAAAAATCAATATATAAAATAATATCTTATTAAAATTATTTTAATAAGTCAATTCACAATTTGGCCTGGTTTTTCTTGTTTGGACATCACCATGGCTAGGCTTCTCCTGGTATGGCTAATATGCTAGTCAAGGCATACTGCTACAACTTCCGTGCTAAAAGTCATGGTCGTCTAGTGCTCCAAAACTCAATAATGGCTAGGGTCATTTCTACTAATAAAAAAAATCATAAATTGCATAAATTCATTTTTAAGTCTTTTTAAATAATAAAAAAATTAAATTTTTTTAGGGGTTTTATATCCTACCCAACTTACAAGAATTTTGTCCTCGAAATTTAGGAAGAAAAAAAATAATAATAGGTAGGGTCGGAAGATAGATGGAGTTGATCAATGTCGAAATGTGATTAAATTTGGATAACGCGAAGAAACGATGTTCAATACAAACATGCATTAGAAAAATTCTGAACTCGGTATATCTGAAAACACACCAGGGTTATGGAATTGAATAAGGGTTGCTAATGAAGGTGACAAAATTTGATAACCCGAAGAAAAATAGTGAGAAATTTAGTAGATCAAAGAGGATAATTAGACATTTGGGAGATATGGTTCCTTGAGAGAAAACTGGATACTAATCGTCTTGGTTGAGAGTTTGATTTAAGTGAATGATTAGAATCATTCTCGAGTGCTCAAGAATAATTGGAAGGGCACGATAACAATTCTAGGGCTGAAATAATGAGGAGAAGTTAAAGGCGAGGATATAGCCACATGAGTCGGTTGGTGGCTATCTACATTTCGTGTATATATAACTGATAGGACAACTAAAGGTGATACCTTGGATCGATCTATCTAGTACAGTGCATTGTCTTTCTAGAATAAGTAAAGGACAAGAACAATAAAGGTTTCAAAGTCGATGCTATTGAGTATGAATACGAGGTTCATAGGTGACAAAAATAATTCAAAAGAGAATTGCCAAGGCTGTCGCGGATGAGACTCTAAGGCAAATTTAACTACGTCTCCATCCACGTAGATTAATATACGAAGGTGAACCAAAGTGCAATAGGTTGATCAGACCATCATGCACCAGTTCTGATTAGACAATATGTTAGTGGGTGCACCCAATAAAATATGTCATGATCAAGCTTGGTAAAGAAATAAGCTTGTAAAACTCAGGCTAATTAGCAGCATAAGGTAGTCAAAATATAAGTAAGGGAGAATGATAAAGGAAATTAAATAGTCCAGGATCTTTTAAAATCTAAGTTTCGCCCGAAGTTTGGGCCTGTGCAGTTGGCTTGGTTGACTAGCTAAGTTAGGGTCCTCTGAATTTATAGTCTGAGTAAACTTATCAACATGGGTCACAAGGACAAAGGCTTTGTTAGGCCGTGAGGTATTCTACCCAACTTACAAGAGTTAAGCTAGTAGTGTGATGGAATAATGGGTCAAGCAATCAAGATAAAGCACAAATTTAAGCATTTAAGGAATTAAGTAGAACAAAATCACATATCGGGTCGAAAGAATTGAGTCGAGGTTGAGTCCCTATCCGTGGTCGAAAAATATATCGGTATCATGGTAAAGATTATAGTTTAGCCATTTTGATCAGAAGGTCATATCATGAAAATAGTGTACAAGAAGACGTTTTTAGTGGGACATGATATATCTACATAAAGGTGGGCTTGTCTAGGCCTTACATATAAAATTTGTTGGAAGGAAAAGTCTAGTGTTGTGCTCCAAATATCCAAGTCACGGTAGGGGACGCCAAAAGATCTAAACTAGAAAGTGGGAGTTCATAAGGTGACAACTAATGCACAAAAATATAGAAGATCAAGTTGAAGCATGATGTAAAATTAATTAAGCATCCAGTAAAATAATTTAGGGACACAGTTCCAGAGAGAAGATAGTCTCCTAAATGAATACAATTAAGGAACGATCAATTCATTATTCAAATTGCAAACGGTTAGTAGGTCACGAGGGAAGGTTGAGTGAGTCAATGTTAAGATATAGTCACATAGTTTGGTAGACGACTAACAACACTTGTGTATATACTACTATCATAGTCATGAGTGACATGGCATTTAGTATGGAATACTTCTAACTTATTAGGACTATCTTGGTGGCCTATCATTTAAAATTTTCACTCAAGTTCCCTCCAAAAGTTTCTTAATAAAACTTTCAAAATAAATCTACCATAATTTGTATTCACTCTAAGCCGTCCAACTTAATCATGACTTAAAATTTAAATCCCTTCCATAAATCTCAAAGTAAACCTTTGTCACGTTACTACTAACTTTTCCAAAATTTAACATTTTCATTCCAACTTTTAAACTCAAGAGTTCATCAATCATAAATCTATATAAAAATAAACTTCCATAACAAATCATAACTTTAAAACTCTAAAAAATTCAAATAATCCTCTAGATAAACTCTTAGCATATTATAAAGCAATCTAAAATTTATCGCTCAATATTTTAACGCACTCATCAACCATAACTTCTATTTCTAAGTCATTCAAACATAATCACAACTTTTTAAATGGTAAATTCTTTTAATCAATCAAAATAACCTTTCATCCCATCATTAGTAACTTTTCCCAAAAAATTGTAATATTAGCAATCCAATGTTAAACTCAATATCCAAATGATCTTATCAGTCATCAAATCATTTTTTTACCAAAATTCGGTATCAAAAATCACAACTTTTTAAGCCCAAAATCTAAATAGATTTGTAAATCTTAAATCAAATGACACGATTTCAAATTTGAAAATTTTTCTCAAAAATCGTTTCATATCTTCTAAATATTTTTAAACCAAAATTTAATATCATTACTTGCACTTAAAATTTGAAATTTAATGATCATATAAATCATAATTTGTACGACTCAATTTAAATAGTTCATACTGCTACTTTTTTAAAATCTATATCTGCTCAAAGATGTATAACTATAACTGTAACTCATTAAGTCATAGATATTAAAACTCAAAAATCCAATCCATTTCTTAAATTAATGGTATATAGATTCTAGCTATTTTTTTGTAGTATCACATAAAATTCTATCAATCCTCTAGAAATCTCAAGATAAAAACTTCCTTTGGTAATATCTCAACTTACAAACTACTAATCCTTAAGTCACACTTTTAGTAAATGCCTTTATAACTTAGTTAAGGTCTCAATGCATTCCAAGTGTCAATGTAATCACTCTAGTCATATGTTTGACCAATGAGTATATACTAGTGTAGTCATCTTCCTAGCTGTCACCAACCACAGAAAATAAGAATTCACGGTAGGACGGAATCAAGCAAGATGCAAATCTAGGAAGGCAAACGAGAGTTCAAAATTTGAAGCCAAGAAAAGAGGTCAAGATTGTGGATGATATCCTAAACTCTAATCCTATGTGCAGGCTCACATCGGTACAGTAACGTAACCGAAGTGATAAACGTGACCTGTATGGGCCACCATAAAAATATATAACGCTCCAGTTCCAAAATACGTAGGACTAGGAATGTAGACATGCCAGTCGTATAATAAATATACATAAGTTGTAAACGCAGTAGAACCACTTCTACTAATCTCATCTACAAAATAAAAGAAATAAAGATATCATATAATAACCACGATTTGTCTTTATACAATATGTTGGGCGGAGACAAATCCAATACCAACTATTTAAAAGAAAAGAAATACAAGACATGAAATGATTTAACGAAGGTAGCAAGAAAGACCCAAGACACATCATATTCGAAGGGATGGAGAAGATCACGATCTTGGCTAGAATACCTACGGAAGACAAGAAAACACACACCTGGAGAGATAACCAGGTCCTCAGAGGGACGTAACAAGATACACAATATCATGCCATATAAACTGAATATAACTGCTCAATAATAATAAGTAAGATCAGATCATAACATGGTCTAATACCTCATCTTTTAGATTAGCGTACTATCGCCCTAACCAAACAAGGACAGGAGGTGGCACACTAACCCACGATAAAGTATATTTCCAAGTCATAAATCCAATATGGTATCTGGACCCCAACAAGGTTCAATACCTTCTCATCGGAGTAGTAAGCCACACCTACAACCAAATAAGGACAAGATGTGGCAAACTAATACGTGACAAGTTATTATTCCAAGCCACGGTCAGATACAAGTACCCAAACCAAGAGTACTCATACCTAACGGATAAGGGTGCCTAACCAAGCTAAGTGAATACAGTTTTAAGAATAGTTCATGGTCGCATGACTACCGGGTCAAGTCAGGAAAATACCAATATAGTACAGTACCTTAGTAGCGAGTCACAACACCATATACTATTCCTTAGTATCGAACGAGTCTATAGCATATAGTCTACCTATCGTTCCTCAGTAGTGAGCGAATCTACGATAGATAGGGTGGAAGTCAACTTCCAATCATGTTCTCCCCGTCTAATGCCAACTAATAACTGCTAAGTCTTCTAGCATGCAACTCTATTAGCAGTTATTTCCTAACGCATGACTTATACGTACCGCGGGCCAGCCAATCATGCATGTTTGAATCCTATATGTGACTCACAACAACGTGGTATAAACGTGTCAAGGCCTATGAATGCAACACACAAAGGGTGGTCCCTTAAATCTAAGTTCAATGTATAAGAAAATAGTACATAGCAGAAAATAGAACAAAACAGTAAAAATTCTATCTACTTATGCCATGTATCATAGTTTATTTTACCAAAAATAAATAATGAATAATGCATGAATATGAGCTAAAGTAAAATAATCAGCTAATGGCAAGGTATCTTGCCTGAGGTTGTGTACAAAAAGGCGACGTCCAATAGCTCTAACCGTCAGAATAGCAAAGTGATGAAAGCCAAATCCCACATACGTCCTCGGATGCTGAAATAAACACCACGAACGTGTTCAGAATATAAGATATGCCTAGGAAACGCCTGTTCAAAAGTTAAATTCTAGAACAGAGGCAAAATCGTAATTTCGGATCAAAAATAATATCCGTCGTTGGACCCGCTTTGCACCGAAACGCGTGCCAACATCTACGGTATCTAAAGTCGTCAAACTACATGTCTACAGATTTATTTTGATGAGACGAACCCAACGGTATGTCCAATTTTGTATTTCGGTGGGCCGTGCATAAAATCGCCCGTTGAGTGGGATTATGGGCCCGCCAAAATGGCGTCCCGGTCAACCTTCTTAGAATTGAACCAAACTTGACACAGAGGAACAAAAAATAATGCGTTCCTGCTGGCGCAAGTTTCTTCTCAATTCGACGACCGTACATGAAGTTATGGTCAAGTTTGTAAAACGTCGATACGGGGGTATCTCGACGGATATGCTCTGATTTCGTCGCGCACACGCAACGAAATCGAGTTCAGTCTGTTCCCACACGTCGACAACATCCATATGCGCCTTTCGATGCATATAGTGTGCGATCACGTCGCCCGATTTGTCTGGACACACGCCGTATCGGGGTATTTTTCTAATTTTCGAAAACAAAATTTATAATTTTTCGTGAAACTTTAACGTGTAACTTTTCACACACTAAATGAAAAGTGAATCAGAAGGTGCGTTACAATCTTGATTATGTTGTCTTTGACTGTCTTTAATTATTTTCTATAAAATTTTAATGTACGTAAAGAAAAGTGGACGACAAGTTGGTGTTTTAAAACAGTTCTTAATATTCCTGAAAAGTGGTTTTTCTCCAACTTCGTCTCGATTTTTTGAGCAAGTTGGATGGCCATGTAGAAATTCACCTAGGGGTTCTCGAAGAGGGTCATGTTGGCTTTCTACATGAATTTACGGATCTAAAAACGGATTAGAATTGAAGGAGAAATCGCATGGTGAAGTTGGGTACCTCAATGTTAAATTATGTTGTTGTAGGTGTTTGTTGTTGTCGCCGTGGCGACCGTGAGGCGGGACTGCTATCCCTCCGATGAGGCTGGACACGCACGCCGAGGTGAGGGGGAGTAGGAAGGAAGGAGGAAAGAGGAGGAAGGAGGAGGTGATTAGGAGTTTAGGGTTTTCTAAAACATATATATATAACTATATATATGTGAAAGAGGGAGGAGTTTGGACCCTTGGGCGCAGCATTATGCTGCTGCTGCTGCTGCTTGTTGATTACTTGTGGTCGGTTCCCACATGGTGGGGCTGACCACATATTATATATATATATATATATATATATATATATATATATATATATATATATATATATATATATATATATATATATATATATTTTTATATATATATATATATATATATATATATATATATATATATATATATATATATATATATATATATATATATTTCACTTCTAAAATCTTAACAAATTCAAATTAAAACCTTAATCTTATCTAACCATATATATAGTGTATTTAAATATATTTACATATCTATATATATTTAGTTGGCAAGAAAATCATAATTAACTAAATAAAAGTATATATTAAATTAGTTCTCAAAAATACATTGATAATAAATTTAAGTGATAAAATAATCAAATGATAATTTTTGGTGGACATATATTATACCTCTTATCCGAGTCCAAAAATTGTACGAATATTGTAAAACATTATTTAAATAATAAAATACCAATTTTTTTACCAATAATTAAATAACTAGGTATTATACGTAAATTTCTAAAATAATTTAGAAAATAGTTGTACATACATAAAATATGCCTACTATGGTCGTCTTGGTCACTCCACTATTTTTACTTGGGCCTGGGTTGGGTCGGAACCCAGTTCGGACTGAATTAGACAAACCGGGTCATCTAAAAAATCAATATATAAAATAATATCTTATTAAAATTATTTAAATAAGTCAATTCACAACTTGGCCTGGTTTTCCTAGTTTGGATACCATGGCTAGGCTTCCCCTGGCATGGCTAATATACTAGTCAAGGCACACTGCTACAACTTTCGTGCTAAAAGTCATGGTCGTCTAGTGCTCCAAAACTCAACAATGGCTAGGGTCATTTCTACTAATAAAAAAATCATAAATTGTATAAAGTCATTTTTAAGTCTTTTTAAATAATAAAAAATTTAAATTTTTTTAGTGGTTTTACAGATGCATGTTTCATTTCAATTGTTCTAACTAGTGTTTGACACACACTATGATTTATCTTCCGATCAGACCATGCCCGTGGTGTCGATAGGTTAACTTAGCATACAATGATACATTCTTACTTAGGTATGAAGGAGAAAAAGAAGAGTCAGTCCTCCTACCTTAAGCCGATACTGCCTTGTTGTTTGTCGAGCCGATGCGGCTCGATTTCATAACTTTGTTGTACGGCCAAATATTTTAACTTAGCCATTTGAGTACTTCTTGTTTATTGAACTACTTGATCAATTTCGACCTACCGTACCCAAGTCTCAACTCATTGCGAGGCAGTAATTTGGGTGTTGCGGACCCGTTGCGAATGAGGCAAAATATCGACCTCTAATATTTCAGCTTAAATGGATAGCCTGCACATGAAACTAACTAAAATCAATACTTGCATCGATTCAGACTTGTGCCTTGGTTGATTCGATTTCTTAGAATCTTGGAGCCGACTCAATGCACTTATCCTTCGGGACAATGCAGCACTTTGCATCGATTGAACTCGATGCATTCTTTTGGATAATACAACTCTTCACATCGACTTAGTTCGATGCATTGCTCGGAACATCGTAACTCTCGTATCGATTCACATCGATACTTTTTATTCGGTCAATACGACTCTTTGAGTCAATGTCTCAGCGTAATGCGCCATTCGGAGCAGGGGCATTACTGAATATACCATTCAAAACAAGGTTCATCCTCGAACCAAAACCAACACTCCTATTAAGTGTTTTATAGATCATTTCACGATCTCGTCCCACCAATGTTGTTCAGTTTTACACTATCTTGCAAGCTTTTCATTAACATTTCAAAGTCTTTCCTGCAGCTCGATTTGAATTTTGCATTACAACTCGATTTGGATCGTACACCTATTCAAGGCAGTCCTAAAAATATGTGTATTTCAGCCAAGCCTAGTAGTAGAGAATTGGAACAAAGATAACAGGTAAATTTCAGTCCTATGCTTGCCATCTCGTACTCCCATATCGAACAAAAATCTCTAGAGGTCGTTCTCAAAATTTCTATTGCGTATGTATATTCGATGCGTATGCGATTGTCTAATAAGGTCACAACATGTGACACGAATCAGAAATCGTATCACATTTTGTAAGTTTCGTACTAACTGCCACTTCCATGTGTTACGTTAAGCTGTTGCGTATGCGATCGCAACAAGTCTTCTGTAACGCCTTGCGTTCGAAATCGCTATCCAACTATTTCAGAAGTCTGGCTAGGAAACTCATCTCGATACGATTTCTTTTGTTGACTTGCAAATGCATCAACATTCAGGACTATGCCCACTAGGTTACTTACCTAGACACCGTGCTTAAATTTTCCTCGACGTAACTTTAAATTGACATTACATAAAGGCCACAATCTATCCGATACAACAGTTTATATCGAGGCAACGGTGCTCAAGGCAACAATCGCTTTGACTCAAAGTCACTACGATGCATCTTACGTTTGATTCCTAAGGAATATGAATTCACTAGCCAAATTCCCAACTTATCCGTCTCGCAACATTGAATATAATTTTGATTCACGCAAGCTAAATTGCAAGGTGAATCCAAATCTAATGACATAACTCGTAAGTCATTCTCTTACCACTCGCGCTCGTGCATAGCACGATTCTCAAAATTGCCTAGACTGTCACTCCCGTTTTCTGTTATATGTATTTTACGATACGTATACGAATTTCTGACAATTGTCAGGTGGCCCGTATTTTTACTTATCTTGCTTAGCTTAGCCTTGGTTTAAATCTTGACTTGATTGGTTCAACTCGGTTCAACATGACTTGGCTTTGCTTGGTTTGGTTTATATTGGGTTGAGATGAGAGGGGTTGCTATATAAGTCAACTTCTTCTCTCTCCTCTATTATTTGTATTTATTTCTTCATCTTTTTCATTTACTCCTCCCACCTACCAAGCCTAGGCAATTGCAACTTGCTTCATGATGGATCTCAAGTTTTATTGTTCCATTCCCTTCCTTACTTCATTCTAAGCCTCTTTAGAACTTGACATTTTTGGATTTGATGGATGGATTCTTGTAGATCTAAGTTTGTAACTTTTCGGTTTTTTCTTGGTTTTGATCTCTAAAACTTGGTCATTTTTGAACTCTAATGGTTCCATGTTGTAAAAATTCAATTCTACCCAATTTTGGCTTTTGAACCACTTGATTTCGACTTCTTATAAGAAACTTATGCTATTTTTGAGTTCATGGGTTCCCCACGCCTCTTGGTGCTGTCGGGATGATGAATAGTGCCTCATGCCCGTGTGTCGCGCTTGCGCGCAACGTGCGCCGTGGGCAATTTTACCCGCGCGCAATGCGTGACTTGCACGTCGCGCGCCCGCGCACTTCTCTGCCGTGCGCCGTGCTTGCGCGCAACGTGCTCCGTGGGCAATTTTGCCCGCGCGCAATGCGTGACTTGCGCACCGCGTGCCTGCGCACTTCTCTTTCGTGCGCCCGCGTACCGTGCTTGTGCGCAACGTACGCTATGGGCGATTTTGCCCGCGCGCAATGCATGACTTGCGCGCCGCGCGCCCGTGTGTCGTGCTTGCGTGCAACGTGCACCGTGGGCGATTTTGCCCGTGCGTAATGCGCAACTTGCGCGCAGGTCACACCAAATGACTGTTTTTGCTTCTTTGAGCTGTTTTGTAGCTAAAATCTTGAAAAACTCACATGGAAGTTGTAGATCTTTTCCTTGGCTTCAATAATATGTTATTAGTTATTTTATGCAAGTTTTTCTCGTTCAAGATAATGTATGAATAGAACACGATAGTGGCCCGCTGTGGCGCACTCTTGACAAGTAAACTGACATGATATATCATGACATGCCGTTACGACAGCTAGCCTGACATGACAAGTATAAATGACCTGGACACCGTGGGCGATTGCGTTTGTACAAATAAACCAGTACTGTCTTGCATCATGTCTAGGATAGGGACCCCTGAGTACCACGGTCAGGGGTACCTACAGTAATTGACTAAGGCTAATAAACTAGAATAATTCAGTAGACATGAAGAGATTCCCAGCTACAGGCAATACCGTTATCGGGGAGCATTAAGTGGACTTGTAGCCTACCGACGAGTAGGGCACATTTCCAGCACACAGTCACGTGTTGCATTCTTCATAAACGGACATTCGACCTGGATAACTGGATGGGCTGCAGGGCTTGTGGCTGTTGGGATAATCTCATTGCATCTTGCTAGTAACTAGGCCTATGATAACCTTAGTTAGTTAAAAGTATCAAGCCGTACTCTTGATTGGCCGTGATTGATTGGATGGAGTTTATTCCAGCTTACTCTTATCCTGATCCTGTGCAAGATTGTGACATGATATGATTATTGATGCTTGCCTTAACAATAACGATCCGGGGTCCAGTTCTGTTCAGGCGAAGGGTTACAACCCCGGTCCTTGTTTGGTTTAAGGGTTGTAACCTGGCTCCAGGAACAGTTCTGTGTCCTCTCTTCATTTATTGTCTTATTGTGACCCCATGCCATGTTCGTCATGTTTTAACTTACCTTAATACCATGATTATTTATACTGGCCTTAGCAATAAAGATCAGGGGTCCAGTTTTGTTCAGACGAAGGGTTACAACCCCGGTCCATGTTTGGTGTAAGGGTTGTAATCTGACTCCCGGAGCAGTTCTGTGACCTCTCTTCGTTTATTGTCTTCACTGTACCAATAGTATTTGAGACGGGTTTCTATTCAGGTGAAGGGCTGCAATCCTGGTCCTTGTTTGGTTTAAGGGTTGTGACCTGGCTACTTGAATGGTTTCCTCGTACTCAGTTTACTGTTGTTATCTCTATTATTATCAGTTCTTTATTTATTATCTTTAGTATTCTATTGTGATATGCTGGTTTTAGTTCCTAAGTGAAGCCTCCTTTGTGGCACTTGCTCTTTCTGGGGTCTGACCCAACTGGTTTTGTGTGGCCAGATATTGGAGCAGCTCCAGAGGATCCACCTGTCTTCCAGCAAGATGGTGACCACCAGGCGTAACCCTGGCAACGAGTGGGTTTCTTTTGTCCTTCCACTTATTTGTAAAATTATTCTTTTGAGACGTTTAGCCGACGAGCACGTGTTAGCTCGTATTACATCTTTATTTACTGTCTGCCTACGGGCTGTAACATGATTGACAGATCCTAGGGTTGATCATGTATGACTAAAACTCTTGCTAGTCCTCACATTTTGTACGACTAGCTTCATGATCAGCTGAATATGTAATATTTGGGACACCTTACGATTGTATATTTGGTGATCTTACATCTTGTAACTTTTACTTACTTGCTTGTGATTGAGACGATAGGCTTGTTCTTGACCATAGGAGACGGATGGCTTGTAGTTAAACCCTTAGGTATCTAGACAGTCGTGACCGTATAGCTAGGTGGGTTGTACTTCAATATACGTAGCTGGCTATGTCCGCCCCCGCTCTCCAGTATTCTGGTTCTGGGGCGTGACACGGTTTAAGTGGTGGCCCATGCAGGTCTTGTAAATCAAGATATGTGAGGGTTTACCGAATAGATGTCTCAATCAGTACTCGCTCTTGATCTCTGCTCGTATCTTCTGAATCCCTGTAATCTTGACCTGATCACATGCTTGTATTGTTGATCTGTCCTGGTCCTTTCTTATTGTTTCCTATGTCGTCTTCTTCAGTGGCATTGTTCCTGGACCTGCCGATCAGTAAAGCGGAGCACCTCCCGCGGACCAGCAGCAACCTGGAGATCAAGCCCAGCATTCAAGAGTAGCCTCCAGAGTCATGTCTACTGGAGGAGAGCCACCAGTTCAGCCCGTCCAGCCTGCAGAGCCTAATGATGGCACTTTGGTGGGTCTCATTTGGTCACTATTAGCCTTCCAGGATCGTCGGAGAGATGCCTTGCACCAGGCGGTGGCAGACGCTTTGACCAGAGGAGGTCATCAGGGTAATAGCGCGGCCAACAGCTTCAAGCGCTTGAACCCTCCCTTCTTCGACGGCAGTGAAGGTGCGATCGCTGCTGATGTTTGGCTTCAGGACACAGAGGTGATTCTAGAAGCAGCCAGGACTCCAGATAACGAGAAGGTGGCGGTGGTGCGCTTGTAGCTGCTGGATCTTGCCCGCAGCTAGTGGGCGGCGCAGGCCGTTGGATTAGTGGCCCCTATTGCCTTAGCAGTATTCAGGAAGAGATTCCAGACCATGTATTCCGAGGCTGTAGCTCGGTACGACCTACAGACGAGGTTCACCAATTTGAAGCAGATGGGCAGGACAGTCGATGGATATACGGTCGAGTTTTCGAGACTCATTCGGTTTGCTCCCACCTTGGTTGTGATCGAGTTCGATAGAGCCCAGCAGTTCTAGCAGGAGCTCCATTTAGAGATCTTGTTGGCAGTGGAACAGTTTGAGCATCAGACTTTTGATACAGTACTGAGGGCAGCCCGGAGGCATGAATATACCTCCTAGAGGATCGTGGATATAATCGGAGGTCGGAAGCGATCCTACAGCCAGATGAATCAGTCATCCGCACCAGCCCCGACAGCCAGGGCTTTGAACATTGGAGCTCCGAGGTGGGCGGCCGCAGTGACGTCGGTTCAGTATTCTACCCAGACGTACCCTCATCAGCAGAAGCAGAAGCAGACTTCCGCAGTGGGATGTTCACACTGCGAGAACCCAGGGCATGTGGTATCAGAGTGTCGCAAAGCACAGTGTTTGTGCTTGGTTTGTGGTGCCCCGGACCACAGGGTTGGGAACTGCCCAAACAGGGGGAGTTCATCAGCCTTCCTAGTCCTTCAGTTAGAGGACCAGCACCAGTCCAACAGCAGCAGCAGCTACAGTACCCATTCCCGAGGCCATTACCGATGCAGGCCCAGGCATTCGAGCAGCAGAGACCACAGCAGTATGCCGAAGCCCAAGCCCTGATCCAGAGCAGGCAGAAAAATTTTCAGCAGAGGGGACCTGTACCCAGATGACATGGTCAAGTGCTGGCTTTGACCATGGAAGAGGAAAGATTAGCACCAGAAGAGGTAATGGCATATACTATTCTCGTCATCACCTTTCCAGCTTCAGTATTATTTGATTCTGGTACCTCGCATTCATTTATGTCTGCACGATTCGCGACACGGATAGGACTGGAGCCCTAGTCATTATCAGTAAGGCTCAATATACTTACTGTTAATAGACTTGTGGGAGTAGATAGAGTGTTTTCTTCATGTCGGATCATAGTTAGCGGTAGAGAATTCCTCGCTAGATTGATAGAGTTCCCGATGGCCGATTATGATGTGGTCTTAGGGATGGATTGGTTGAGAGACCAGTATGCTAGGATAGACTGCCATATTGGCAGGATTATTTTTAGCATTCCAGGCGAGCTGGAGTTTTTCTTCTCCCGAGGTGAAGTTGAACCTTCTCCACCAGTATTACGGATGGCAGTAGCAGCAGTGCAGTTACCTTGAATAGTCGAGGAGTTTTCAGATATTTTTTCAGAAGAGCTTCCAAGGATGCCGCCAGAGCGGGAGATCGAGTTTACCATCGACTTGATTCCAGGGACGGCACCAGTATCAGAGAGAGTCTACAGAATAGCACCATCAGAGTTGGAGGTCCTGTACAAGATGATTGAAGAACTTAGAACCAAGGGATTCATTCGTGCTAGTGGATCACCTTGGGGAGCCCCGATGCTTCTTGTGAAAAAGAAGGATGGTACGTCCAGATTATGTATAGATTATCGTACCTTGAACTCTGTAACAATCAAGAACAGATACCCTCTTCCGAGGATAGATGACTTGTTTGATCAACTCAAGGGGGCAGCAGTGTTCTCAAAGATCAACTTGCGGTCAGGATACCATCATATCAGAGTCAGAGAGCAGGACATCCCAAAGACAGCTTTCAGATCCCGATATGGGCATTGGGAGTTCCTTGTTATGCCCTTTGGAGCAACCAATGCGCCGGCAGTATTCATGGACCTCATGAATCGTATCTTTATGCCTTATTTGGATCAGTTCGTGATTGTGTTCCTCGACGACATCCTAGTCTACAACAAGAGTGAGGTGGAGCATGAGCAGCATCTCCGCGTGGTTCTTCAGATTCTCAGAGAACACCAATTGTATGCCAAGTTCAGTAAATACGAGTTCTGGCTCGATCGCATTTCGTACTTGGGTCATATTATCACCAGAGGAGGAGTTGAAGTGGATCTCCAAAAGATATTGGCCATAGAGACGTGGCCAGCACCTAGCACCGTCGCAGAAGTTCGAAGTTTCCTAGAATTTGCTGGCTATTACCGGCGGTTTGTATCAGACTTTGATCGAATTTCAGCACCATTGACACAGTTGACCCGCAAGGATGTGCAATTTGCTTGGATAACAGAGTGTCAGAGTTTATTCGAGGAGTTGAAGCGAAGATTGATGACGGCACCTATTCTCACGCTTCCAAATGGAACCGGAGGATTCTCAGTATATTGTGATGCTTCAGGCAAAGGCTTAGGATGTGTTCTGATGCAGCATGGAAAGGTAATAGCTTATGCGTCACGTCAACTTCGTGATCATTAAAGGAATTACCTAACCTATGACTTGGAGTTGGCAGCAATAGTATTTGCCCTTAAGTTGTGGAGGCACTACCTATATGGAGATAGGGTGGAGATTTTCACCGACCACAAGAGCCTGAAGTATGTTTTCACCCAGAAGGATCTTAACATGCGTCAGAGGAGGTGGCTGGAGCTACTTGTGGATTATGATGTCAACCTGCAGTATCATCCTGGGAAGGTCAATGTTGTTGCAGATGCATTGAGCAGGAGAGCCGGAGTTTATTTCCTAACAGCGCAACCAGAGCTGTTAGCAGATCTTCAGAAGATGGGTATAGAAGTTGTCCTCCCTTCCAGTGTGGCATTGATGGCCAGCATGCAAGTTCAGTCCACTATAGTCGAGAGGATCCGGATGGCACAGTCAGCAGATTTTGAGCTTCAGCGGCTCAGAACAGAGTGCGAGGCAAGACGGCGACCAGAGTTATGTATTCATGAAGACGGTATACTTAGGCATGGGAGGCGTCTTTATGTACCCAGTGGAGATATCAGACAAGAGATCACGGCAGAAGCTCACAGTTTTCAATATTCCATCCATCCCGGCGGTACGAAGATGTACCATGATATCCGTCAGCACTTTTAGTGGAATGGCATGAAGAGGGAGATAGCCGGGTTTATCTCTCGATGTTTGGTTTGCCAACAAGTTAAAGCTGAACATCAGAGACCAGCTGGACTTCTTCAGCCCTTGCCAATTCCAGAATAGAAGCGGGAGCATATAACCATGGATTTCGTGACTGGATTACCTAGATCCCCGGCTGGCAGAGATGCTATTTGGGTTATTATAGACAGGCTCACGAAGGTAGCTTATTTTCTCCCCTTCAGAATTGGTCAGTCGACGGATCAGCTTGCGGAGATGTACCTCAGGCAGATAGTCAGATTACACGGAGTGTCAGTCAGTATCGTGTCAGACAGAGATTCAAGATTTATGTCGCACTTTTGGCGGAGTCTTCAGAAGAGATTGGGGACTCGTCTCAAGTTCAGTTCAGCTTATCATCCGCAGACAGATGGTCTGTCAGAACGCACGATCCAGACTCTTGAAGATATATTGCGGTCATGTACACTCGACTTTGATGGTTCGTAGGAAGATCATCTACATCTCGTGGAGTTCTCCTATAACAACAGTTTTCAGGCCAGTATCCAGATGGCACCCTTTGAAGCGCTGTATGGCAGGAAGTGCAGATCACCTTTAGCTTGGAATGATGTCGGCGAGAGACAGATGCTTGGTCCAGAGATGATTACGCAGACAATCGAGGTGGTCAGACAAGTCAAAGGTCATCTTCGAGTTGCCCAAGACCGTCAGTGCCATTGGATCGATTCTCATCGGCGTCCCCTTGAGTTTTCTGTCGGCGACCATGTGTTCCTTAGGATCTCGCCTACCCATGGCGTTATTCGATTCAGCGTACGGGAAAAGCTTAGTCCTAGGTACATAGGACCGTTCGATATTCTAGAGCGAGTAGGTGATGTGTCCTATCGTCTCGCTCTTTCGCCTTCGTTATGTGAGGTTGTCACGCCCCAGTACCGAAATACGGAGACGGACTAGGCCAGCTACTCCATATGAGGTACGTAACGTCATACGGCGATCGTGGCTGTCGAGAGACTAGGGGATACATGCTACAATCAAGTCTCCTATGGTCCCACAGAGTTCTATGTCTCAATCAATCAAGTCACATCAGCAATTAAATGAACATTAAAGATAAAGCAGTAAGGCATCCCCGACGCTTTATCAAAATGGTCATGAAAGACTAGCTTTATAATTTAGCTATCTCAGAGAGTCAGAAGTACAAAATTATACACAGCTGCAGTCTGTTTAATTACAATTATGTACTGACACAAAATATCGAGTAATCCGGCTAACAGGTGCCGGTGGCTAAATGTCGCAAAAAGTATAAGCAGGAGTGGTGGAGAAGAAACCCACTCGAGTCCCCGAACCGCCATGCTCCTAGTATGCACCATGGATGTCAGGGAGGAAGATCGTGTCCTCCGGCTCTGCTACGAGATATGGCCAAACAAAACCAGCGGGGTCAGCCCCGAATAGCAAGTACCGCCAAAGGGGTACAAGAGTTAAGATTAAAAACCCAGTTAATAGAATGATTGATAATAGTAATACTTATGCTACTATTATAGGGTAGCGCAACATCCTCGAACCCATATGGTACCCTTACAACCAAACAAGGACAAAAGGTGCCGCGTGGAGTCGGGACGTATCGTACTCTATAACTTTCACATACGTTAAAAGGTATAAACAATAAAATCTCCTGATCGTGACTTCGGTCGATAGCCTATCGCAGCACAATAACCAACCCAACAATCAAACAAGAACATGGGTTGGATCATGTACCATGATAGACCATGTTCCTCAGTCATTCACAGAAGTAACACTTTACAACCAGAATAAGTCTTTCGTTCATAACTTCGGTCCACAGCCTGTCATAGTACGATAACCAAACCAACAATCAAACAAGAACATGGGTTGGATCACGTACCACAACAGTCCGCTTCCCTCAGTTATTCACGGAAGGTAATAGGATACAAGCAAGTCATTTTTTACGGCCAATCAAGTCTGCGAGTTTCTAGTGGGACGAGGTTATCCTCGCATCATGTTATTAGAAAATCCTCAGATCGTATCTTTTCAGCAAGGCTAGCCAACCCAGGGGTTCGCGTAGACAGGTATGATTGAGCACAGGTCCCTCGTAAGGCCACCTTACTAAAACATATAATATATAGCAGGAATTAACGGATACAGTCATCCACTCGTTGCAGATGACACAGTATCCGTGGAGACCAGCCGGCGCGTCGGAACAATATCTCAAGGTGGCTGGTGTAACACGATCTTGGGATTCTGCCCTCTCCATGCATCTAGTATATTTAGTTGCCTAGTTTAACCCTAGGTGAAATCTTGGACTCACATGCTGTGGCCTGCATGATTATCCTCCTAAAAGGTCGTACTATAGTACGAGTACCCCAAAGAGGATCCATGTCAATCAGTATGTCAACATGTGCTACCCTCCTTAGTGTAATGCATCATTGCAAATACGCCACGTGGAGTTACGAGTCATTTGTCGAGCATGAACAAGAACTGGGACATTCAGGTACATGTATCAGGTAGGAACACTTTGTTCTCCGGGGTCACATTAGTGCTCATATCATGCTCGGGACAAAAGGCGTAAGGATATAAAATGGGCATATAATATCTGATAAAATATCAAAAGCGTACGCACAAAAGCACGCACGCTCAAGGGATGAAAAGTCACGCAGGCTCACTCAAGGCAGCGTACGTAAAAAGTCACGCAGGCTCACTCAAGGCAGCGTACGTAAAAAGTCATGCAGGCTCACTCAAGGCAGCGTACGTGAAAAGTCACGCAGGCTCACTCAAGGTAGCGTGCGTGAAAAGTCACGTAGGCTCACTCAAGGCAGCGTGCGTGAAAAGTCACGCAGGCTCACTCAAGGCAGCGTGCGTGAAAAGTCACGCAGGCTCACTCAAGGCAGCGTGCGTGAAAAGTCACACAGGCTCACTCAAGGCAGCGTACGTGAAAAGTCACGCAGGCTCACTCAAGGCAGCGTGCGTGAAAAGTCACGCAGGCTCACTCAAGGCAGCGTGCGTAAAAAGTCACGCAGGCTCAAGGGAAGACACGCTTCCATCAGGAAACGTACTCAAGGCTGCGTACGCACGCTAAAGAGCGTGCGTAGCTCAGTGTGCGTAAGCTAAACAGCTCTGCACACTGCTCACTGTCTTTTCCAAACAGCAAGAACACCATGGTTGAACCCAAAGCTTCAAAATATCACAACTTGGCCATCCGAACTCCAAATCCGGATTTCTAAAGTTCCATCTTGGGTGAAATGGAATTCTCTTCCACATGGAAGCATCAAAACCCACAAAACCCCAACGAAAATAGATCAAGACCAAGGAAATCCGGAAATGATTAAAACTTAGATCTACAAAAATCAAAGCTTCAAAATGGAAATTTCCAAGTTCTAAACTAGTATAGATTGAGGAGAAGAACATGTTTTAGCAAATAGTTTTGTAAGAAATCATTAACAAAATTATTGATCCATCTCTTGAGCAAGTTGGTACTTGCCTTGGTTGGTGGAGGAAATAAATGAGAGGAAGTAAATGAGAGGAGAGAGAATGAGATGAGTTATATATATAAAGATCTTGGACCCATGGGTTCATGATAAACCAAAGGGTTCATGATGAACCATTGGTGAACCAAGAATAGGTTACCCAAATGAGCCAAAACTGTAGGCCCAACTACAGAAAATAAATTAGGAAATAATATTTTATTGAATATTTTTGGGAAATGCATGAAGAAATACTGCATAATAAATATCGTATAAATTCAAGGTAAATATAATTTATCGGTTTACGTATTAAAATACGTATTCCAGGATTGGGGAGTGACATCTCTACCCTTCTTAGAAAAATTCCGTCCTCGGAATTCCAGCCAAGACAGGATAGTGAAATCAGGGCAAGCAAGGCACAATCATATACAAGTTAACTATCATAGCGGTTATTATCTTACATCACAAAGTACAAAACAAGCAGGTGCAGATAAGCATGGAATCGTGTCAATAAGGTGCAAAAATATACCTTATTAGTCAAACAAATGCGGATACTGAGATCTGATCTCGTCCTCGCGCTCCCAAGTTGACTCTTCCAGAGAGTGATGGTTCCAAAAAATACGGACAAGGCTTATCGTCCGATTCTTGAGTACCTTCTCTCGCCGGTCTAAAATAGATACGGGTTGTTCCTCATAAGTTAGGTCGGTACCAATGACTAACTCAGAATGATCGAGGACATGACTCGGATCCGGGACATATCTACGTAATTGGGATACATGAAACACATCATGTATGCCAGTTAACAAAGGCGGAAGGGCAAGTCGATAAGCCACATCACCTACCCGAGCGAGAATCTTAAAAGGACCAACGTATCTTGGACTAAGCTTTCCTCGGGTTCCAAATCTGATGATACCCCGAGTAGGCAAAATCTGCAGAAATACTTGGTCGCCAACTCTGAACTCTAGAGGCCTACGATGCTGATCTGCCCAATGACGATGTCGGTCCTGTGCAACTCGAAGGCGCTCTCTGACCAACTTAACTATCTCCACAGTCTGCGTGATCATCTCTGGTCCCAACAACTTCCGTTCTCCGACGTCGTCCCATGCCAAAGGGGACCTGCACTTCCTTCCGTACAATGCTTCGAACGGGGCCATCTGAATGCTAGCCTGATAGCTGTTGTTATAGGAGAACTCCACTAGATGAAGGTGGTCCTCCCAAGATCTGCCAAAATCCAAGGTACACGCCCGTAGCATATCTTCTAATGTCTGAATGGTTCTTTCTGATTGCCCGTCGGTTTGTGGATGATAAGCAGTACTGAATCTTAACTTGGTTCCCAAACTTTGGTGTAAGCTCCGCCAAAAATGGAAAGTAAACCGTATATCCCGATTTGATACTATACTAACTGGAACATCGTGCTGCCTTACTATCTGCTTCATGTACATTTCTGCTAACTGCTCAGTAGTCTGTCCAACTCGGAAGGGAAGGAAATGAGCGACCTTCATGAGTCGATCTACTATTACCCAGACTGCATTCTTATCGGTCGGGGATCTAGGTAAACCGGTCACAAAATCCATCGTGATGTGCTCCCATTTCCATTCAGGGATAGGAAGCGGCTGTAGCAACCCTGCTGGTCTCTGCTGCTCGGCTTTCACCTGCTGACATACCAAACACTTGGATACAAATCTCGCTATCTCTCTTTTCATGACATTCCACCAAAAGTACTGCCTGATATCTCGATACATCTTCGTTCCTCCTGGATGAATGGAGTAAATAGAACTATGAGCTTCGGACATAACTTCTTGCCGAAGGTCTCCACTCGGTACACAGAGTCTGTTTTCAAACCTAAGCGTACCATCTTCATGAATTACTAACTCCTTCCTACGGCCTGATTCACACTCCGACCGCAACTTCTGAATCTGCGGATCTCCTGCTTGTGCTGTCCTTATCCTCTCTACTAAAGTTGACTGAACTTGCATACTGGTATTCTTCCTATATCTCTTGGCAAAACTACTTCGATTCCCATACTCTGAAGGTCTTCTAAAATATGCTTCTGTGAGGTCAAGATAAAGGCACTGTCTCTCCTACTCAGTGCATCTGCAACTATATTCGCCTTGCCTGGATGATATTGAAGATCTAAGTCAAAATCCTTCAGTAGTTCTAACCATCTTCTTTGCATCATGTTCAAATCTAGCTACATGAATACGTATTTCAAACTCTTATGATCAGTATAGATCTCTACCCGATCTCCGTATAAATAATGCCTCCACAACTTGAGTGAAAATACCACAGCTGCTTAATCTAAATCGTGAGTCGGGTAATTCTTCTCATGGTCTCGAAGCTGTCGAGACGCATATGCTATCACCTTTTCATGCTGCATCAATACACATCCAAGACCCTTCCCAGATACGTCACAATATACTGTAAAGCCTCCCGCTCCTACTGGAAGCGTCAAGATCGGGGCTGAGATCAATCTCTTCTTCAATTCTTCAAAGGATACCTGACAGCTAGCTGACCAAACAAACTCTAAGTCCTTGTGCGTCAAACGCGTTAAGGGCGCAGAGATCTTGGCAAAGTCTGCCACGAACCTTCTGTAGTAACCAGCTAATCCTAAGAAACTTCGTACTTCTGCAACCGTTCTCGGGACTGGCCAATGCTCTACGGCCTCAATCTTCTTCGGATCTACTGACACTCCTACCCCAGAAATTACATGCCCCAGGAACGAAATGTGATCTAACCAGAATTCACACTTGTCGAGCTTCGCATAAAGTTGATGCTCCCTCAATGTCTGTAAGATAGTCCTAAGATATTTCTCATGCTCCTCTTCACTGCTGGAATAGACAAGAATGTCATCTATGAACACCACCACAAATTTATCCAAATACGGCAGAAAGATGCGGTTCATTAAATCCATGAATACTGCGGGGGCATTGGTTAGTCCAAAGGGCATTACTAAAAACTCATAATGCCCATATCTAGATCTGAATGCTGTCTTCGGTATGTCTTGCTTCCGGACTCTTACTTGATAGTATCCTGACCGAAGATCGATCTTGGAAAAGATGCTGGCCTTGCTCAACTGGTCAAACAGGTCATCAATCCTTGGTAGTGGGTACTTATTCTTCACTGTTACTGCATTCAGCTTGCGGTAGTCAATGCACATCCTCGTCGACCCATCCTTCTTGGGAACTAGAATCACTGGCGCGGCCCAGGGCGATTTACTGTCTCGGATGAATCCCTTAGACTTCAACTCTTCTTCATGTTGATACAACTTATCCTGTTCTGACGGCGATATTCTGTAAACTCTGTCTGTAATAGGCCTCGTTCCAGGGTTCAACTCAATGCTAAATTCTACCTCTCTGACTGGGGGTATCCCTGGGAGCTCATCAGGGAAGATGTCGAGAAAATCTTCGACCACTCTCAGAATCTGTCCTGGCTCTGACACTGCTGCTAAGATGACGCCTCCGGCCTGATTCTTCAATGTTTGAGTAAAAATGAACTGCTCTATCCCAGGAACGCTGAATATGACCCTACCTCCTCTACAATCAATTATCGTATGACTGTCTCTCAACCAGTCCATGCCAAGAACAACATCAAAATTCTCCATAGGGAATTCAATCAATGATGCGGGCAGTAAATGCCCACACACCTCCACCGGACATAAAAAGCGCACTCTGCTAACTTCTACGAGCCCATTGCCGGTGATTATATCCATCCTCTTCGGCAATGCCTCAAACTCTAATCCAATCCGTGTAGCATATTGTGCAGAGATGAATGAATGAGTAGCGCCTGAATCAAATAATGCTACAGCGGGAAATGAGGTGACGAGAATTTTATCTGCCACCACGTCACTAGACGCTAGAGCCTCTCCCAAGGATAATGTGAGAGCCTATCCCTGGCCCCGCTGAGCTCCTTGTTGCGGCCTTCCTCGACCATGCTGTTGCTGCCTCTGAGGGCCTTCGGCTTCCTGTGCCTGGCGGAACATCTGAGCCTGCGTTGGTAGACGCTGGGCTAGGGGCCTTACTGCTAATACTGGCCCTCCACTCGGGGTTGCCACCGGAGCTGGCAATGTTGGAAACTGCTGAGCTGGCCCTCCTGGCCTCTGCATCATAGGACAAGTGGAGATACGGTGGTCTGAACTACCACACCTTAAGCATAAGCCATTCGCTGACCGGCACACCTCCCTCGTGTGCCCTACCTTCCCACAGAATGTACAGTCCTGGGGTGCTTCCTGACGCTGTTGTTGGTTCCTCGGCTGCTGATGCCGAACTGGCGCTGTATTAGTTGACACGGCCGTCCTTCACGGTGCTCCTGCATCATGAATACGTACACCGGGTGCTGGTGCCGATGTTCGCTGCATTACTCCTACTCCAACCTGGGAATGAGATCTCTTTTGACCTCCTGTCCTCGATGCCAACCTCTGCTGGGTAAGCTCGTGCCTCCGAGCGGCCGTCAAAACAGCGTCAAACGTCTGGTAGTCGTGTCCTTCCACAAGCTGTAATAGTTCTAAATGAAGTCCCTGCTGGAACCTCATAGCTTTCTCTGGCTCCGTTGCCACCATTGCTGGTGCGAAACGGCACAATCTACAGAACTCTGCTGCATACCCATCTACGGTCTTGCCTGCTTGCTTGAGACTGATAAACTTCTGCTGGAGCTCATATCGAGGTACTACGCCAAAATACTTGGCCTTGAATCTGTCACTGAAGGTGGTCCAACGAACAGGGCGTCTTGCACCAACTTCTTCTGATGCCCACCAGTCGCGGGCAAGATCCTGAAGTACCAGTTTGACCTGATTAACCTTCTCATTATCTGGAACCTTGGCTGCCACAAGAATGGCTTCGATGTCTTGAATCCAGGCATCCGCAGTGATGGCATCCTCCGTGCCATCAAAATACCTCGGGTTCAAGCGACGAAACCTTCCTGATGCTTCCGAGTCAGCCCCGACACTCCTCTCAAGAGCTAACTGAATCCCTTGGTTCAGCAACATGTTCTGCTCCTGCTGCCGAGTCTGTTGCTGTTGGTTAGTAACAAGAAACCTCCGGATGATCTCCAGGAGTGCTACGGCGTCTGGTACTGTCGTCGCTGCTGGTGCTGCAGGAGTTTCAATAACCTGCGGCTGCACTGCCTCTGGTTCCACTTCTGCTTGTGCCTGCCCTGGAGAAGGTTCTCTTTCCTGTTGCTGCCCAGTCGAGCCATGCTCTTGCTGCTCTTCCTCATGGGTCTCACCCGCTACTGAGAATGAAGCACCCCTATAGAGAAAGATATAAGATTATCAAGTCCGAACGAGGAAGATTTTGAGGATGCAAGTCAGGTTAGAGATCAAGGCAAGGACAGAGAATTCGAAACAGAATTTCAAAGGGAACAAGTTTTGATTGAGACTTCTAATAATTCGTAATACCCCACAAGTCTGAAAATTAGACCTGCATGGGCCACCACTAAAACCTTGTTACGCCCTAGTACCGAAATACGGAGACGGACTAGGCCAGCTACTCCATATGAGGTACGTAACGTCATACGACGATCGTGGCTGTCGAGAGACTAGGGGGTACATGCTACAATCAAGTCTCCTATGGTCCCACAGAGTTCTATATCTCAATCAATTATGTCACATCAGCAATTAAATGAACATTAAAGATAAAGCAGTAAGGCATCCCCGACGCTTCATCAAAATGGTCATGAGAGACTAGCTTTATAATTTAGCTATCTCAGAGAGTCAGAAGTACAAAATTATACACAGCTGCAGTCTGTTTAATTACAATTATGTACTGACACAAAATATCGAGTAATCCGGCTAACAGGTGCCGGTGGCTAAATGCCGCAAAAAGTATAAGCAGGAGTGGTGGAGAAGAAACCCACTCGAGTCCCCGAACGGCCATGCTCCTCGTATGCACCATGGATGTCAGGAAGGAAGATCGTGTCCTCCGGCTCTGCTACGAGATCTGGCCAAACAAAACCAGCGGGGTCAGCCCCGAATAGCAAGTACCGCCAAAGGGGCACAAGAGTTAAGATTAAAAACCCAGTTAATAGAATGATTAATAATAGTAATACTTATGCTACTATTATAGGGTAGCGCAACATCCTCGAACCCATATGGCACCCTTACAACCAAACAAGGACAAAAGGTGCCGCATGGAGTCGGGACGTGTCGTACTCTATAACTTTCACATACGTTAAAAGGTATAAACAATAAAATCTCCTGATCGTGACTTCGGTCGATAGCCTATCGCAGCACAATAACCAACCCAACAATCAAACAAGAACATGGGTTGGATCATGTACCATGATAGACCATGTTCCTCAGTCATTCACAGAAGTCATACTTCACAACCAGAATAAGTCTTCCGTTTATAACTTCGGTCCACAGCCTGTCATAGTACGATAACCAACCCAACAATCAAACAAGAACATGGGTTGGATCACGTACCACAAAAGCCCGCTTCCTTCAGTTATTTGCGGAAGGTAATAGGATACAAGCAAGTCATTTTTCACGGCCAATCAAGTCTGCGAGTTTCTAGTGGGACGAGGTTATCCTCGCGTCATGTTATTAGAAAATCCCCAGATCGTATCTTTCCAGCAAGGCTAGCCAACCCAGGGGTTCGCGTAGATAGGTATGATTGAGCACAGGTCCCTCGTAAGGCCACCTTGCTAAAATATATAATATATAGCAGGAATTAATCGGATACAGTCATCCACTCGTTGCAGATGATACAGTATCCGTGGAGACCAGCCGGTGTGTCGGGACAATATCTCAAGGTGGCTGGTGTAACACGATCTCGGGATTCTGCCATCCCCATGCATCTAGTATATTTAGTTGCCTAGTTTAACCCTAGGTGAAATCTTGGACTCACATGCTGTGGCCTACATGATTATCCTCCTAAAAGGTCGTACTATAGTACGAGTACCCCAAAGAGGATCCATGTCAATCAGTATGTCAACATGTGCTACCCTCCTTAGTGTAATGCATCATTGCAAATACGTCACGTGGAGTTACGAGTCATTTATCGAGCATGAACAAGAACTGGGACATTCAGGTACATGTATCAGGTAGGAACACTTTGTTCTCCGGGGTCACATTAGTGCTCATATCATGCTCGGGACAAAAGACGTAAGGATATAAAATGGGCATATAATATCTGATAAAATATCAAAAGCGTACGCACAAAAGTACGCACGCTCAAGGGGTGAAAAGTCACGCAGGCTCACTCAGGCTCACTCAAGGCAGCGTACGTGAAAAGTCACGCAGGCTCACTCAAGGCAGCGTACGTGAAAAGTCACGCAGGCTCACTCAAGGCAGCGTACGTGAAAAGTCACACAGGCTCACTCAAGGCAGCGTGCGTGAAAAGTCATGCAGGCTCACTCAAGGCAGCGTACATGAAAAGTTATGCAGGCTCACTCAAGACAGCGTGCGTAAAAAGTCACGCAGGCTCACTCAAGGCAGCGTGCATGAAAAGTCACGCAGGCTCACTCAAGGCAGCATACGTGAAAAGTCACGCAGGCTCACTCAAGGCAGCGTGCGTGAAAAGTCACGCAGGCTCACTCAAGGCAGCGTGCGTGAAAAGTCACACAGGCTCAAGGGGAGACACGCTTCCATCAGGAAGCGTACTCAAGGCTGCGTACGCACGCTAAAGAGCACATGCAGCTCAGTGTGCATAAGCTAAACAGCTCTGCACACTGCTCACTATCTTCTCCAAACAGCAAGAACACCATGGTTGAACCCAAAGCTTCAAAACATCACAACTTGGCCATCCGAACTCCAAATCCGGATTTCCAAAGTTCCATCTTGGGTGAAATAGAATTCTCTTCCACATGGAAGCATCAAAACCCACAAAACCCCAACAAAAATAGATCAAGACCAAGGAAATCCAAAAATGATTAAAACTTAGATCTACAAAAATCAAAGCTTCAAAATGGAAATTTCCAAGTTCTAAACTAGTATAGATTGAGGAGAAGAACATATTTTAGCAAATAGTTTTGTAAGAAATCATTAACAAAATTATTGATCCATCTCTTGAGCAAGTTGGTACTTGCCTTGGTTGGTGGAGGAAATAAATGAGAGAAAGTAAATGAGAGGAGAGAGAATGAGATGAGTTATATATATAAAGATCTTGGACCCATGGGTTCATGATGAACCAAAGGGTTCATGATGAACCATTGGTGAACCAAGAATAGGCTACCCAAATGAGCCAAAACTGTAGGCCCAAATGCAGAAAATAAATTAGGAAATAATATTTTGTCGAATATTTTTGGAAATTGCATGAAGAAATACTGCATAATAAATATCGTATAAATTCAAGGTAAATATAATTTATCAGTTTACGTATTAAAATACGTATTCCAGGATTGGGGAGTGACAGAGGTACATGATGTCTTCCACGTATCCCAAGTATGACGGTATATTTCGGATGCAAGCCATATCCTTGATCATTTAGAATTGGTTGTTTGTACCAACCTTTCGTATGAGGAAAGGCCCGTATCCATATTGGACCGAAGAGAAGATACTCAAGAACAAGACTATTAATTTAGTCCGTATTGCTTGGGGTCATCACTCCTTGGGTGAGTCAACGTGGGAGCGTGAGGATGATATCCGCTCGCGATATCCACACCTGTTTGACTCATTAGGTATAATGTCTTCCTTATGCCTTATGCTTTTACTTTTACTTCCTTGCTTACATGAATGATTGCTTGATTGACTGCTAGTCGTAGCTTGTTTATTATTAATATAGCTGGTCCTGGCACCTCTAGCCTCTTGATTAAATTCTAAGGACAAAATTCTTTTAAGGTGGGTAGAGTTGTCACTCTCGTTTTCCCTTATACGTATTTTCAGGATACGTATACGGATTTCTGACAATTGTCAGGTAGCCCGTATCTTTACTTATCTTGCTTAGCTTGGCCTTAGTTTAAATCTTGACTTGATTGGTTCAACTTGGTTCAACATGACTTGGCATGGCTTGGTTTGGTTTATATTGGGTTGAGATGAGAGGGGTTGCTATATTAGTCAACTTCTTCTCTCTCCTCCATTATTTGCATTTACTTCTTCATCTTTTTCATTTACTCCCCACACCTACCAAGCCCAGGCAAGTGCAACTTGCTTCATGATGGATCTCAAGTTTTATTGTTCCATTCCCTTCCTTACTTCATTCTAAGCCTCTTTAGAACTTGACATTTTTGGATTTGATGGATGGATTCTTGTAGATCTAAGTTTGTAACTTTTCAGTTTTTTTTAGTTTTGATCTCTAAAACTTGGTTATTTTTGAAATATAATGGTTCCATGTTGTAGGAAATTCAATTCTACCTAATTTTGGCTTTTGAACCACTTGATTTTGACTTCGTATGAGAAAGTTAATGCCATTTTTTAGTTCATGGGTTCCCCACGTCTCTTGGTGCTGTCTGGACGATGAACAGTACCGCGCGCAGTGTCTTCGCTGCCGTGCGCCCGCGTGCCGTGCTTGCGCGCAACGTGTGCCATGGAAGATTTTGCCGGTACGCAATGTGTGACTTGCGCGTCGCGCGCCCGCGCACTTCTCTGTCGCACGCCCGAGCGCCGTGCTTGTGCGCAACGTGCGCCGTGGGCGATTTTGCCCATGCGCAATGCATGACTTGTGCGCCGTGCGCCCGTGCACTTCTCTGCCGCGCGCCCGTGCGCAACGTCCGTCGTGGGCGATTTGGCCCGCGCGTAATTCGCAACTTGCGCGCAGGTCACTCCAAATGACTGTTTTTGCTTCTTTGAGCTATTTTGTAGCTAAAATCTTGAAAAACTCAAAACATGAAAGTTGTAGATCTTTTTCTTGGCTTCAAAAATATGCCATTAGTTATTTTATGCAAGTTTTTCTCATTCAAGATAATGTAAGAATAGAACACGATAGTGGCCCACTGTGGCGCACTCTTGACAAGTAAACTGACATGATATATCATGACATGCCGTTACGACAGCTAGCCTGACATGACAAGTATAAATGACCTGGACACCGTGGACGATTGTGTTTATACAAATAAACTAGTACTGTCTTTCATCATGTCTAGGATAGGGACCCCTGAGTACCACAGTCAGGGGTACCTATAGTAATTGACTAAGGCTAATAAACAAGAATAATTCAGTAGACATGAAGAGATTCCCAGCTACAGGCAATCCCGTTATCGGGGCACATTAAGTGGACTTGTAGCCTACCGACGAGTAGGGCACATTTCCAGCACACAGTCACGTGTTGCATTCTTCATAAACGGGCATTCGACCTGGATAACTGGATGGGCTGCAGGGCTTGTGGTTGTTGGGATAATCTCATTGCATCTTGCTAGTAACTAGGCCTGTGATAACCCTAGTTAGTTAAAAGTATCAAGCCGTACTCTTGATTGGTCGTGATTGATTGGATAGAGTTTATTCCAGCTTAGTCTTATCCTGATCCTGTGCAAGATTGTGACATGACATGATTATTGATGCTTGCCTTAACAATAATGATCGGGGGTCCAGTTCTGTTCAGGCGAAGGGTTACAACCCCGGTCCTTATTTGGTTTAAGGGTTGTAACCTGGCTCCCGGAACAGTTCTGTGTCCTCTCTTCGTTTATTGTCTTATTGCGACCCCATGCCATGTTCGTCATGTTTTAACTTACCTTAATACCATGATTATTTATACTGGCCTTAGCAATAAAGATCAGGGGTCCAGTTCTGTTCAGATGAAGGGTTACAACCCCGGTCCTTATTTGGTGTAAGGGTTGTAACCTGACTCCCGGAGCAGTTCTGTGACCTCTCTTTGTTTATTGTCTTCACTGTACCAATAGTATTTGAGACGGGTTTCTATTCAGGTGAAGGGCTGCAATCCCGGTCCTTGTTTGGTTTAAGGGTTGTGACCTGGCTACTTGAATGGTTTCCTCGTACTCAGTTTACTGTTGTTATCTCTATTATTATCAGTTCTTTATTTATTATCTTTAGTATTCTATTGTGATATGCTAGTTTTAGTTCCTAAGTGAAGCCTCCTTTGTGGCACTTGCTCTTTCTGGGGTCTGACCTAACTGGTTTTGTGTGGCCAGATATCGGAGCAGCTCCAGAGGATCCACCTGTCTTCCAGCCAGATGGTGACCACCAGGCGTAACCCTGGCAACGAGTAGGTTTCTTTTGTCCTCCCACTTATTTGTAAAATTATTCTTTTGAGGCGTTTAGCCGACGAGCACGTGTTAGCTTGTATTGCATCTTTATCTACTGTCTACCTACGGGCTGTAACATGATTGACAGATCCTAGGGTTGATCATGTATGACAAAAACTCTTGCTAGTCCTCACATTTTGTACGACTAGCTTCATGATCAGCTGAATATGTAATGTTTGGGACGCCTTACGATTCTATATTTGGTGACCTTACATCTTATAACTTTTACTTACTTGCTTGTGATTGAGACGATAGGATTGTTCTTGACCATAGGAGACGGATGGCTTGTAGTTAAACCCTCAGGTATCTAGACAGCCGTGACCGTATAGCGAGGTGGGTTGCACTTCAATATACGTAGCTGGCTATGTCCGCCCCCGCTCTCCAGTATTCTGGTTCTAGGGCGTGACATAGACTTATCTTCAACATGCACCACATTATATTTATTATCGATGCAATTTCATATGCGATATCGCATGGGTCATCTTACGGTTTGCAACATTCAATTTGATTTGGCGGTCAAGTCTTCTAGGGTTAGCTGTCCCGAAGCTACGCTCGATAATTATGGATCATTAACGAAGGACAGTTTACTACGAACCATGCTGTATCTTATTTTGGAGCCAAATCACGTTCTGATGATTTCTATACGAATACCCAATTTTGAACAAAACCATTTCTATCGGCGCAACTAATGCACAACTATCCTCCGAGTAAAGTCATGCACTATCGTCGATGATTTCAAAATTTATGAAACATCTACTCGTATTCAGTTCAAGCCTATCTACCCACGGTCGACACCCGAGATGCTATACGCATCGAAACAATCGTTGATGATATAGTCTCGTCTTGATCAATCACAAAGTTCATGATCAACCAGTTCGTTCATTCTCGTATTATTACTTACAAAATTTTGGTAGCGCGAGGCACACTCCATTTTTATTCTCACATCGTGCTTACGTTTCCTTACGTATCGATCTCCATACGTCGTATCGATTTCGATAGCGTAAGGGTCAACTTTGATTTTGTTTCAACGTCGACAACTTGCATTACATACGTCCAAGTTCTCCATAACATTTTCGTATGTCTCGAATCGTTTCTCGATTCATTGCATTTCGTTATACTTCGATCACGTAACCAGGTTACCAATTTTTGACGTTGTGCCCTCGAGTCATGCAATCGTGCCCTCTAAGTTTCATATGATTTCGTCGTGCTCACAGTAAGTCTTGTCTCGACATAACCTACTATCTTTCTTAGGCGCGGCTATCCGAATCAACCAATATTTTTATCAAAATCGTAAGTCGTGCGATACGATTACACTTTGCATCGGCTAACATTTTTTCGAGATCGCAAGTAGTGCGATTCGATTACCATTCGTGTATTCTAACATTTTTGTCGATATCACAAGTCATGCGATTTGATTATAATTTGTATCGTCCAACATTTTTATCGAGATCGCAAGTCGTGCGACTCGTTTATAACTTTAAGTTTCTTATCGGATCGATCCGATCATTGCCTCAAGGCATAATCATTTTGTTAGTCTCGGTCGTCCGACCGACTTATAATTTCTGTCTGATGTATCATTCATTGATACGAGTCCCACCTTATCATTCCAACCGATTTTCGAAGAACACTTGCATCAACATACCGTCATACAAATTTCCAATCAAGTCTCGGTACTCTTCCGTCCGTTGCGGACAAACCTTCCGCAATTCTCACAACGCGTCGATGCAATTCATCGCAAAGGTGGTATATCATATACCACTCAGAATCGAGTCATTCATCGCATATGTGGTATGGCATATACCACTCAGAAATCAAGTCATTTCCCTCGCATCATACTCGGTATGAATCAACAATCTCTTTCGACTCACGATTTCTGCAGTGATCGTGCTTGATCACAACCGTAACCTTGATTAATCAAAATCTGACACAATTCAACTAATGTGTACATTCGCCAATACAAGTTCAAGTTCGGTACACTGTCGAACGATTCTTTTCTATCGATTTATGATTTCAGTTCCACCCATTGCACCACATGCAACGATTTATTTCTAATATCCGTTGCACTCCATGCAACGATAACTTTGACATGCGTTGCACCACGTACAACAATTTACTTCCGATACGCATTGCACATCGTGCAATGACTTACTTTCGACATTCATTGTAATGCCCTAGTCCCAAAATACGTAGGACTAGGAACGTAGACATGCCAGCTGAATTCATACGAAGTACACTCCAATATATGGAAACCTCGCATGAATACATAAGCTGTAAAATGCAGTAGAACCATAACTAATCTCATCCACAAAAAAATGAATGAAAGATATCATATAATGATAATGGATTATCTTGATACAATATGTTGGGCGGAGACAAATCCACTACCAACAAGTAAAGGAAAAATACATAAGAAAAGAAATGATTTTTGGCGAGCGAAGCGAAGACGATCCAAACGCAATCATTCTCGAAGAAATAGAGATGGTCACGGCTAGAGCTAGAACACCTGCGAAAGACATGAACACACACCTAGGAAAAAACTAGGTCCTCAGAGGGACGTAACAAGACACATAATATTATGCCATAAACTGAATAAAGTTAGCTCAACAGAAAATTATATATGACTAAACAGATAAAGGTTCTTAACCATTCTATGTGCAAATGCAATTTGAAGACAACGTTCCACACAAGGGCCTTCCGAAGCTAGAAACACGGCGTGTTAGCATTTCAACCGAGACACTAGTGGCATCTAGAGAAAAGTAAAAAATAAATACACTGCACACTAGCTCTCGGGTGAGTCACTAACGGCAGCTAGAGGAACGTAAATGCACGGCCCATTAGCACTCGACTGAGTCACCAATGGCAGCTAGAGAAAAGTAAATGTGTGAAAGCCCCTGCGCCTAGTAACTGTCTTCACCCTCCCCATGCACTACTCGTGCTGAATCCACACCACGATAATTCTAATAACCGCTAAGTCTTCTAGACAACTATATTAGCAGTTATATCTTAACGCTCGTCCTATATGCACCGATGTACGGTCGGTACGCAAGTCCGAATCTATATGCGACTCGCGACTTCGTGGCACACAAGTGTCAAGCCAATGAATGTGGCACAAATAAAGGGCGGTCCCTTAACTCTAGGTCATATGCAACTAAAATATAATAATTTGTAAGTACAATTTATATTTTCTAGAATAAGTAAAAACATGCATGATATTGAGCAAGGAATTAAACAGTAAAGGCAAGGTGTCTTGCCTGGTAGTACGCCTGGTGTGCTACAATGATCAAGGTGGCACAAACTGTGACTCCGGTGCAACAACTATACAAGGTGATCTCTGATGGTGGCACGGACAGTTCTATTGGGTCCAGAAGGGTCAAATTGGTTAGGGTGGACATATGGTAGTACGAAATTGGCGAAAGGATAAGAATAATGGGATTGGTTATGGAATGGAGGAAATCAAAGAAAAATTGGTAATAATAAATATATATACGATTTTTAGAAAAATTCTTATAGTCCTTGAAAAAGAAATATATTTTATCATCCAAAATTATTATTTTTAGGTAGTTAGTAAAAATCGTTTTAGGTCAAAATTATACTTGCTTAGAAAAATATTTTATATACCTACTAGAATATATATATATATATATATATATATATATATATATATATATATATATATATATATATATATATATATATATGGTGTTTTAAAATTATATCTTATTAGTAAAAATATATTTTTAGAAGAGACTTACCCTATAAATATTGTGGTCTGAAAATTACCCTTTTTATTAGTCAAATATTTTTAGAAAAATACTTAAAATATCAAAAATCATTCGACGCTAAATTACTCTAGTTTTAAAATATGCTTCTAGGTAAAAACTACACTCCATAAATTTTAAAGTAAATATTTGAAATTATTAATAAATTATTTAGGCCAAAAAAATATATATCTTTGTAAAATACATTTTTAAAAAAATGGCTTAATATATTTAGAAATCAAATCCCAAATGTGAAACTACCTGTACGCAAAACACAATAAAATATTTTTGTTGTAAAATAAATCCTTGAAATTATTTGGTATACCTATTATTAAAACTAAGTAATGATACTAATTACTGATAACACTATAATATAATGTATGTATACAAATACAATTATTGAAAATAATATACCATATAATAATAATAATATTGGTAATAAAAATAAAAATTGTAATGAAAATAAAAAGGAACAAAACCAAAACAAAATAACACCTACTAAAAATAATGTATATAACAATGGTAAAGTTTTAATGAATATAGATATATATAATAATGAAAATAACAATAATAACAAATAACAAAAAAACCACAGACTTATATTGTTCTCTCCTCAGGGAAGAGAACATTTGTTCAAAAAGAATTTGGGAAAAAGCACAGCTGGGAAAGGGGGGTTTCGGTGGGCGCTCCGCCGGTGGAGCCAGCGTTGAGCGGCGGAAGGAAAGAGGAGGGATTGGTGGAGTCGGGGTTCCGGGTTCGACGCGCGGAGGTGGAAGGCGAGTGGGGGCTTGGTGGTCCGGTGGCGAAGGAAGGGGTACGGCAGGCAGAGAGATAGGCGGAGGAGGCGGTGGTCAGCGGAGCGAGCGGCCAGGGCGTTGGGACGGCGACAGGCGGCGCTAGGGTTTCGGTCGGGGTTTGATGGAGGCGACAGACGGCGGATAGCCTCACCGGCGGGCGAAGGTCAGCGCGACGCGCACACGGGCGCGGAGGTGGTCTGGACTTGTGGCAGGGTAGTGCTTTAAATTTATTTTTTCTTTTCTGGTGCGGTTGTGATGGTTTTTGCGGATTGGGGAGTTCGGGGCGATGTCAGCGGTAATGGTGGTGAGACGGAGACGGTGGTGACGGTGTTGATGGCACTGTGGTGGTGTCGGTGACGGTTTCGGGTCAGGTAGTGGTTATCTGGGTTGGGGGCCGATGGTGGTGATGGGCTGTTGGCGTTGTGGTGAGGATGATGAGGGCTGGATGAACGGAGTTGGCGGCAGCGAGTTGTGTCTGCGGGTGGAGGAGGTGTGATGTGGGCGAGGCAGGCCGGAGTCGAGGGGTGCTGGTATGGAGGAGAAGACGGGGTCGAGGCTGAGGCTGTAGTGGTGGTGGCTGTGATGACGGCGGTGTCGGAGATGACAGGGAGGGCATTGGGTTAGATTTCACGTTGTCGTGTAGGGGGCTGTCCGACACGACACGGATAATTGTACTACTAGAATAAGATTTATGTGGGCACAGACACGATACACGAGGCTTGGGTTGCACGGACACGATGTATCGCACCGTTGAATATTTGTGGAATAATTTGTTGTGGATGAATAATGAATTGGAGGAGTACCTGCCTATTTATAGGATGTAGGAATTCCCAATTGGATAAGGATTAGGAGTAGTTTAAACCCAAATTAGATAATTCATGATTTAATTTAAAATCAATCAATCCAAATCCAAATGCAATCAAATTTAAATCTAATTAAATTTTAGTTTAAAAAATTAAATGGGATAAATCAAATTGCAAATATTTAACTATTTAAATAATTCCATAAATTCAAATCAAGATTTAAATGCCACAATAATTTCAAAATATATTTTCTAAAATACTAATATTATTGATTTCGAAAATTCATTATTATTTAAAAATAAACTAATAAATAATTACTAATTATATATGTATGTCCAAATAATATCTGCATAATTATGCTTTTCCTAGTATACAATAAAATATTATTTAGGATTAATAACTGCTAAAAACAAAAGGCTTTTTATAGCAAGAATAATAATTATATATAATATTTTGAAAGCGTATAATAAAATAGAGAAAAATGTTTTTCTAAAATATGTATGCTCGCACATATTCGTACTCGACGAGCAAGAACGAAAAATAAAATTTCGTACGCGACGTACAATACGACTACACGACGTACAATACAAAATTTTAAATCAGTACCAAATCTAATAAAAAAATATAGTAGAAATTTAGGGATTTTACATTCATTGCACCTCGTGCAATAATTTATTTTCGACATCTGTTGTATCTCGTGCAACAATTTATTCCCGACATTCAAAGTCAATGCTCAAATCCGTTCAACACATTCGATATTGACTTATCACTTTCATTGCAACGCAAATTCACAATCAACTCGTTGCACTTCCTGCAACACATTATTTAAATTTTTGCATTGGTACAACCAATATTCACAACCCATTGCACTTCATGCATCGTTTTATTTCTCATTCAATATGTTATATTGCAACAACAACATCTCAAATCGCATTTCATAATTTGTTGCACTTGCAGCAACTAACATTTTATGGCTCGTTGCATTCAATGCAACGAAACATTTCACAACTTTTTTCGTAACATCATATAAATTCGAAGTACTTGCGGCAACGTTACCCGGCTTTGTATTAGACTTATTGTATGGAACATCCAGTACGACATCGAGTAGAGTCAAGAGTGATTTGATTGGTGGTGGGCAACTCTTTGGAACTGAAACAAAGTAAATGTCCTGAGGAAATTGAGCCTAGAGCTCTGATACCAATTTGTCACGCCCCAATCCGAAATCACCCGAATCATCATCCTCGTAGGGGGCGTGATGTCGCATGAGCCTGGAGTTACGCTCATGCTCGACAAGATGACAAGTTCTCAAAATGGTTATCTTTTAATCTGATATTAGCAAACGGAAGAAAACAAAGTATACGAAACAATTCTCTTTACTGATAATGAACTGAGATTACAAGTTCTCAAGTTCTCTCTTACCCACAAAGGATTTCACCGTTCCATACATCATGCCTTCTATATCTCGACCGTATCAAACCTGTTGCAAGTCCGAGCGTCAATGCAATCGCACGCTTCAAACGCTACGACATTCCATGCCTCTGCACGATCAAGTGAAGCTTTGCCGCGATCAATCCATTCCCTGCACCCTGCATGAAAGTTGGTGGAGGATCAGTACGTTCGCCCTCGCATATACTGATGAAAAGACCCACTTTCTAAACCAACATTGAGTATTTATATTGAATCATGCAACTTAGCTTATGATCTTGCTATATTCTCCTTAGGGTCGATTTCATGACATATTCGAAAGCGGTAAAACACGTTATCATGGCAAGCATGTTATTCGAATTGAATAGGCAAGCATGCATGCAATCTCGTATTTGTTTCGTGGTGCGACTTCTTACCAGCATAGACGCACTCGTCCATGCACTGACGCAAGGTGAATACGCCCCATTCCTTCACTGTCATGTTATAAGTGCTCCCTATGCAGGATCTTTGTGTGCATGATATATACGTGCCTGCACTCTCAACCCATCGTTCCTTAACTATATGAAGGTCGTTGGCGTATTCGCGCCAGAATGGACCAAAGTTTCTCTTCTTTTTTTTCTTTCTCTTTTCTTTTCTTTCTTTTTTTTTCTTTTTTTCTTTTCTTTCTCAAATTGGGTAGCCCGGCGCTTCACGGATTAGGTTGCTATCTCGACAACCGAAGACATACCGTATGTATACCATCTTTTATGGCTTTTCACATATATAACCGACTGCTAGTCGTCTTACAGATGTGCGTCCATGTCACGCCCGCACTCAATATTTAGGCATGAACCGTGTACACGCCCAGCCTACGCCGCAGAGTCGGCGGTAGAATGCTATAATAATATGATGAATATCCATACAGTAAATATAATTCTCACATGGGACAAACCACAACTCAAAATCACAGCTCAACATTTAGAAGGTGAAATAAATAACCATCTTTAATAAAAATGTATAATAACTAAATCAAATGAAATCTAAACTACAAGTCTCAATATCAACTCAACATCCCATATAAAGTCTCAGCTCTAACTAAAAGAAACTAAGCAAACGCAGTGGGATCTGACGCTGCATACTCCTCCTGATAAGCAAAATCTCTCTCTACTATATCCCCCATGTATGGGCCATACTGGTCAGGGCACTCGACCTCCTCGCAATCACCTAAAATTTGTTTGGTTACCCAGTCAGGATGGAACGAGTAAAATTCACTGAATGCAGTTCCAATATATAAAAATGACTATAAAACAGAGGTTAGACATCAATTGTATGTTTTGAAAATAAATAGAAAAAATATGAGAAAGACTGAGAAATCAAATAACAATAAATATGCAAAATACCTTCCCAACTGTTAGAAGTACCTTTGATATGTGATCAGTCTGGAACACTACACCGCGAGGTCTACGAGGTCTACATGCATGAAAAGTAAACAATGTCTACGATGTCCACTTGCAGAAATTAAACAAGGTCTATGAGGTCTACTTGCAAAAAATAAACAAGGTCTACAAGGTCTACTTGCAGAAAAATAAAAATGTCTACGAGGTCTACTTACATGAAATTAAACAATGTCTATGGTCGAATCACACATCTTTGGTACTCCTTGTTCCCGACTCAATATGTTATAATAGAATAAAATTCACATAACCAATGACCAATCAATGAGATATAGTAAAAATCAATATTGAAAACAGACAATAAACTGTACTCGCCTGGAGTCCTGTGCTGATGACAAGAGTCTGGTGCCAACTCTGAGCCCAAGTAACCTATTGTTTGTACAATCACAATGTCAATATGTGAAATAGAATAGAATAGACTAGTTACTAGCTTATCAATTTCCTAGGATACTTATTTCCTCCACTTACTAGGCCACTAGTTCCAGTTAACTATACTTCCTATGTAGTGTATGTGCCTTTCCTCATATAACATACCCTTCCTCAATATGCACATGTATGTACATATGGTATTGTATACCCCTGCCCTTGCACTGACAGACTCTAACACTCATCTATTATGGGTTTACACTTGATATCAGGGTACTAGACTTCCTAGATTGGATACCCTTTCCATCTATGCAAGTTCTTTACTGACTAAAATATCAGTTTTCCTTTTTGAACTGATACACCCCCATTCAGTTCTTATTGGACTGAATACTCATATCAGTGACTGATATTACATATCAGTTGCACTGTCCACAGATCAATTGGAACTCATCAATCATCAGTCTTTCCTGTGGTTGTATTAAGCTGTATACCCCTTTGATACCCTACGTTGTAGGATACACCTGACATCAGTAGGCTTACCACCAAGTGTTTAATCATATTCGAATGTGGCTTGCTATCAACACACCCAAGTTATTCCTAATACATCTGTGATATATAGGGCACAAGGCTAACCCAACTTCTTTCTAGCTGTTTCCTAGCCTTTGGCAAGGCACGTGGCAAGTCTGTGGCCAATAGGCCACTGCCAACTCAGGTAATCCTGAGCCATAGGCATTATGAATACTCAGGTCATGTCCTATTGATCTGATACACTAGTCTAAGTCAAACATCAGGCAGTAAATCATACATAAAAGGGGTGCTAGTATGGACTCAGGTTTCCTATGTTTGCATATGTTGTCAATGTCTAGGATATTGCCTAAGTGGTTAGATGGATGCTAGGCAACCTTGGGTGTGGGTGTATTGATGCCAGTTGAACCCTGTGTCCTAGTGCCCATTGTACAAATGTCTGGACAAGGGGTCCTTAGTTCAGGATCCCCTGTTTAGTCTGTGTTCTCTATTCACATTTTATCAGCTTCCATATGGTTAGAGTGTAACCAATAATTGATGCCACATGGTGGCTTGAGAGTTAGTCCCTCATCCAGTCTATTCATGGGACTAAGGTCACCTGATATAGGTATTTATGCTCACAAAGAAATTATCATGTTAGAGTCCACCAGATATTAGAATTACATGCATATTTGTATCCATTTGATACGAAAATTCCTAGTGTTTACTCCTGTGGATACTAGTGTTTCCACTTTAGGATATCAGTTGGTGATGTATCAAAGAATGTGTACACTGTTACATGTCTATAACCTAGCACTTTAGATGGTAGGGTATTGCATCAGGCATCAGGACCTATGCAAGAGTAGGTCAGGTTACATGAAGTCTTCCTATCTAACCTGGCTCTAGCTAATATGGGTGAGCAGTGTACCTGTCTAACACAGGGTTAGCCTAAGGTAAAGCAAGGCTCTAGTATAACCTATTACTCGTAGACTTAGTTACCACAGTGGTGTTAACAAACACCAAACTCCCTAAGTCGACATGAAGACTCCCCTATCTAATACAGGGTTTGCAAGGACTGGTTTCTTCCTATGACAGGATCTTGGTTTCAAGATCTACCCATAAATTTGGGGTACCTTGAAAAAGACTGCCGGTCAGTCCCAACATGGGGTCGTGTACCATGTAGCAGGGTCATGTGTCCTTAGCTTTGATATTACAAGCTAAAGCTTGGTGTCAGACACTCTATGTTGATATATTTGTGCACAAAACTTGTGTATAAGGTCCAGACCCAACCTACTTTATTGATGTAAAACTCTAAGATCCTATGTGTTTTCCCGTATCATGCCATTGTTAAGGGTACGAACTCTAAGGTGTCTATAAGATTAAAACATTACATTGTCGAGAAGGGTGTGATTGTCTCCTGTTGGTTCACAAATCCCTCAATCCTTTCAGTATTCTAGTACTCTACTCCATGCCAGTTCCTGTCAGATATCATTATTACCAATGTCTTCCCCTAATAAACTGTGCTCTTAGGCCTACCAGTGCACTTAGATGGAATATACAACTTCATGTGATTGCTATAGGGTCTCTACTCTTGCCTGTGTCAGAATTGAATTTCTTGTGTATCTATTGAGGAATAACATCAAACACCTACCCATCTACCTATGGGTCATACAAGATCAACATCATATGATCGAGAAGGTTGAAAGAGTTACCTGTATTCAGCACCAATTCCCAACTCCAATACTCTGTTCGATCCTTTATGACATGAATAATGGGGGGTTCGTTAGGGTTTGCTGGGGAAAACGTAGTCGAATCATGTATACATATATAGGTCGTAGGGATGGGATCAAAGGGGAGAACTAGGGAGATTCAAATTATTTGAATCTGATCTTGAGCTTATCTATTGATGTTTAAGAATAGTCAATATTCGATTTGGACTAGGAGTATAGACTCCTTCGCATCGTTGCAAAGTTTGAATTCAAGCTTCACTTTTTGGTCCCTGGATTATAGGCTTTTGTAAGAAGCCCTCTTTTTAATATATATATATATATATATATATATATATATATATATATATATATATATATATAAGTAACCCAGGTGTCTAAAGTTAAAAATAGGAAATTAAAATAATAATTAATAAATCATTAAAAAAATAGATGGGGCTTACAGTCCATCAAAGATTATATCCCTCCTAGGCCGAACGATTCCGGTGCCCCGGCGCACCCATTCGGAGGGAACATTCCCGTGCACGGGAAATTATCTCAATTTCCTCAAGTTCATTCGACCATACAACGCACTATTATTTAAACAACCAAACATAGACTTGAGTCTGAGACTCAGACTTTATCATCTCGTATTTCTTCCATTAACTTTCTATGTTCTCACATTTCATACTTCGTTTCAATGTTCAACGACTTCATGCCTCAACTCAATGTTCGTCAACCGAACGACCCGAAGGTCCCGAACACCTTTCGAGGCATCATGCCACATCTGACAGTTCTGTCACCTACATGCCACAACTGTTCTCTTCGCAACGAAGCCATCTTTTATGATTTTTGTGTACGTAGGCACGCTTTGGCACGATTGTTCTCATTTCTTTGAGTCGTGCATGCGATGCATGCCTCGATACCATAATTCCATGTTCTTATCCTTAATGTACAATATTCGTGGCTTGCACGCTAGGGCGCTCGCCTTCAAAATCTTTTAATTCACTAGCCTTTCTAACTCATACACGAAGGCACGGAATGGCTCGTGCACGAAGGCACTCGCCGAATATAGTTATCCCATGTTCTTGTGGCTTGCGCACTGAGGCGCTCGCCTTTGCGATATCCAATGTTACATAGCGACTCGTACATTTGATGCACATTTTATTTCAATTGTTCTAACTAGTGTTTGACACACATTATGATTTATCTTCCGATCGAACCACGCCTGTGGCATCGATATGTTAACTTAGCATACAATGGTACATTATTACTTAGGTATGAAGGAGTAAAAAGAAGAGTCAATCCTTCCACCTTAAGCCGATACGCCTTGTCGTTTGTCGAGCCGATGTAGCTCGATTTCATAACTTTATTGCACGGCCAAATCTTCTAACTTAGCCATTTGAGCACTTCTTGTTTTATTGAATTACTTGATCAATTTCGGCCTACCGTGCCCAAGTCTCAACCCATTGCGAGACGGTGATTTGGGTGTTGCGGACCCGTTGCGAATGAGGCAAAATGTCGACCTTTAATATTTTAGCGTAAATAGATAGCCTGTACATGAAACTAACTAAAATTAATACTTGTATCGATTCGGACTTGCACCTTGGTCGATTTAATTTCTTAGATTCTTCGAGCCGACTCAACTCACTTATCCTTCGGGGCAATACAGCGCTTTGCATCGATTCAACTTGATGCATTCTTTGGGACAATGTAACTCTTTGCATTGACTTAGTTCGATGCATTTCTTGGGACAACGTAACTCTCGTATCGATTTGCATCGATACTTTTCATTCGGTCAACACGAATCTTTGAGTCAACGTCTCAGTGTAATGTGCCGTACGGAGCAGGACATTACAGGTCCAACCCCTCACGACGGGAGTATTGCCGGCAAGGATATCTGTCTTCGACAGAATCGCTTTCCCTTCAGGTAAACCTTCGACGGACTCTGTATACTACTCACCCACTGGGGGTAGTAGAAAAAGATCCCAGGTGGCTCGCGCTTCGTACAACAAGCGTACGACACCACTGGCAAACAAAAGGCCCGTGTTAACAGTAACATGCACAACCGACAGAAAGCTATACAAGATTGGCTCCCACGCTCTGATGCCTCAACCAGTCGAATCTCCCTTCCACTGGGGTACTCCTGTGCTAAGCCAAGCCAGTGGTATATCCCACGGAGAGGGAGCCATGCGAGCAGCGTTCCCGCATGAGCGACATGAGGCTTCCTCACCAGACCCGCTCTGACCGTACTTACATGTAGCTTCCCTGCATGTACAATGGAAGTGCTACGACAGAAGAGCCAACCCTCTCCCAAGCGGAAGAAGAATCTGTGGTGCAAGACATGCCTAAATCAAAGCACCCTTATACCCAGATTACCATCAACTGACGTTGTCAGCTGTCACGCCCCAGAACCAGAATACTGGAGATCGGGGGCGAGACAAAGCCAGCTACGTATATCAGAGTACGCCAGTACCCTAATGTACGATCAAAGCTGTCTAGAAGACAAGTGGCGGACTCTAGCATGCCACTGACGACTCCTAAGGTCGAACAAATCCTATCTCAATCCAATCAACATAAGAAGCAATAAAGAGTAAATCATATATGAGATGGGTAAGGCGTCCCAAACACAAGTACATACATAATCATGAGAGCTGACATAATAAAAGATATATCAACTGACTATACAAAAGGTACATAAATGTACAACCAGCAGCTGTCCAGAATATACATCCACGCCGTACTAAGACGGAGGGAACAAAACCCAGAAATAAGGACTAACATATGTCCTTGGCTAATACACCACAAAATAAATATACAAGATAAAGTGGGAAATAAAGGAACCCCCTCGCTATCCATATCGGTCCTCTGAGTACGAACCATCCGGAGGAGAAGACGGTAGATCCTCGTGATCAACTATGGAACCTGGCCATGCAAAACCAGTGGGGTCAGGCCCCAAATAGCAAGTACCACAAGGAAGCTCGAGGTGAATGACAAAGACCCACAAACAAAACAACAACATATAGCAAATGTAAATAAATACGGGTCGAGACTAGTACGGTACCAATGCACGTATCTCGAGAATATAAATGACTGAATGGAAATACTGAACCATATAGTAATAGAGAACAATAAGCCAATGAGCAACAAGTGACTTAGGAACTACTCGAAGTCGGAGCCACAACCCTTAAACCAAATAAGGACCGGGGTTGCAGATATTTTCCCGAGCAGAACTTAGTCTCTGGCCACTCAACGACATAAGAGCATATAAAGTAACAAACAATCAAAAGTGCACGGCCAATCATTGCCTACGGCTTTCTATCATTAACTAGCTAGGGTTATCACAATCCTAATTACTAATATGCAAGTTGAGGATTTTCGCAACTACCTGACTGCAGATACCCGGATGTCTATGGGTACGAGTAGTACATCTATTGCCCAACAAGACTGCTGGCAGATGAAACGTGTCTAGACTTGTAACATGAACAACCATATCATAAACTAGTAAAAGAAAACATATAACTGACTGTGCCGTAACCCGGCACGACATGTGACTCGATCATATCATAAAACATATATAAATGACTGTGCCGCAACCCGGCACGACATGTGACTCGATCGTATATCAATACACGCAAACTTGGTAGGTCATGGAGCCCTTGCCTAGCAGGGTTGAGCCATGCCTCATGGGGCCCTTGGAGCTCGGGGTTGGTAGTGCAAATTTCCTCCTACAATGATCTACTTGAATTTACTAGTCATTTACCTTATCATATTTATGTCAAATTCTCAAGTCGTGGACACTCAAGAATTTCCTAAGATGACGTGTGCTATATACGAGTAAATCATAAGTTATCACTTACGAACATTCCCGTACTAATATCACGTGATACACGGAACAATACTCACACTCGATTGTCCAGTGCCAAGATGCAATAGATTAAACATTCAACAAGCTATATCCACGGTGTCAAGAAAGAACATGTACTCATATCTCGGGTCTAGAAATCAATAAGAAAATCAAGTCATGAGTGCGCTACTACGAGCCACTGAATCGAGCTAGACATATACAGTAATCTGGAGTGCACCATGACATGCCACTATCTATAATCTGGACATAGAACAATACGTGAACATAAGCATGTACTATGTATATAGAGTGTACAATCATTCTTTAACTATCCAAGGTCATCTAATCATGTTAAAGTCCATTACAATCGAGAAAATATCAAAAACGGACAAAAACGGACAGAAACGGGCAAAAACAGACAAAAACAGCATAAAACGGCATACCGGCGGTATACTGCGGTATACCGGCGGTATACCGGGCTAAAAACAGAAGGCTTCTGGTACAAAAACCGGCATACCGGCGGTATACTGTGGCATACCGGCGGTATACCGTTTTTCCAAACAGCAACAAAATTCAGATTTTTGGTAAAACTTGTTTCGGCCATAAAAACTTTATTTTAAATCGAAATTCGGACTTTTAAAAATCAAAATTGAATAGAATTGAATTTCCTACAATATGGAAGTATTATTTTTCACAAATTAAAACATTTGATAGATCAATACCTCAAAATACTCAAAAATCATATCTAGAAACTCAGATCTACGCAATACTGTCGATCAAAACCAAAAGTGCTATAAACTAAACATGTTAACAATTTAAAGAAGCATATTATAGGCCAATAAAATTTTAGTTTCTATGGAAAACAAAAATAAAGTATGGTCATGTCACTTTTGAGCAAGATGTACTTGCCTAGGTTTTAGCAACCGAGCCTAATCTTCTACTCCACCACCAAGAGGGGTTCCGAAACCACACTCTAGGCCTCAAGGCCAAGCCTTTCTAAGCTTGAGGAAGAGAGAAGAGAGTGAAGGGAAAATGGTGAAGGAAAGAAAAGAGAGAGGAGAGAGAAACTCATAGGATATATATAGAGAGGGTGAATTAATCATGACCGTTGGATCGTGATCCATGTCACATTCTATGTCAATCCTAGCCATTGAAAGAAAACCAATTGTCCATTGGATAATAGAATGTAGCTACACTATTCACGAAAATATCTATATACTATTCATCAAAATATCCAAAATACTATTCATGAAAATATCGGAAACACTATTCACGAAAATATCTGAAATCAAAAATATCTAAAATGTGGAAAATCTGTCCGAGCGGTATGCCGTCGGTATACTCCGGTACACCGTCGGTATGCCGACCAAGGAGAAAATCTATAATTTGGGAAAAATTTTAAAGCATTCCGAAAACCAAGAAAATATGAAATACAATAGAAAATACGTATCCGTATATAAATACCGATACTGTGAGACGAGTCTCACATCAGCAGACTGCTGCGCCATCGCCGAGAAGGCGTTCCGTCTTTTAGAGACTCTACTCCATGCCGACTCCACGCCAGAGGCCTAACAGGGGGTCGGTGAGTCATAGAGAAAATGAGCCCCACATCGCCACATGCTACATGGAACAGGGTTCCAAAGCTTTCAAGAGCCTTTCCAGAATCCTCTCATATTGGTGGCTAAACCGAAGAGGAAGTCAGAGAACAGCAAAGCTAAGGTACCTGATGCAGGTGTGTTCCAAGGCACTCGTTCTAAATCTGCATTGGGTGCCTTATCAAAAACTGGGATAGCCAGTTTCCTACCATGCACAACAACCCTGTGTTCCAATCTGACGAGGCACAATACAACACGGATGTCTCCATTAGCACAGCTATCACCAGACCGGGGGTAGCAACCATACTGAGTCTGAAGAAGATCACAATCTTACGGTATATCCTTAGGACAGCGAGACTCAGGCGTCTGAGCCAGAAAGTGAAGGATCTACGGCTCCCTCGAGTCACCTTTACATTCGGTCTGTGTTCATGGCCGACGGCAATGAGGAAGACAACAACTAAGCTCTCAGACGTATCGATGTCCTCGAGACGAAGTTAGATACGCTGACGGACACCATGAAGACCCTGCCTTCGGTCATAAGCGACCTCAAGAGTAGTATGGCCCCCGCTGCCTCTACACCTATGCGTGATCCGCCAAACAATAAAGAATCCAGCAGGTTGCCTACTGTCAACCAGGCAGGACCATCCTCATCTACTCCATCAGCTACAGGCTCCGCAATGACGGTCGAGATACAACCGGCCATCAAGGAGCTGTATGCTTGTCATGATGCCAAGGAGAAGCAAGCAACGCTCCGAAAGATGGGAATTCGACAGCCATACCCTGCCGAGTGGGACAATGTCGTCTATCCTCTCAAATATAATCCGCAGACGCTTACAACTTATGAAGGGAAGGGGTCTCTCCGATAATACTTGAGGTACTTTGCCTCAATAATGAGGCACCTGCCAAAGGAAGACGCCCTCTTGTCCAACATATTCATAGGTGCCCTGCAGGAGGTAGCCTATGAGTGGTTTTGCAGTCTTCCGGACGACTGCATCTCGTCATTTAAAGACTTGAAGACTCAGTTCGTGGATTGATTCTACGAAGGAGGCATGGACATGACCATGTCGACTCTCATGGAAATTGTCCAGAGGGAGAAAGAGCCTGTCTGCGCATACATCGAGCGCTTCCGCCAGGCAGCCCTAAGATTACCACCCGGTATGCCCGAGCCCATGCTTATGGACTCCTGCCGCTAGAACATGCTGCCCGCTATAAAATTATGGCACATTGCTCCCTATATGGAGTGGACGCCTTTCATTACAGAGACGGATGCCGTACAAAAGAAAGCCCAGGACGTGCAGCTTCTGGGGCTACAGTTTTCTGCGCTCGAAGACAAGGGGAGACGCTCGTACAACAACAACCCCAAAGACAAAAAATGCAAGCAAGCTATGATCGTCAATATCTCCAAAGGTTCAGCAGCTGCGAACCCCAAGTCTGCGGAAGCGCAGAGGCCGAGGAAGACTTACTCCTTCAATAACGAGGATATGCTGGAGCTCTTCGAGATGCTTACGAAGAGTGGCAAACTGTCCATCTCGGCACCCAGACGTCCTGATGAATGGGAAAGGTGGACCATCCCAAGTACTGCCATTATCACCAGTACGTCTATCACTCAACACAGGACTGCTACGTGTTAAAGGGGCAAATTCAGCGCCTCATTAACTCCAACGTCATATCGTTGGATTACGAAGAGATGACCGTCACGGCCAACATGGTTACTCTCCAGTTCGGGAGTTTTTAGCCACAGAGGTACAAGATGGCATCATCTCTACTACAAAGGCGATGATGGAAGTAGTCAAACTTCCGCCTGCGCTGGACAACGCTCAAGGGCTCATCCCATTCTCTACGCCTCAAGACGGAGTCATGAGGGTCCATCCGGACCAGGCTCCCGACACAATGAACCAATAATCATCGTGAATCTCTCGGGAAACATTTTATGACCTCGCTTCTGAAATATTATCCTAAGACGTGTCTACCATGTACCACATAACCTCTGAGCAGTCACTTCCTCCACAATAGCTGTAAGCTGTCATAATCTTTAGAAAATATTTTACGTCCATATTACCTCTAAAGTGTTATTCTACATCGTGTCTACCATGTCCATATTATCTCTGAGTAGTCACCCATTTATGATAACCCCAAAGTTGTCATAACTCCCTAAGAAAAAAATAGTCACGTCCACATTACCTCTGAACTATTATTCTAGGAAGAAGGATGCTTGCCATGTCCATATAACCTCTGAGCAACGCACCCTTTCCCTGACAATTCCCCGCAATTGTTATCTATAGAACCCTTCACGTCCATATTACCTCTGAGTCGTTCTATACCCCAGGAGAGTCTATCCTTACCATGTCCATATTACCTCTGAGTAAGAAAAGTGTCTCTACGAACACTCCCGTGTTTTCCATATCCCATAACCTCTGAGTAAATACCCCGTTCCCAATAAAGCTATCCCCTCTGAGGGAATTCTCATCTCTATACAGGGTTCACAACCATGAAACGAGGCAGAAACAGCTTCAGAAAGCACAATAGTGGTCGAAGAACCTTTAAAGGTTCGGCTGAAGGGGAGGCCTCCCAAGGTGTCAGCGCCTCATGTTCTTAAGCTTCGGGACAAAGCTCCACCTTCGCCTCCAGTGACGAAAAAAGATGGTCAGGAGCCTATACGAATGAAGTTACCCTTGAGGTCCCTAAGGTCGACCATGAAGGCGCAGGAACACCGACCACCATTCCCTTGATGGTCAAGCCGAAAGGGAGGCATCCTCCTTCTCCCCCGACGGCAGCTCTAGTCCTCACTAACGAAGAGCTAGAAGATTACGTCTGTACCGATACAGAGGCCCACTCTTTCGATGACGTAATCCCTCGGGACAAGATATCCTACTTCATCAATAGAAAGTTATCATCGAACTACTCTGGCGTATGCTAGAACACCAAGTATTTCCTGGATAATTATTTGTATAAATTACAGACGCAAGTGACAACTGCCAACCATGTGAGCTGGGTTGTCCCTGCCCGAGGTGCCTACTTCGTAGTTCCAGCCAGAAAAAAAGAAGAGGAACCCAACATATTCGGTCGAAGATTCAGAATAACTCTGGAAGACCCAGACCTCGACAGCAGCAAAATACAGTTCTACCGCTACATGGCACAGGCCAAGAACCTTATCCAGAAGATAGAAAACGACCTGAATAGCAACAAGGGCTCAATTATGGCAAAGGCCGGCGTCTTTCCATACAGATTCACACTCCAAAGGGAAAAGCTGAAAACTACTACCAACGTACTTGTCGAGGGCTGGGATATGTTACACCTACGACCACCTTAGAAGATTCAGAAGAAAAAGTCATGAGGCACTCACACTCTTCTGACTCCTTAACTTCGGACTCCGATACCAGCATGGGTCAAGTCCTTATGAAGATGTTGTCTGCTAACATGATCACCAATCAGTTAACCGTTGAAGACAATTAGCGTAGGCGGTTACAAGAGCTAGAAGCATTAGATGAAAAGCGCTTGCTCGACAGCAAAGGATTGAGCTTTACCAAGCTCGTATCTCTGGGCCCTTTAACAAAAAGGTCCGTGAAAGATCCTACCAGGTGGACGACCTTGTCTTGGCAGTACAGAGACCGATAATGATGACCCACAAGACGGCTGGTAAGTTCGAGCCTAAGTGGAAAGGACCGTTCGTCATAGAAACGGTGTACTCTAACAGTGCTTATCAGCTAGCTAAGCCTAATGGAGACTTGCTAATGATGCCCATCAACGGCAAGTTCCTAAAGAAGTATTATATCTGAAGACAGAACCAGCATAGGCACCCATATCCCCTGAAAAGGGTGCCCATGAGTTCTGGTAAGGGGATCTCTCGCTCTCCCTCCTATATATTCTCTCAAATAGGTGAAGCACTTCACGTCCATATTACCTCTGGATTGTTTCTCTATGCCTGGAAGATGCGACTACCATGTCCACATTACCTCTGAGTAGTCGTTCTTCTCGCATCAGTTCTATGATTATCCCGACCGTTTAGAAAATAGTTCATGTCTATATTACCTCTGGATTGTTGTTCTATACCCTGCCCAAGATCAAGCCTACCACGTCTATATTACCTTTGGTCAGGCAAATCCATTATGAAGATTTCCTCTTTATTCTGGAGACAAAAGCAATGGGACAAGAAAGCTTTTACATATAAAAACATATGGCTATAAAGACCTATTACAGACTCTTCGTAGTTACATACACAGAAGCAAAAAGTTAAAATTACGGTACAAGCTCTCAATAGCGCAGGCGAGGCGGTGACAGCCAATCACTTCCTGGTCAAAAGAAAGCCACTGCCCAAAGCTGCTACTTGCCCGAGCAGGAGATGAAGACCAGCATAGGACTACCCTATCTCTCCAGCTGGCCGACGAGAGCAACCACAGCAGTAGGCCTTGCTATTCCTCGGTCAGAATGGCAAGTAATCCTAACCCAGGAAGCAGAGGTCCGAGACACCATTGACGCCCACGACATCCAGAACACAGGACGTCTCGAGATCCAATAGTAGTTCTACTACAGCTTCTTTGGATAATTTTTTTTGCCATCGATGACTGTCTCATGCAAACTCTAGGGTCGTTAGGAGCTGAACATCGGGCAAGCAAGGCCATGGTTGAAGCAGCTGAGTCTTCTCTTGAAAGAGTACAGTCCTTTCAGTAGGCTGTTCGCGTGGTCCAAGCACGAGCCAGACATCGGTCAGAAGGAAGCTTATAAGTTAAGCTAAAAGCTTCACTCCATGACAGATAGCAGTACTGCTAGTGACCAGAGGAACGTGACTCTGAACCTCCTCTATTAAAGAGATTCGTGATCCCTGCAAAAATATAAGAGGCTCCAATATTAAGAATCCATCAGGAGCCCATGCTCTAAAATGATGACTTAGGACCATTAATGCTAAGAGCTAGGCATGACACCAGCCATCACCCAGCTCGTACAGTCCTGATGCGTGTTCATGCTTCTGATCGAAGTATCCTGAGCTTGACTCAAGTTCGGGACACTTTGAAGGGGGTCTTGTAGAAGCATGAAACAATCTCAGCTGAAGACATCCCTTCGCCAAAGCACAGAAGATAAAAAAGACTCAGTGCTAAAAAGACAAAACAGAAGATATGGAGAGAAGTCCCTTCATTGTCATGTCTACCAAAGTCTAGTGCAGACACATCAAGACTATACATAAGGGACTAATTTTGTTCTTCTACAAAGGATCTAGTATAGATTCGACAGAAGCCTAGTGGGATCTACAAGGGATGCAGTCTTCATCGAAGTGCAACCTTCCTTCTTCTCGATACACATATTGGAAGATTAACATCCACCAAAGCATGTTTGATATTCTTATGGGCGCAGCCTCTCAGAAGCATATCAGCAACTCAGTACTTTGAAGAGACCAGAGCCTTCAAGGCAGAGGCGCAGCCACTTGCTTGCACTAACCTCATAAACAAGATGGTGGTAGGGCCCTCCTCTTCTTTTTTTTTATTCTAGAAGCCAGTGCCTTCACACCAGAGGCTCAGCTATCTGCCTGCACCAATCTCCAGACGCGCAAGGGTGTTATACCCTTCCTTTTGCAGCCAATGCCTTCACTTTCAGAGGTGCAGCTACTTACCTGTATCAGCATGAGGTGGAGGATGGTGATATGCTCACACCATCTCCATTCCCACGGTGTAGTCATCTGCTCCGGATCAGAAGCATAAGTCACTTATCTACAAAAGACTTAGGAACTCCCATCTCAATCAATGCAAGTCAACCTGTCGTTCCAAAAGTACAGTAACCTCGCCAACCTGAAGCACAAGCCTACTTGTCGCCTACAGCACAGTGACTTTCGTAGCCCAAAACACAGCTTCGTAAGTTGCTCTATTCGTACAGAAGACTCGTCGTCATTCAAAGCCAAGTCTACTCATCGCCTGAAAGCACAGAGGTTCCGTCATCTCCAGAAGCACGATCTACTCGTCGCCCCAGAAGCACAACAATACTTAGTCCTCACCAGAGGCATAAGAAGCATGGATCTACCCCCAATTGGTTTGTTTAAACCGTCTTACAGAGAAGATTGGGATTAAATCATGATTGATATCATATCAGATTGATTTAAATCTTAGATGAGGATCAATTAGACTCCAAATCTAAGATAAAATCCCAAGATTTACTCGACTGTATCTGAGCAAGAAAATCGGCACGTGCCACATGTTACCTCCTTCGGTTATGTTTATAACCACCAGAGATTTCATTTGAGGGGAATCTCGATGTCCGCCACGTGTCAGCATCGCAGAAGCCCACACCGTACAATGACGACAGATTCTTTCATATCTCAAGAACCCTAATACACATCGTATATGTGCTTGGTTCTCTATAAATAGAAGGTGTTTTTCTTCCATCAAGGGATCGATCAAAAATCGATAGAGGAAAATCGACAATTGACAATCTTCAAAGGAGCAGCAATCTCCATCCACGAAGAGTCGACCACCCTCATCCACCTATCAACCAAGGGACCAACCAACCAACCATCTTCAAGGGATCTTCTTCTCCAGACATCCTCTTGATCGGTGACCTAAAGTTCCATTAAAGGCGCCAGAGAGCCATGTCAAGGTTGATTCATCGTCAGATCGTCAACGGAGTAAAGGAGCCGCTAAAGTGCTCAATCTCCACTGTCACACTTTTCCAGAAACCTCTTCTTTCTATACTTAGAATATCCTGTTTAGGACTTCCTTCTTTGTACACAGATACCTTATATGTTCAATAAAGCAGAAAGTTTGTTCAACCTTTTATTATGTCGAACAGGGATGTACTGCCATCAAAAGTATAATGGTAGGAGGTTTGTATTTAGATGGAAACTGATCTTCCTTCTACTCTATGTGATAAGGTTGTTTAAACCTAAGCTTCTGTAGGCCGTCTTTCTGTTTGACGATTTCAAACTAAGTACGCAAAAGTTTTACGACTTCGTTAGTATCTCCCATTGGTTGTGGAGCAGTGGACTGATTTTGTGTGTTAGGAGGAGGGACTGTATGATAAGTACCACCCCCAGCACTAAACTGACTTGGAGTAGCCTGAACTGGTACTAAAGAAGTATGAGGAGACTGTGCCCCCAGACCAATATTGACGGGAGCAGACGTCGTTACAGGTTCTTGGGTCGGAATCAGATTCACAATCGGTAGAACCGTGTGTTGTGCCATGATCACTGCATGCATGCCTGTCATTATTTCAGCCATGCTTTTCAAACGGGCCTCCAAGGCAGTAATTCTTTGCTCTTGATTGTTAGAGCTAGGTCCGTCTTGTTCCTTATTAGTGACATATGTTGTCACTTCTCTGGCTACTGAAGAGAAACTGGTAGAAAAGATGGTCCGCTCAGAACTTTTACTGTCGGCATCCAAGTCATACAAGGAACTACCCCCAGGACAAGGGATAGAAATGTTCCTTTGACTGAAGGAATCTTGGTTAGAGAGAAGATTCCTTTGATTGATTGATTTTTGGTCAAAGGGAAGGTTCCTTTGACCGATTGTATCTCGACTTCTTGATCTGGTGTGTCGGTAGACCCCTTCACCGAAATCACGGATCCGATCCAAGTATTTTTGACTGGGGTTGCAGGAAGCGTTGCATCTCGGACACTTTCCACCCCCAGTGGTTTGGGATGTCATGTTGACCGAAGCGTATAACAATTCATCTTCGTTCACTATCACTGGTTCAGGAGTCTGAGCATAGTTCAAATGATCAAAGACAAACCGCTTAGCTGACTAGCAGCAACATTTGATGACTACCGCGTGGTAATGATTACAATGATATTCTTGTTGTGGTGCTATAAGTAGATGAGGCGGCCTTACGATCTTTCGCTTCTGTGCAAGAAGTTCACGAAGATCGGTTACAATGATAGGTCGAAAAGAAGTCGAAGGGATATATTCCTTGATGACATTAGAAACATGATTCTGATTCTTGAGGTGTCCTGTACCCTGAGTGTACAAGGAGGTACTGAGCTGAATGGCATAGGTGAGAGGATTCTTGACTTCAAAAGTCATCCTTTGGCGCAAGTTGGTTACGGACGCAGGCTGTTTATGCCTTGCTGAAATTGATCCTAGCTGGCGCCTGTTGAGATAGGCGTGCAAGTCAGATAGGTGCATCACTTGTGTGTCTATTTGAGACACCAACAGTTTGCCTTGTTTGGATCTTAAGATGCGTAGGTTTGGCAAATCCTGACTTGAATTCTTGGGAGTAGATAGAATGCCTTTTTGTGCTGCGCACCCTGTTTCTGTGCGCTTGGCATGGCGCAACTGGGTAGCAAAAAATTTATTCTGAATAGAACTTACTCTCTTGCCAGAGATTTTATTATCTTTATCAATATGAGTAGAGTTGCTGTGCAAAAGAGCTTTTGTACTAATTGGCGCAAGGGCGCAACCAGAAGTATTTTCCGCCGAGTCGAGGGCCAGAGAAGAATGAGAAAAAGCCAAAGGGTACTTTCCTTTATTCTGTGCCAGGGCAAAAATATGTGTATTCCCAGCCAGTTTTAGACTTGTGGAGAAAAGGGATCAACTAAAAAGTGTTTCCCCTTATTTTGCACCAAGGCAGGAATAGGCGCAGCTTGCACAAAATAAGAAAAGGCCAAAGGGCACTTTCCTTTGTTCTGAATAGTAACCTTACTAGATAGGCTGTTCTCCGAGTTCAGAATTGGAGAAGAAAAGAGAGTAGCCAAAGGGCATTCCCCTTTATTTTGTACCAGAGAGGACAACAGTCGCAGGTTGCGCAGAAGCAGTAATTGGTGTTTTTGAGGACTTGGGAGTCCATACAGCACGCACCTTGTTCTTGGCAGCCACAGTGGCGCACCTAGCACCCCCAGCACTAATTATGGCTTCATAGGCTGTTTGGTCGACTTGCATGACCAAGGTCTTCTGCGTCTTACCGATCGACGCGGTATCACATTGAGTTGTCACTTTCTCGTCGGAGGAGAAGTCGTCCCCATCAGAGTCGTCATTTTATTTGCAAAAAACAAAAGTTTGATTTTTACAAACTAAGAAAGAAAGAAAGTACAAGAGTACAATGATTCATGGGGAAGTACAACTATAGGAATCGGATCAGAAGACGATCACTTTATCCCTTGGACTATGTGATATTGAAGACACAAGCCTCTGGAGAATGCAATTGCACTTTGTCACAAGATTATGATCATTAGTGATACTTTAGAACTGATTTGAAACTCTATTTATAGAGTTATAAAATAACTGTTTTCTGAGTTGCGCTCACTCTGTGTTGCACGCCGTCTATCCAATTGTGCGAACGGTTACTTTAACTGCTGGTGACGTGTGGCATTCTGTCAGTGAGATACGCGTGGTCGTGGGCAGTATAGTAGACACGTTCTTCGAAATTAGTGGCATGTGTGCCACGTCATCTAGCTTCTAGACAAAAAATTAATCAGGTGGCGCCAACTAGCCAGGTTGCGCCGACGTAACTTGATAATTGGTACCTCTGACTCAGTCTTCTGTGCTGTAAAAATTTCTCGCACCCTTCGATAGCATACGCGAGCTAGCTGTCAGCATTTAATATTGACAGAATCTTCTCGAGCGCCGCGTTGCTCGGGATTCGAAGAGATATTTTTGACTATTGTGCTATCAGTAATGATGGCAACCGTTACAGCTTCTCGAGGAAGCTTTCCACGTGGGACCCGCACACCTTGATGTGGGTACAACTTGAGTCTCGCACAAGTCAGCGTCTAGGCACCACTTGATGCTGGCGCCTTCTTGTGAGTGACGTCTATTCATTTTTTAGCTTCTTCAACTTCTTAAATAAAGTATCATTAAAAATAACAATTGACGACATCTTACTAAAACATGTCGTGGCAACGAAATATTTATCATCATTTATAGCACTTCTTAAAAAGTATCATAGATATTAATTCAACAACACTGTTAAAATATCGAATAATGTAAAATAGTAAAGACGACATCTTTACAGTGTCATCACAAAAATATTTCTTTGCCCCCACAAGATTTCATTTTGGCGCCGACCCCCATCTCATCCTGATTAAAGTGTTTCCCCAATCTCTTTCTTTCTCCTACACTTCTCAAACAAAAACAAAACTCTCTCTCTCTCTGACATCCCCGGATCTCCAACGGGAGCGGGCCGACGATCTCATTGAAGCACGATGTCCGAGAACCGGCCGACGAAGTAGTTGTTGCTGATTGTCGAGCTCGTAGAGGAGCGTGAGCCGTCGAAGGTGCCGCATGACGCGATGCAATAGAAGTGGTTGGAGTTGATGTGGAAGAGGGCGAGGTCGGTGAGAAGGCCGAGGTCTTCGAGGAGGTAGCCGGCGATGTCGTCGAGGTTGAGGTCGACTCCGGCGACGATGGTGAGGTTGGGGTCCGACGGGGACGAGGAGCAAAACACGCCGGTGTACTTGCATACTGCTGGCCCGGCCCAGTCCGCCGTCTGTAGGTTAATAATGACAACGTCGTCGTTTAGGTTAGCTCTCAATCCTTCATCTCCACCCCCTTAATTTTCTAAATCCAAAAAACATGATAAGTACCCAGCATAAAGGGACTGTTCAGTGTAGCCTGGCTACTCAGTGTAGCTTCTGTGGGCTATTCAGTATTAGTCCCAACATAGTATTAGCCTCCATTAGAGGCCTTAATAGAGTATTAGCCTCAATTCGAGGCCTTGGCCTGTGCCATTTCTTTCTGCAATAGAGAGGGGGATGATATGAGCCTCAATTCGAGGCCTTGGCCCTGTGCCATTTCTTTCTACAATAGAGAGGGGCATGTTGGAGAATTCGTATAACCTTCTCAGCATAAATAGCTGAGATACTAAGCTATCAAGGTGGAATGAGAATAGAGTTTCCTTCTTCCTCAAATCTTCTATAGCCATAGCTCTCTGTAATTTTCCTCCTTGCAATTAGCTCAATAAAAATATCATCAGTCCTCCTCTCTATTCTGTTCTTCCTATCCAATTTCCTGCATAGTTTATACAATTAGACACAGAGTATTAGTGAGAATGGCAAATATTAACAGATCTGTACTGAATCTAGGTCAGTTGGGACGAGGGTCCAACAATTTGGTATCAGAGCCATCAAACTCGAGCAGCTGGAACTCTCGACAAGGATCGACAGAGAAATCTCATCAATATGGTTGGGGATCTCCTGGATATGGCTTTTGATCTCCTCAATATGGCTTTGGATCTCCTCAATATGGCTTTGGATCTCATCTTCAATCCTATGCTCCGGCCATGGAGCCCCCGACTCCGCCACCATCACCCGCTCCGAATTACTACGGCTATCCACAGATGTTGATGTCACAGTTCTCGGTGCAGTATCCACAGTATCTACAGTACCAGCAGTACCCGACGTCGTTACAGCCGTACGCAAACTCGTCGACAAGGAACCAGCAACCACAGTTGTACGCAACTCCGCCACCACAGCAGTATCAGTATCCGCAGCTGCAGTACCCGACGTTATCGTAGTCGTACGCAAACTCGTCGTCGTGGTACCACCAGTCGCCGTAGATCTCCCCACCACAGCAGCAGTATCAATCTGTCAGGTACGTGTTTGATGAAATGCCTGTGGGAGTAGTTTCTAAGCATGAGGCCTTTGTATTTGATGAAATGCATGTGGGAGGAGGAACCAATTTATTGACGAAGGAGTGAGGAGAAAAGACAGCAGAAGTAGTTCTGAGCCTGATTGTATCATAAAAAGTGCTCTCATGGATGAGCCATCGGGTGAAATAGAATTCAACAGATCTTATACAACTGGATGCTTAATTGAGGTTTCTGGAGATGAGAGCAAAGCTGACACTTCGAATAATTATGAGAATGACGAAGACGAGCAAAAAAGTAACAACGGTGGATTTGTTTCTATTGCAAAGTCTGATTGCTACTCGAAGGATGGTGACGAGTCATCATTTCTGATGATCAATGCTTGTGGTGAACCTGTAATGAGCTCTTCCAGTTCTGACAATGGCTCGACGTGCCTCAACGGAGGAGATAGTAGCACCGTCTTCTCAAGTGCGCAAAATACTGAATCTTCATCAACTTCGAATTCTAAAAATGCTAGCCCACAAACAGAAGGACAAGTGGACACTTCAAGTAAGTACAAGACAGATGTAGGTCGTTCTTTCATCAGACCTAGTACAGAATTTTCATTGGCTAGTCAAAATAATGCACTTGTGAAAAACCAGATCCTTGAGCTCAGAGTGTTAAAAATATTGGTCGAGATGGCAAGATCCAGTTTTACTGGAGAAGTCATTAAGGCATTATATGACATATCTGCTTTAATCAGAAATAGTGGCTATGGACATGGATTATTCTATCTGGAGAATAGAAATTATATGTTACATGATATAATGAGCAACTCTAGCATTGATATTAGGCTTCATAAGAAGGAAAAGGCTTTAATGGCAATCAGGAGTCTGCTCAAACTTGCCTCCACAAATGTCTTATATTTTAAAGTTTTCTGCAGTCTGGATAGAGTATGGGACCCAGGTATATTATATCAAGTATCAGGTCAGTACGAGGCTGGTAATGTACACATGATAGAGGCTGATCAAGGCAACAGTGATGAAGCTACTGCTTTGTATACCCCTTTAGTGGGTACCAATCAGAACATCCAGGGAGGTGGTGATGTGTACAGAGGTCCAATGCTTTCTTCTTCTTCAGCAATGGCCTTTTCTGCTGCTTCTGCATTTCTATTTGCTGGAATTCCTTTTGGTGCTAGTTTTTCTCTTACCTCGATCTCTTTCTCTAGTGGCTCGAAAGCTTATGTCAATTCATCAATAGGGATAGGTTCTTGCTTCCCTTCAATTCCTTCTCAGCTCATGGGAACAACAAGAGGTGTTTCTTTACATTATCTGAGACTTTATGTGAGCATAGAGAATGTCGAGCTCACTCAATCTAATAAAATCGAAAAGGATGGTTTTCCGCTGGTTGTAGCATATGCCTTTGTTGGCTCAGTTGACATTGAATTCGAGAGGGAACCTATTAGAATATCAAAGGATGGGAAGTGTGTATACTGCAGGGACATGTGGCTGTCAACTGAAGAAATTGCAGAGGTTGTTCGATCTAGTGTAGTACCAGATATGTTCAGGAGCATTTATGAATCAATCACAAAAGGCAATCTTATATGGAATGAGCTGCATATTTCAGCCACGAGTTTATATAAATTGGCTCTCATTGTATTTTCTGAAGTTAAGGGAATGAATGAGCTAAATGATGGGAAGCCAAGAAAAGTGGAAAATGTAAGGCCAGAGGTGAGACAGGTTGATGCCCCGCGATTTCCCAAATCCAAAGAAGAATTAATGAGGGTATGGGATCCAGGAATCATACTAAAATTAGTATGTGAGCCAGTGACCACCTATCACAAAGTTCAGGTTCCAGCTCAGTCAGTTGTAGCCTATAGCAGTGTAGTTGAGATGGTATCTAAGGCTGATGGTGCCTTTGCAATTTTGAAGGATACATTGAATGAGCCTTTGGGACGGGGGACAGAGATTAAGATGCAACTTAGAGTTGAAGCAAAGGAGTATTTGGAAGAATCCAAACTGAAGGAGTTGGTAAAGAAGTATTCTGAATTTATCAATTTTCGAATCTCACTTTGGGCAAGCAAAGAAGTGGAAATTATTATGCAGCCAATGAAACATTTTCAGAGAAGCCTCCTAGTTTGACTAGTCATCTTAAGATGAGTGCTAGCAGCTCAACTCAGCCCCAGAAGCTAGCACCTAAATATTTTGGTCCTTATCAGGTGATTGAAAGAATTGGACCAGTTGTATATAAACTGGACTTACCTGCAGGTTCTCTCATTCACCCAGTGTTTCATGTGTCACAACTCAAGATCAGGGTGAGCTCAAGAGTGACAGTGCAAGCTGAAAACCCCAGTTATCAAAAAAACCTTCTGTTAGAACCTGATTGGGTCCTGGACAGGAGGATGGTTCCCAGAGGAAATAAAGCTGCTGTTGATCTGCTTGTACAGTGGAAAGATGGAACACCTGAAGAAGCCACATGGGTCCATTATGAGAAGTTTATCAAGGATTATCCCTTGTTTGACCTTGAGACAAGGTCAAAATAAGGGAGGGCCATTGATAAGTACCCAGCATAAAGGGACTGTTCAGTGTAGCCTGGCTACTCAGTGTAGCTTCTGTGGGCTATTCAGTATTATTCCCAACATAGTATTAGCCTCCATTAGAGGCCTTAATAGAGTATTAGCCTCAATTCGAGGCCTTGGCCTGTGCCATTTCTTTCTGCAATAGAGAGGGGGATGATATGAGCCTCAATTCGAGGCCTTGGCCTGTGCCATTTCTTTCTGCAATAGAGAGGGGCATGTTGGAGAATTCGTATAACCTTCTCAGCATAAATAGCTGAGATACTAAGCTATCAAGGTGGAATGAGAATAGAGTTTCCTTCTTCCTCAAATCTTCTATAGCCATAGCTCTCTGTAATTTTCCTTCTTGCAATTAGCTCAATAAAAATATCATCAGTCCTTCTCTCTGTTCTGTTCTTCCTATCCAATTTCTTGCATAGTTCATACAATTAGACACAGAGTATTAGTGAGAATGGCAAATATTAACAGATCTGTACTGAATCTAGGTCAGTTGGGACGAGGGTCCAACAAAACATTTTCTCCCGAAAAAGAAACTTTTGTCCTTGATAATTTGTTTGTTATGCTTGCATCTAAAAAAATTGTTTGCATTAGTTTAGATACGAGAAATTTTCATCTTTTTGTTATATTAAAGGTCTTTTTCGACCAAAAAAAATTGTATAAAAATTCTAACTTTCTCTATTTTTTTAGGTATTTAATTTCTGGAAATAAAATCATTCTGGCTGTTCAATCTATGTTGCAATAGAAGTTTTGGTTTTAGTAAAATATTACTAAAACAGTTGTAGCTTTTAATTCACTGTTTGGTTATTTTTGTCTTCTTTTAATTCACTTTTTTTAAATCAAGGATACGATATGGATCCTAAGGTTTGCTTCTCATACAATCAATTTACAAGGTACCTTTTTTATTCTTTTTGTGCCTTAACTGTATAATGAAAATGAATTAGCTTGCTTAGAAAAGTCCATACATTTTATTTTTGTTGTCTAAATTTGATTTATTTTTTGTAATCAAGTGGGTTCCTAATTATGTTATGTAGGTTCTTGTTGCAGTATCCAAAAACAATCCCATTGTCTTATATATAAGAGTTGTTGAGAACCTTTTGTATAAGTCCCAAAGGATATATTCCTTGTTTGAGAGGATGTTAAAGAAGCTCTCTGCACCACTCTTGATACATGGTTCAAGAACTTTGGATGCAGATAGTGACTTTAGAGAAGTTGATGAGATGCTTACTGCCTTGTTCCCTTACAACATAGAGATCAAGCCACCAGAAGATGAAACCCATCTAGTTAGTTGGAAATCTCAACTAGAAGAAGACATGAACAGATTCAAATTCAGGATAATAGAAACCATATTGCAGAAGTACTCATTGCAAATGATCTCGACTGTGATGATTTAAGCTCGATTTGCCTGGCAGATACAATGGTTCTTAGTAATTATATAGAAGAAATTGTGGTGTCAGTAGTGTCTTACCATTTGATGAACAACAAGGAACCTAAGTATAGAATGGAAAGCTTGTTATTTCTTCAAAGAGGTATATTTATGTTTCATGCAATTTCTGGTAGTTTTTGTTCAGTCTTCTTATTCATTCTCTTATCATCTTTGAACTTTTCATTTCGTATGGAAGTTTGTCCCACAGTTTGAGTTTATTTCAAGAAAGTAATATTAGCGACAAGGACACCCTAAAGCTTGAGGCGAATGCTGAAGCTGGTAATGAAGGAAATGTAGCTTCTAGTAAATCACAGAATGCTGAAGCTCCAACTTCTGAAAACAAAAGTGAAGCAGACAAATCACCACCAACAAAAGCACCTGTAAAATCTCCTCCTCTGTTGTATGCAGAAACATATATACTTGTTTCATACAGCCCCATGATTATGTACATCATCATCAAATAAAATTTTGCATTAGAATGGCTATTCTGTGGAGCGCAACTCAATATAGTTATTACATAAAACTCTATGGAAGGAAAACTAGGATAAAGGATCTCACAAGGATTCTTCACACCAAACGAGTTTGTTAATACAAGTTATACAACTTTAAAAATCCGTGTTACCCTGGTGAGACCTTATCACTTTTATTTCACATCATGACCAATTTAATTTTTGAAACCTTGATATATAGTATGATTTCACCTTATATTGGGGCGATCCTAGATAGCCTTCAATGGAACATTGGCATACCTTTTGGTAAATGATTCTTTGCTAGTAAAATATGCAAGTACAACCTATACCATGAAGCTAGTGGTATTTACGTATGCTCTCTCCATCAACTGCTGAGTTGTTGGAATGAGACCTCAACCCTGAACCATTTGTGTCCTTATACATATTTAATTCTTAATTAATTAGTCTTAGTTTACCCCAGCTTTCTAGTAGTTACTAGATTGATATGCATGACACACAACAGTTAAAACCTTGTAGGAACATCTCAGCCTTCCCGAGACATCTGAGCACACAACATAGAACTGTTTACTGATATTTTGAATGCAAGTTTGCTCGTGATTTATGTATGGGGGGTCATTTTATATTCTTCAGGTGCAAATTTTAGCTTAGACTGTTCCAACTTGCACATGATTCTCACAAGGATTCGGTTCAGTTGACATTGTTTTACATCTTTAAACAAATCATGAATAACTGGTATTGCGTGCTAATACATGGAGTATTCACTTTTCCGGTACACTTAACAATTGACATTATCTTATGAAATATGATCTATGATGATAAAAAAATTTAGAATTATCCGCTACTTCATTAGTAATTAAATTGTTTTATGGTCGACTAGTTTGTCGATTATTATTTATTTGCTTTCCATTCATTGATGCAGCATAAATTTGATATATTTTGTTTATATTGGCTAATTATCTATAAGTTTAGTTTTATGAAAATTGTGCATCTGCATATTAAGATATTCTTGCAGAATTATCTTATGTTTGATTAAGAATATGAACAAATTCTCATCATATTCTTTATGTTGTTTTGGATAACGAAGTCTGCTCATATTTGCTTAAAGAAATTCTTGTATGCTTATTAAAATTTTACGATTGTAATGAAACAGGAAGTTCCAGATAATGAATTTGAAAAGCGGGTTACACCTGAGGTTATCCTAGCCAATGAAATTGGAGTAACATTTGATGATATAGGTGCCTTAAGTCATATCAAAGAATCTCTCCAGGTGCTGGTCATGCTTTCTCTCCGGAGGCCAGATCTCTTTAAAAGAGGCCTCTTGAAGCCTTGCAGGGGAATATTATTGTTTGGGCCACTTGGACTGGAAACAAATGTTGGCTAAAGCCATAGCTAATGAAGCTGGAGCAAGTTTCATTAATGTTTCAATGTCCACTATCACTTCAAAATGGTTTGGTGAAGATGAGAAGAATGTACGAGCTTTGTCTACACTTGCTGCAAAGGTGTCTACTACTATAATTTTTGTCGATGAGGTTGATAGTATGCTTGGGCAGCGGAGTAGGGTTGGAGAACATAAGGCTATGAGGAAGATTAAGAATGAGTTCATGACCCATTGGGATGGGCTCTAAATAAGGCCTGATGAGCGCGTCCTTGTTCTTGCAGCGACAAACAGACCATTTGACCTTGATGAAGCTAGTATAAGGAGATTTGAGCACAGGTATGTCAGTTTCTATAATGTAACAAGGCATATATTGTAAATATCTTACATTTGGATCTTGTACTGCTCCATCTCTAATATTATTTATGATGAGCAGAATCATGGTTGGGTTACCGACCTTGGAGAGCCGAGAACTTATCTTGAGGACTATTCTATCCAAAGAGAAGGTGGAAGAATGTCTTAACTACAAGGAGCTTGATACCATGACAGAAGGATATAGTGGTAGTAATCTTAAGGTTGTTTCTTAACAAAGGAATTTGATTGGGCCCTAAAATTTGGGATAAAGGTTTGTCTTGTTTGTTGTTGGAATTTGATTTGGTACTGATTGCAACACTACGTAGTATAGTTACATGTCTGACTTATTAGTTATGAGTGTTGTTTATGTACATTACATAGGCAGTTATTGTAAAATAAAGTTTTTAATTTTTATCTAGTTCAGGTTAGAGAGCATGTTGCTGGGATTCTTGCAAGCTTACTGAGGGGTGGGGATGAGAAGCTATCTAGCAATTTTTGTGATCGTGCCTATTCTGATGCATGATTAGTTATCAGAAAAATGAATCCAGAGGTTTAAATTTTATTTGTTTCCTTTTCTGTTTGTCTCCACATTTGCCACTCCATATTTGCAATTAGTTACAATAATGTGTCCAAATCTGCATTGGACTAACTATATGAAAAACTTGACTCGTGGCTTTAAATGCATAAAATTTGGTTCTGAGCAATCAATAGCTTATGTACATGGTGTAGTTCGTGCTTTGGCTGTTTCAGTGTTCAGTTCCTTATGACATGCCCAGGAAAACAAAACCAGAGGTTTAATTTCATTTGTTTCCTTTTCTGTTTCTTCTTATCAAAGTCATATTTTATTTTGATCATTGTATTACATTTCATTCAGGATTTTCGAGGAAGAGTATGTTAAGGCCATCAAAAGGAAATCAACAAAATGCTCTACGAAGAACTTGATATTGATGTCCTTATCCATGGAGAGCCTTATTTGTCATATGGGTTTGACGGAAAGAGTTGGATACTAAGAAGTAGTACCAATAGGATTATAGGACTTTTAAGTATTATGTAATAGACTTTGTTCCTCTTAAACAATTTATATATTATTCTTGTAATTTTTTATTGACACTTTCTATGGGTTTGAGTTATTTTAATATATTATTTTTGGCACATTAAAGTTTTATTATTTGTGAAATTGGTTTGAGTTAATTATTTGAGAATAAATATATATTTAAAATAAATCGATATATATAAAATAAATTTATACTTAAAATATTCTGATGATGTTTTGAAGGCAATTAATATGTGTCGTTAAAGTGAGTTTAGATGACATTTATAAGGTGTTGTAATTTTGATGATACAATGTTAAGATGACACCAGTAAAGTGTCGTGACTAAAATATTTATATGACATAAAAAGGTGCCATAAAAATTTATCCATGACATTTATTAACTGTCATTGAATGCTTGTAGATGACAATTATAAAGTATCATAATTTTGATGACACTTATTAGCTGTCATTAAAGGATGTTAAGATGATACCAATAAAGTGCTTTGAAATAAGCATTACATGACATTCAAAAAGTATCGTCATAAAGTTATTACATGACACTTTTGTAGAGTCGTTGAAAGAAAAAATATTTCTATGACATCCCCTCTAGACAGCACCAGAAAAGTGTCATGGAAAGTCAATAACGACACTTTTCGAATGTCGTTAAAACACTTTTTTGTTGTAGTGACGTTGTCTTCTCTAATTCCTTCATATATAGTGAAGCCATTAGTGCTATCATAAATGAAACACTTGTGTTTAACAAAATTAACTCCATAGCCATTATCCATGAGATAACTAATGCTAAGAAGATTGGGCTTCAGATTTGTAACAAGGCAAAAAATTTTAATGCAAAGGTAAGGAAGGGAGCCGATATTACCATGTCCGATGATGTAATCTAATGATACGTGTCCTTCCTTCTTCATCGATAGCGTTGTAAAAAGTGAAGCATCACCGGTCATACGCCATGAGCAACCGCTATCGAGGATCCACTTGCTTCTAGCATGCGATGGAGGGTTCACCTACAACACAAGTTGAAGATGAAGACTTTGGTACCCAAAAATGTTTGGGTCCTTGACTGTTAGTTTTAGGAACCAATTTTAGCATTCTCATGTCAACATGTTTTCTCATTTGACAGTAATGAGATGTGTGTCCAAGTAAACCACAATAGTGGCACATGATGGGTGTTATAGGTCTAGAAGAAGATGAGTATTTTGTGTATAAGGAGTTCTAGCATGATTGTTATGATAATGATAGTAGAAAGCATGATGTGACGTGTTCGTATTTTTCTTTATTAGGGGTCCTCTTTGTGTGTGCATTTGTTGGGGATAGGGCTTATGTGTTGTGCTCATGTGACTCTTGTAGCTAGTATTGTGATGTGTGTTGGCGTATCTTTCATTATAGCGTCGCATATTTGTATAGGACATACCTTTATCAACTTGTTTCTTGCTTTTTGCAAGAAGATCAGTGTATTTGATAGAAGTTGCATTCCCTTTGGTTAGCAACAAGTGTCTTATTCTTAGCAATGTCATATCCTTTCTTGAGGGATTGATATTCAACATCCTTTTTCTTTATGACGTCTAGAGCTTCTTGGAGCTTTAGTCGAAGAGATTCAATCTCATTAGTGTCAGAAGAAGGAACCTTCCTTTTTATAACAAAAACGATATTAGAAAGTCTCTATATTACTTGCTTGAGAGTATCAATCTCTTTGAGAGATTTTCTGTACTTATTTCTCACAACTTTGTGCTCATCGTGTAATTCAAGAATGTCTTTTTCTAATTTAGTATAAGAGAGAGCGTTCATAGAGAAGTCAACTTTATCTCTGTTGTCATAAGATAAACATTGGCATTGTATTTGCATTCTTTGTCTTTGTCCAAGTCACTATCATCATTTTCACACCAGATGCTAGTATTGGCGTACTTTCTTGAGGATGAGTTTCCTTTGTTCGCCTTTTCGTACTTGCCAGATTCTCTTCTTCCCATTGGACAGTCCCTTTTGATGTGTCCGATTTTTTTTTGTAGTTATAGCAAGCAGATTTTTCATCAGTGTCCCTTCTTGAACGATTTGCTTTATTGAACTTGAGGAGCTTTCTGAAGTGTCTAGCGGTGAGAGCGATTTTTTCGTCGTCCGAATTGTCATCATCGGAGTCATCCTTTTAGGAGAGCTTGATGGCCTTGAGAGCAAGAGCTTTTTCCTTTTCCTTCGTCTTTTCTTTGTCCTTCTCTTGTAAGGAGGCTTACTTTTGGTCCTTCATATTGTAGAAGCATGGAATTTCGGACGCATCCGAAGACCAAAGTGTCTATACGCCACAAACATCATGCGTCGAAGACACAAGAAAAATGTCAGCGCATCACTCAGACAACAAAGATAAACAGTCTATTACAAAGAAGCCTAAAATCTACAGCTAGGTGCATCACTCTGACGTCTCAGCATAGACGCATCATCCCTCCTCATCAAAGCGAATCACTTCCTCATCAATGCGCGAGTGCTTCAGCTAATGAAGCCTTTATTAAGCAGAACACAGGTTGGCAATCAATCCAAACCCGGTAGCTCTTCCATCATAACGAAAGTTGGGGCACGATGACCCCGATCTTTGGATGTAACAGGCACCCAACGCCATCTTGTAGAAGAACACTGCCGACAAGGGGCTCGAACATAAGCTATTGTGTCCATAGCTCTCCTGGCGCATCTCAAACTTTTGAAAGAGTTTGTCGTCAAAATCAAAGCTTCTTTGAACGAGGAGATCCATAATCCGCAGTACCAAGGAGAAGGATCGGTCGAGTTCATCTCAAATGAGAAGTTTGGATGAAATGAACTAGCAAACTCTTTACACTGCCATTTATAGGCCAGAGCAAATCAAACCCATGTGCCAAATGGCAACCTCTCCGAAGTCAGTGCATGAACTTGCATTAATGGTGATGAATCTGCCATCTCAAAATCAGCTAAGTTAAAGTCATCCTCGAAAGACTCAACAAAGCTAATCAAAGAAGATGCACCACGCAACTTATGCGCTCGTCAGCCCCAAATGCGCCCACCTAAAGCCCTCCACCCATCAAAGCATTTAATGCTAAAATGATCGAAATAACAATAGCACACGTCTCGAAGTCTGAGTAGTCAGCTTTTTATAGAAGACGAAGAGAAGCAATCATTACTCGTTTGTCGGTTACGGCTGTGTTCTGTCATGTGGCCGACTGATCACTCGCGTGCCTCAGCAGCCATGTGCTAAACTCTGTATGTGCCTCAAAAGCCATGCGTCCAGACTTGCTCTTGACCCCTAAAAGTCAGATTAACATGTCTCTATATACGCCAGATATTAGGCGCATCCAAGCAGATCAACCCGCAACAGATCCAAGATCTTTGAGCAATAGACACGCACTATATGTCATTGGCTCAGTTCTGCCTACGAACCGGTGCCAACCGCCTAAGATCTCAACAATAACCAAATCTGAACAACTGCCATGTGTTAGCACCTCCGTAGCTCAACTGTGCCGTTCAAACAGATTTGGCTCCAACTCCCCAGCCCATCACCAAGTGCCCAACAAAATCAGACACGTGACATCCTTACTTGCAAAATCTACATGTGCGCATCGTATATACGTGCATAAATGGATCATTTCATTGCCTGTAAATAGAAGGATCATTCCTTCATTCAGGGGCTTCGGATCTTCAACTTTTCAACCATTTTAGCATCCAGAGCACTTGCAAGAGCTTCAATCCTCTTCAAGTCACTACCCGTCCTAGAGCAACTCAGACCTTCAGAGAGTCCGAGATCGTCGTCAGATCGTTAGCGGAGTAAAGAATCATCTCTCCATCGCCACGGTTCCCAGATAAACATAAAAGTGTACTCCTAGGATCCTAACGAGTTCCTACAGTGTACTCTGTTCTGTTTATGATTATATATAAAGTTTATTCCAAACTTTTTAATGGCAAACACATATCTAGATCGTGGGTCATCAGCTTTCCCATTAGAGTCTCAAGGTTCATCGTTGTAAGGTTATTCCCTTCAATAATGGCGGTAGCTTTGGGATTCCATCCTTTAGTCAATCTTCTGAGAATCTTCCGAATCTTTTCGTGAGTGGGATATTTCTTACCAAGAGAAGAGAGAGGATTAATAATATCAAAGAATCGAGTAAACATAAAAGTAATAGACTCATCTTGTTTAATTTTGAAGGATTCATACTCTTGAGTGAGTCTACTAATCTTTGATTCTTTTACTTGTGATGTCCTCTCATGTGTGACTTCCAAATTTTTTTATTTTTCATTAGAAGTTTTGCAAGTAGAGATTCTATTGAATTCATTGCTATTGAGAGCACAATAGAGCGCGTTCATAGCCTTTGCATCCCGACTAAAGACCTTCTTGTCGTTTTCGAAATTTTTTTCTCTAAGAGTTTTCGAAATTACTTCTTCAATAACTATGGAAGATTTAGGGATACATTTATGACACAATTCCATAGATCAAAATCTAGGGAGTTTAGGTAGATGCTCATCCTAATCTTCCAGTAACTATAATTGGTTCCATCAAATAGGGGAGATCTATTGTGGAGTGTCCCTCATTATGGAATGAGTTGAGACTGGGGTTATTCGCTATTCATCACTCTAAGGAGGTTAGACCAAATCAAGAGATAAGGCTCTGATACCAATTGTAGAACCCTGGAGGGGGAGGTGAATAGGGTAATAAAATAATTACCAACAGTAATGAGCAAATTAAAAAGCAATTTAAAAAAGAGAGAATCAAACACTCGATGTATCCTGGTATCCTTCCAAGGGGCACTCCAGTCCAAGAACTCTCTTCGACTTTAATCCACTATTTGAGTAAATAATTATAACACGAGCTTTGATCCGACGACTCATCAACATCTTACACACGAATTTTTCTTCGAAGGCTCGTCAACTTCAAATACGAGTTTTTCTCCGAAGGCTTATCAACTTCAAACTTGAGAGAAAAAGGTTTCGATCTTCTTGGACACTTGGAAGATCTAAGTTACAACACTTGAACACTCTAACACTTTAATGGATGATAACTTAAAGCTTTGTAGAGTAATGATGGAGCTCTTTGGTAGATAAGAAATTTAAGGCTCAATTGGGTAAGTCTTTATGAAGAAAGAGGAAGCTTATTTATACAAATCCAAAACCATAAAAAACATTCTGCAGGCTTTCAGATTATCCAAAGGAAATTCGTAGAAATCCTTCGAATTATCTGATTGGATAATAACGGCTAGAAATAGAGTCGTTGGATGCATTAATTGCTCTGACAGATGGCCGTTGGATATGAATTCGAATTATAGCCAGCAAGGCGTTCAGATTATCCCGAAGATCCACCAGATGATTCGAAAGAGACAACAAAATAGTTGTTGTTGTTGGCCCATTGGTCATGGTCACACCTGATTTTAATAATTGATCAAACTCTATCTCGATATAAATGCAAGTCAATTCAGATGTTTACCTACGACATTTTGGACACTGCTCAACGATGGGTATCAACTATGTTCAAGACTGAAGCCGTTTGCCACTCCAAATGTACTTCCTGTTAAGCAATGTAAATTTTCATTTTATTGAGTCTAGGAATACATTGTATACCGAGTCATACTGGCAAATAGGCTATCCAAAAACGTTTTTCAAAACCATCATATTCTTTTACAAATGACCTACGTTTTTGAAAAACATCATTTTTACAAAAAGCTTCTGAAGGACTTTTCAAAAAGCCAAAATTAATTTTTCTCAAAAATGAACTGGCAAAACCCTAGCAGAACTCGGTCCGAGTTCGGCCAGAGTTCGGCCAATTGGAACGTTAGTGAACGTTGGATTTTGAACTTGGTCATCCTTCAGTTGCGGTTTGTTACAAAGAGTTCTGTCCAAATTCTACCCGAATTCTGTCAGAGTTATGTCTTTAGAAAAACTATAAATAGAGAAGTATTTCGATCATTTCAAATCACCAATTCACTTTCAATCTCTTCTCTTCCTGAGCTTACATTCTTCCAAAGAGTTTTCAAAAATCTTTTATTTTTAAATTCCAAGCCAGTTACAATCCTCTAGTCGATTTGCCAGTGCGGTATGGTCTAGAAGTTTCAGAGCGATTGTAATCAGAGGTTTGATAGAAGATACAACTCTTCACAATTGAAGTTGGTCGAGTTCTTCGTATCAAAGCTCGCGTCTGTAGAAGTTGCAAGGACTTCGTATGAAAAATTGCAGGATTTTCCAATAGTGGATTCAACTGGAAGCTAGAGTTCTTCCGACTGGACTAGTCCTCACAAGAGGGAAACCAGTATAAATCTTTGTGTTTGCGTTTGCCTTCTGATCACTTTTAATTTCTGTCATTTACTTTTGTGATTATTATTATATTTGTGATCTAACTGCTAACAAGATTTTTAATTAGCAATATTCCGCTGCCTACTCTATTCACCCCCTCTAGAGTATTCTGCTTTACGATTTCGTTCCTACAATTGGTATCAGAGCAGGTTCTCCATCTAGAGGTATTATATTCTGATCCCAATTGTTCCTACAATTGGTATCAGAGCGGGTTATACAGGTAAAGCAAGGTAAAATTGCAGTTATATTCAATTTTATATAGATCACAGCATTACACATGGCAACTATAAAATTCACAAGTGAAGGCCAAGCCACAAACAGACCTCCACTGTTTGACGGCACAAACTACACTTATTGGAAAACACGTATGAGTTTCTTTCTGAAATCTCTTGATTTTGACTTATGGTCTATATTTATTGATGGCTATAAAAAGCCACCTCGTATTAATGTTGATGGTATTTTAGTTGAAAAACCCCATGACAAATATACAGAGGAAGAAAAAAAAAGGCCAGTCTTGACGCACGTGCTATTAACGCTTTATTTTGTGCTTTAGATAGAACTGAATTCAACAGGGTGTCTACTTGTACAACATCAAACGAAGTATGAAAACTTCTCGAAGTAACCCACGAAGGAACAACTCAAGTCAAGGAGTCAATGATCAGCAGACTTACTCAGGAGTACGAGGCGTTCAAAATGAACCCAAGTGAATCAGTCACTCAGATGTTTACAAGATTCTTGGATATTGTAAATCCTTTGTCTTCACTAGGCAAGGATTACAATAACCATGAGAAGATTTGCAAACTTCTACGAGCCCTTACAAAAAACTGAATTCCAAAGGCTACAACAATCATTGAAGGGAACGACCTCTCAACAATGTCTCTAGAAACACTCATGGGTAAGCTACTTACTCACGAGTTAGAACTTCAAGACTTTGAAGATGCTACACCAAAGGAGAAATCAGAGAAGATAATCGCTCTCAAGGCTCAACATAGAAGAACCATCGAAGATGATTCTGACGACAGCGACTCCGACTCTGAAGATCAAGCTCTTCTTGTAAGAAAATTCAAGAAGTTTATGAGATTTAAGAGGAGAACAAAAGACAGCAAAGACAACAACCACAACAATGAGGAAGATCCTATTTGCTATGGATACAAGAAGAAAGGACACATGAAGAAAGATTGTCCCTCAGCATCATCATCAAAGAAAAGCAGCAAATATGACAAAGGCCACCTGAAGAAATCTACATCAAGAAAGTATGCCAACACAAGCATATGGCATGAAAGTGAAGCCAGCGACTCAGAAGATGAACAATCAGATGACGCTGCAAATGTATGCTTGATGGCTTGTGATCAGGTAATTACTAATCCTTTTTTTGATCCTTATTATGATTTCACCTTTGAGCAAATAGGAGAGGCTTTCAGTGTACTGTTAGATGATTACAGGAAACTGCATAGCAAATATGAAACCTCTAAGAAGGCACTCAAAGAGTACAAAGGTAAAATAGGAAGACTTACCGACCTACTAGATCATGTTAGAGATAATGACTCTTCAAATGAGTCTGGTGAGCTTTTTTCTATTAAATTGTTGTTACATGAGACTGTTAAGCTATCCGAAAAAAAAGACCAAACTATTAACCAGTTAAAGGAAGACCTATCTAAGGAGAGAAAGAGTCTTCAGTGTGCATAGGTCAGATTAGAATCACTCACATCTGACTATACTAGATTATATGACACTTCCAAAAAGTTGGAAATTAGTTTAGGAAAACGGCCTGAAGTTGCTGCTTCCTATTCTAACACGTGTCAATTAGCGAATCATCGGAACATGCCCAACACTGTTAGACCAAACCATACCAAGACTATGTCCAAGAAGACTAATAGGCATGTATTCTTCTATACTAGAAAACCAAAACCTACCAATCATGCACCTCACTCTACTTTCAAGACTCAACATGCTAAATGTCATTATTGTGGCCTCATTGGTCATATATCTTCTGCATGTAGAATCAGAAAGTTAGTTGATTTAAATGTTTATGCATAGATGCCGAAAACTAACCAGTCGGGACCCTACAAGAAATGGGTACCAAGAGTTTCATCTGCAAATTATTTTGTAGGTGGGACGCCCTTCACATGCTAGGAGCAAATGGATCCTCGACAGGGGTTGCTCACGGCACATGACCGGTGATGCTTCATTATTCGCAACACTGTCGAAGAGGAATAAAGAATGATACGTCTCCTTCGGTAATAATTTAAGAGGGTACATAATCGATATCGGTGACATTGGTAAGGCTCTCTATCCAGTGATTAAAGATGTTTGTCTAGTTACTGAGTTAAAACATAATCTGCTCAGCATAAGCCATTTAGCTTATCACAGTTATGGTATTAACTTCGTAAAAGATAAATGTACTATAATTGATAGTTCAACTGGTAGTACTATACTTGAAGGTATTAGGGAAGACAATATATATGTATTCTATTTGTTGGAAGATGCTAACACAGCAGGTAGATGTTTGATGGCTAAAAGCGTTGAGAGTCAACTATGACATATGAGACTCGGTCATGCAAACATGGATACAATTTCAAGATTATCTACGAAGAAGTTGGTACGCGGCTTACTGGACATTTCTTTCAAGAAGGATACGGTATGTAGTGAATGTGAAAAGAACAAAGCTACCAAATCTGTATTCAAATCCAAGAACGCTGTAAGTACTACTAGACCTTTACAACTATTGCATATGGACTTATTTGGACCAAATAGAATTGCTAGTCTAGGTGGTAAGTTATATGCATTTATCATTATAGATGACTTCTCTAGATATACATGGGTTTATTTTTTTGTACGCAAGAATAATGCATTATCAGAATTCGTCACCTTTTGCAAGAAAGTACAGAATGAAAAAGGGTTCATGATTACTCGTATTCGTAGTGATCATGGCGGCGAATTTGAGAATGCAGAATTCAAGCAATTTTGTGACACACACGGTTATTTGCATGAATTCTCTTGCCCTAGAACTCCGCAACAAAATAGAGTTGTGGAACGTAAGAACAGAACTCTATCTGAAATGGCTAGAGTTATGTTAAATAATTTTAGTCTACCTAGATACTTATGGGCTGAAGCTGTAAATACAACATGCTATATTCTTAATAGGGTTCTAATTCGACCTATATCGAAGAAGACTACCTATGAATTATGGTTTGATAGAACACCAAATATTTTTTATTTCAAAATCTTTGGTTGTAAATGTTTTATTCTTAATACTAAAGATAATTTGAGTAAATTTGATGAAAAGGCCGATGACGGTATATTTTTAGGTTATGCAGCAAAGAGCAAAGGATATAGAGACTTCAACAAAAGAACCATGATCATCGAAGAATCTATCAACGTCAAGTTTGATGAACTAAATCAACACTTAGACGATGATGACAATGAAGACATAATCGCACCAAGTACAGCTACTGCAAAACCTTCACACAAAGATACAGAACCATCACATCAGGCATCAGATGAACCTCCAAGCAAAGAAGCCGAAACTAGCAATCTTGAGACTACACCAAAAGAGATAAGATTCTTAGCTAATCATCCAAAGGACTTGGTAATTGGTGAGATTACCAAGGGTGTAAGTACTCGTTCCTCTAATAAAGATATAGCTTCTTGTGTTGCTTTTGTCTCATAGTTTGAACCCAAAAACATTGATGAAGCATGTAGTAATAATTTTTAGTTAGATGCTATGCAAGAGGAATTAAACCAATTCAAACGGAATCAAGTTTGGGAACTTGTTCCTAAGCCCATTGATCATCCGGTCATTGGCACCCGATGGGTATTCTGAAATAAACTGAACGAGAATTGTTTAGTGACTTGTAATAAGGCTCGACTCGTAGCTCAAGGATACAATCAAGAAGAAGGTATCGACTACGATGAGACTTATGCCCCAGTTGCGAAATTAGAATCCATTCGCATGTTATGTGCATTTGCATGTTTTTATAATTTTAAATTATTTCAAATGGATATCAAAAGTGCATTTTTAAATGATTTTATAAAAGAAGAGGTTTATGTAGCTCAACCACCCGGTTTTACTGATTTCAAATTTCCTGAATATGTTTTTAAGTTGAAGAAAGCTTTATACAGTTTAAAACAAGTCCCTCGTATTTGGTACGATCGTCTAAGCTCTTTTCTACTTGATAACGATTTTTCAAAGGGAAATGTTGACACTACTTTGTTTATAAAATCTTTGAATAATAATATTCTTTTGATTCAAGTCTATGTAGATAATATTATCTTTGGATCTACTAATGAATCTCTTTTTCAAGAATTTTCAAAGTATATGCAGAATGAGTTTGAGATGAGCATGATGGGAGAGCTAAAATTCTTTCTCGGGCTGCAAATCAAACAAACCAGCAATGGGACGTTCATAAATCAAGCAAAATACACAAAGGATCTATTAAAGAAGTTCGACATGGAAGCAGCAAAACCACTTAGCACTCCAATGGCAACTTCAACCAAGCTTGATATTGATGAACAAGGTAAACCCGTCGACATACGTAAGTATCGAGGTATGATCGGTAGCTTACTGTATTTAACTGCTAGTCGACCAGATATTATGTTTAGTGTTTGTTTATGTGTACGCTTTCAAGCTAATCCTAAGGAATCACATTTGTGCGCAGTTAAGCGTATCTTCCGATACCTTAAAGGTACTTCTTCTGTCGGCTTATGGTATCCCAAAACTACATCATTTGACCTAACTGGTTATTCTGATGCTAATTTTGCCGTATGCAAACTAGATAGAAAAAGTACCAGCGGCACATGTCATTTCTTAAGAAAAGCTCTAGTCTTTTGGTTTAGTAAAAAATAAAATTCTGTTGCATTATCAACAACCGAGGCTGAGTATATCGCCACAGGACGTTGTTGTGCACAAATTTTGTGGATGAAACAAACTTTAGAAGACTATGGATTGCATTTTACACACATACCCATTTTTTGTGACAACACTAGCTCTATTAATTGGACTAAGAATCCAGTATGTCACTCTCGTACTAAATATATCGAGATCAGACATCACTTTCTTAGAGATCATCAACAAAATGGAGATATAAACCTTGTATACTTAGACACACAGATTCAATTAGCTGACATACTCATAAAACCTCTAGCGGAAGATCGTTTCAATTATTTACGTTAAGAATTAAGAATTTTAGATATCAATAATATTAATTAATTTTGTTTTATTAATTATTTATTCGATACTCGATAACTGTTTTCGAGACAAGCCTAAAAAGAGTCTGTCTGTCACCACGACTATGGTTGAAGCGAAGCGGTATTTAAGAGTTCCCCGGTGAACCTCCGTTAGCTGGGACAGTACTCCTACAGCTAATCTGAGACAGATGCTGAGTAAAAAATATTAATTTATAAAATAATCTTAATTATATTACTTTGAGATTTAAAATTACTTAACTTTGAATTAAACATTTGAAACGAATTAATGAAAAAGATGTGGCCCCATTTCTATTATTATATATATATATATATATATATATATTTTATATATATATATATATATATATATATATATATATATATATATATGTAGCCAGGCAACCCTTGGCGAATTCGGCCCGAGTTCGGTCCGAATTCGGCCAGAGTTCGCCTGGGTATATATATGTACCAGCCAGAACCCGAGGCCCCCATCTTCTTCATTCTTTCAAACTACATCAAACAGCAGCTCCCGCACCTCTAAACCCTAGTTTCTTCTCCACCCTTGTTCTTCCAATCCGCGTGGAGATTCTCTTCCAAACTTTGGATTCGTGCGGAGAACTTCGTCCTCCTCAGCATATCCAATTTTTGGAAGGTATAATTCCTTCTCTCCTCTACTTTTCAATACTTAGGGTTTCTAGAAATTTTGGGAAAGAATGCCTAAGTTCAATCCCTTCAAGAGGAAGAAGACTAATGCCAGTGAAGAGGCATCGTCTTCAGATCTGCATACGGATTGCCTCTTTTCTTCGGTCCAATCGGACGACGGTGCGTCGGACGAGTTTTACTTTAAAACTTCCGATCAAGCTTTATTGTGTTACGCCGATTTCATCATGCGTACTATTTGCACCGGATCGCCGATTAAATGGACTGTCTTTTCGGATTACCGTCCTTATTTTGAGGCATTAGGGTTACAACACTTTGTTACCTTACAATTCCCCATCGCCACTAATGCCATTAGATTATTCTATTGTAATTTCGTGTTAGACACTTTTACCGCGAGGACACGTGTCGGAGGAATTGATATCGAATTCACTGATAAAACGTTAGCGGAAATTCTTGGTATCCCAAACGAAGGTGCTCCGTTCGATGACATCACTGATTTTGATTTCACCGATGGCACGACACTCGTTAGTTTCAAGAATGACCTTTGTGCGCCCGCACGCGCTCGTCCTGGAAAGTTCAAGGCTAATAATTTGAACTTGTTTAACTACGAATTACATCACATCGTCTATTCCACTTTACTTCCAAGATCCACTTCCAAAGATGATGTTACTGCACTTGAGCTCTCTGATCTTTATCATATTCTTAAGGGGATTCCTTTTTCTGCCCCTAAGACTATCATCCAGATGATGGATAGATGTTTCGGGAGAGACCGCAACCTATCTTATGCGATGCTTATTCCTCGCATCTTTTAGAGATTTGATATTGACCTATCTACTTGTGCTCTCGACCCCGAGTCCAAGTTCCTCAAACTCTCTCGTCGCAGCATTGCCACTGTTCCTCCACCTACTGCACCTGCTCCTCCTGCACCTACTCCCACAGCACCTGTTCCTCCTCATTCTTACCCTATGATATTTGAGGGTATTTATCAGCACTTATCAGATCTGCAGTCCTTTTATGTTGAGACTTCTAGGGAACACGAGTTCCGTGATGTGACTCGGTTCTAGGCGATTGCCAACTCCTTCGCCGATCTAAGGTTTGTGTAGACGGGTCATTCTGCTAGCTCTCAACCTTGAGACCCTTCTATTTCTGGCTATCGCATTGATGACGAGGCGGTCCACTCTCTGTTTAAGCCAGGGAACGCCTATGATTGGTATCGTACTGCTGGTGCCACTCCTCGTACTTCTGCGCTGGTACTTCTAGAGCTGGTCCTTCTGGCCATGCTGGTACTGCAGCTGATGACGATGATGATGAGGATGATGATTTTTGAGATGTTAGATATTGAGACTGTACTTATGTCTTTTGTTACTTGGAAATGCTCCTACATTCCAAGTTATTGTCAACACTTTTATTTTATTATATGACTCTTCATAGACATGCTTTTTGATTACGCCTCAGTTTTGGCATCTTAGTTTATTTTTCAGCACTTTATTTGTTTCAGTTTTATTCTAGCACTATCTATCTCTTCATATTAAAAACTGTCTGTGACAAATACATGCCTATGTTGTTCTATAGACTATCTATTTTTACTGTTTATACCATGCCTGTAATGAATATTCATATATTTTTTTTGTGTTTATTTACTGTTTGTTACTTATGCATTTATTGCAGGAGAGCTTTCTCTTTTGCAATTATTTTGCTAAGTGACAACGGGGGAGAAATAGATCTAACATTTTCGTGAATACAGGTTATGAACAATTTTTTTTTATTACTATTTTAAATTGATCCAAGCTTAGATGTTATATCGGCAAGGTTTGTCAATTATCAAAATGGGAGTGATTGTTGGCCCATCGGTCATGGTCACACCTGATTTTAATAATTGATCAAACTCTGTCTCGATATAAATGCAAGTCAATTCAGATGTTTACCTACGGCGTTTTAGACACTGCTCAACGATGGATATCAACTATGTTCAAGACTGAAGCCGTTTGCCACTCCAAATGTACTTCCTGTTAAGCAATGTAATTTTTTTATTTTATTGAGTCTAGGAATACATTGTACACCGAGTCGTACTGGCAAATAGGCTATCCAAAAATGTTTTTCAAAACCATCCTATTCTTTTATAAATGACCTACGTTTTTTAAAAACATCCTTTTTACAAAAAGCTTCTGAAGGACTTTTCAAAAAGCTAAAATTGATTTTTCTCAAAAATGAACTGGCAGAACCCTAGCAGAACTCGGTCCGAGTTCGGCCAGAGTTCGGCCAATTGGAACGTTAGTGAACGTTGGATTTTGAACTTGGTCATCCTTCAGTTGCGGTTTGTTACAAAGAGTTTTGTCCGAATTCTGCCCGAATTCTGTCAGAGTTCTGTCTTTTGAAAAACTATAAATAGAGAAGTATTTCGATCATTTCAAATCACCAATTCACTTTCAATCTCTTCTCTTCCTGAGCTTACATTCTTCCAAAGAGTTTTCAAAAAGCTTTCATTTTCAAATCCCAAGCCAGTTACAATCCTCTAGTCGATTTGCCAGTACGGTACGGTCTAGAAGTTTCAGAGCGATTGTAATCAGAGGCCTGATAGAAGATACAACTCTTCACAATTGAAGTTGGTCGAGTTCTTCGTATCAAAGCTCGCGTCTGTAGAAATTGCAAGGACTTCGTATGAAAACTTGCAGGATTTTCCAATAGTGGATTCAACTGTGAGCTAGAGTTCTTCCGACTGGACTAGTCCTCACAAGAGGGAAACTAGTATAAATCTTGGTGTTTGCGTTTGCCTTCTGATCACTTTTAATTTCTGTCATTTACTTTTGTGACTATTATTATATCTGTGACCTAACTGCTAACAAGATTTTTAATTAGCAATATTCCGCTGCCTACTCTATTCATTCCCCCTCTAGAGTATTCTGCTTTACGATTTCGTTCCTACAGTTGTCTCCGTTCGGATTATCCGTCGAATTACAACGGAGATCCGCTAGATGATCCGAATGAGCCAACAAATACTTGTTGTCTCAGTTCGGATTATCCGACAGCGATCCGCAAAAATTTGTCAGATGATCCGAAAAATCCAACAAATAGTTGTTGTCTTAGTTCGAATTATCCGACGAATTTTTTTTGAAGACTGACGGATTTTCCTTCTCTTCATAAAAACAATTTTAAATGCTATAGCTTTTTAGTTTGTCATCCATGCTAAAGTGTGTACATGATTTCCTAGACACTTACAGACACTTGAAGAGACAGAAGCTTTTGATCTTGGATTCTTTTTGCTTGTCATATGTCTTCTTTGAGTGCGATAAAGGATTACTTTTGTAAGTGTTGGAATCGTCTTTTCTTCTAGCTTTGAATGACTTATTTCTTCCTATAGAGGTTGGAGTCATCTTTTCTTCTAACATTGAATGACTTGTTTGTTCCTATAGAATAATAGAGCTAAAGCAGTATGGAGGTTAATTGTAGTCAATATATCAAAATCGGTGTGCCAATAACTCGTTCATGACCTCCGAATATTTACCTGATGATGGATTTTTCATGTGTACATATTTCGACTGGACTTCTGGACTTATCATTTATAGAGTCGGACTAGACGTGCCATGGATGCGACACGAACAATATTATTTGGTGGGAAGGACGGTCACAAGGTGTAGGGGCTACGAGTAGAGTTTACTTTGAGGTTGCTGCATAACGGGCTCCCGGAGGGAGCACCACTACATGAGTACCCATAGACAGCCTTTGCGTCGAACATTGTTCTCAAGTGCATTTCACACATACTAAATAGTCTACCTAGTTGTAGTATTACTTGATCACCTAATTATTTCCTTGATCATCTATTTATTACTTTAATCACATGTCTATTATCTGGATCACATGTTACTACCCCCACATGATATTTACTATACTTTATATCGGCATGTATATTATGTATCTTGCTACGTCCCACTGAGGACCTGATTTCCTTCCAGGTTGACGGAGTAGGTTTTGTATCTGCTTGGTAGCTTAGTATTTATAGACTCGTATTATTCCTTCGAGTCTATTCGGACAAGTATAATTATTGGGCGGCAGAATGGTACGCATATTTCCCTTTTCTTATGGTTTATGTTATATGGATTGAGATATAGAGTTGATATAGTGATAGCTACACCTTTTTAATAGCTTATACGTATTCAAGTCGGACTAAAGTCTGGTTGAATACGTAGCTGGCCAGTGCCACGTGGCTTGGTCTCACATATTTTGGGACTGGGGCGTGACACTAATACACGAAGATTTTGACTAAGTTATAAGGGCATTTTTCTAAAAGGATGATTTAATGATTAGTAGTTTGTAAGTTGGGATATTACCAAGGAAATTTATCTTGAGATTCTAAGTAGTAATCACCAGAGGATTATAAAATTATATTTTGATACTGGAGGAAAATAGTTAAAATCTATATAAATCGATTTCAGGAATTGATGTGATTCATGAATTATTAGATTATGATTATACATCTTTGAACGTATATAGATCAGTTTGATAATGATAAAAAAAATGGGTGGCAGTATGAACTATTAAATTGAGTCGTACAAGTTGCGATGTCTATGTTTGTTGAATTTTAAATTTAAGTGGAAACAATGATATAAAAAAATTGGTTTAAAAGATCGGGAAGATAAGAAAACGATTGTTTTGGAAAAAAAATCTCAAATTTGGAATCGTGTCAATTGATTGAAGATTTAAAAATCTATTTAGATTTTGGTTTACGAAGTAGTGATTATGTTTCAATGACTTAGAAAGAGAAATTATGGCTGATAAGTGCGTTAAAATAGTGAGCTGTAAATGCTAGATTGTCGTAATAAGCTAAGTGTCTATCTTGATGATTATTTGAGACAAATTTGGAGTTTTTAAAGTTATAAAGTGATATAGAATTTTATGGATTCATGATTCATTAACTCTGGAGTTTAAAGTTGGATTGAAATGTTAAATTTTGGAAAGGTTAGTAGTAACGTGATAAAAGTTACTATGAGATTTATGAAAGGGATTTAAATGTTAGTCGTGATTAGATTGGAAGGCTTAGAGTGAATACAAATTGAGGTAGTTATTTTGAAATTTCTTTTTGAAGGAATGTAATAGTAGGCCACCAATGTAACCTTAATGAGATAGAAGTGTTCCACACTAATTGCCATATCACTCATGACTATGATAGTAGTATATACTCCAGTGTTGTTAGTCGTCTGCCAAACTATGTGACAGTATCTCAATCTTGACTTACTCAACCTTCCCTCAAATCTAGATCTTTTATTGTGACTTTCTAATCGTTTGTATTTGATCATCCCTTAACAGTATTCTCCCTTTAGTACTGTGTCCCTAAATTATTTCACTGGATTCTTAATTAAATTTATTTCATGCTTCAACTTGATTTCCTTTATTCTTGTATTAGTTGTCACCTCTTGAACCCTTACCTTCTATTTTAGATTCTTTGACGTTCCTTACCATGATACTAAAATACTTTCTGACTTAAATTTGAGATCCAACCATGACTCAATTCTTTCAACCCGACATGTGATGGTGTTCTTCTTGTTTCCTTAAATACTTAACTTTGTACCTTATCTTGATTGCTTGACCCGTTTTAGTTAAGGATCTTGGACTATTTTTTTTCTTCTTCATCATTATCTCCCTTACTTATATTTTGACTACATTACGCTGCTAATTTAGCCTTAGTTTTGCAAGCTTATCTCTTTTTCGAGCTTAATTATGACATATTTTATTGGGTCGACCCACTAACATATTGCCTAATCAGAACCAGTGTATGATGGTCTGATCAACCTATTGTACTTTGGTTCGCTTTCATATATTACTCTACGTGGATAGAAGCATAGTTAAACTTGCCCTAGAGTCTCATCCACGACAGCTTTAGCAATTCTTCTTGAATTATTTTCGTCGTCTATGAACCACGTATTGTATTCAATAGTATCGTCTTTGAACTCTTTTGCTTTTGTCTTTCACATATTTCAGAAAGACAAGGCACTGTACTTAATAGGTCAACCCAAGGTATCACGTTTAGCTTCCTTATCAAAAAAATAACTTATTTAGTACGGCCTATCATCCACAGACAGGTATACATCCCACTTTTGGAGGAGTCTGCAGGCCAGCTTGGGCACATCGCTCAAGTTTAGTACGGCCTATCATCCACAAACAGATGGGCAGTCGGAGCGGACCATTCAAACGCTTGAGGATATACTGCGGACGTGTGTACTAGACTTTGGCGGCTCGTGGGAGGACCACCTTCACCTTGTGGAGTTCTCCTACAACAACAGTCACCAAGCTAGTATCGGGATGTCTCCTTTCGAGGCCTTGTACGGACGGAGATGTCGTACCCCGCTATCTTGGGACGACGTGGGTGAGAGAGCATTGTTGGGGCCCGAGATGGTCATGGATGCTACAGAGAAGGTGAAGCTGATTAGAGAGCGACTTCGTGTGGCCCAGGACAGACAGAAGCACTGGGCCGACAGTCATCGTAGACCGTTAGAGTTTGAGGTATGGTTTTTTTAGCTGAATTGTTAATTATGATAAAAAAATAGGTCGTGACCTTGCTTGAATCTAGGTGGGCGATATGGTGTTCTTGAAGATATCTCCGACACGTGGTACGATACATTTTGGAGGAGGCGGGAAGCTCAGTCCGAGGTACATCGGGCCGTTTCACATCCTCGAGAAGATCGAAGAGGTGGCATACCGTTTGGCACTACCACCCGCATTGGAGGGAGTGCACAACGTATTCCACGTGTCCCAGCTGAGGTGGTACGTGGCAGACCCCAGTCATGTGTTAGACCACTCGGAGATCGATATGGGACCGAGCCTTAGCTACCAGGAGCAGCCCGTAGAGATCTTGGACCGCCGAGAGAAGGTGCTACGCAACCAGACCATTCCCTTGGTGCGTGTCGCATGGAGGCACCATTCGCCAGGCGAATCCACATGGGAGAGAGAAGACGAGATGCGAGAGCGCTATCCTTATCTTTTCGAGACATGAGGTATAAATTCTTACCCTTGTGTGTATCTTTAATTTCGAGGACGAAATTATTTTTAAGGAGGGTAGATTTGTGAGCCCTTGACCCGATATTTCCATTTGTCTTATTTATTATTTTGCTAAATTATTAACTAATGCGTAAGCAATTGAATAATCAAAAATATAAATATAATATATATACTTAGCATTACTTTTGAAAGTAATATAGATAGGATTGTTTTGCAATTATCCAAATTGGGAGGGCTAGGTTACAAAACTTCAAGTTTAAATTTAAACAGCCAGAGATTCAAATCCTTTGGGAATATAGATTCGAATCAGCTCTAGATAGCAGCAGGAGAAATTCAATTCTACCCTCTTGATCCATCTAAACCCTAATATAAGTATAAGCGATCACCAATACTCCTATTTCTCCGAACCCTAAGCTTTCCCTACCACAAGATTTTCCCCTGCTCTGCCTCGAGGGACTACTCGAAGTTGGAGTTTGAAGCAACCAACCATTCGATAGGTAATGTCCTGACCTTCATAGTCTTGAATTCGTTATTTTGATCCATTGATAGGTTGCTTTCGATGTTATTAAATCAACCTAAGGAGAGAAGGGTGGGTGTTCGTAGTAATGTCTATAAGGGAACTTGTGGGGGTGTGCTCCTGTGTCGAGCACATGGATTAATGATGCTTTATATCCGTGTTAAGGGCTAACTGCCCTGAGATATCAAACTCCTTACATCGAATCCATGTCCTGTATGAGGTTGACAGATGATTGCATACCAATGGGTAGGTTCAGACCCTTGCATCACATATTAGTCCATGGTTCCCCTTATTTTTAATGTAGACATCGTTGATGGTTCAATCCCATCCTCTTCTTTAGTATAATCACTACGTTGTACTACCAAATGGGGAATATTGTCCTGCAATGGACCAATCAGAATGTGGCTAGCCCAACATTTCGAGTATGGGCAATGTCAGGACATTGGTACCCCTGTTATATGTTTCAGTCCTCCTTGCTTAGTCGGCTTTAATAGAAATCTGGGTATCCATCCTTTGATGGATTTAGTAGAGGCCCATGGAGGGGCTTGGTATCAGACCTATATAACTTTGGTACCCAGCTCTTGCACTCCTCATAGATTCCAGTTTATAGTTTAGTCTCCTAGACTTGGTTACAGAGGAAAAGGATTTGGAAAGCTCAGATGTAACAGAGTATTGTTGGCAACTTGGGTTAGGGGCCTGCATCATAAGGGGAAGGGATTTAACATCAGTACTAATTATATGTGCCCCACCTGTTTGTTGTCAGGATATGTAGTTGTCTGTTCTATGTTATTTAACTGTATTTGAAAAGTTTACACAGTAAAGGGTTGTCTGGTGGTAATGAATAGGATTTTAATGTGGAGACTTCCAGTCCATATCTCTGAAGCCATCTTATAACAATGTGTGGATTCTTACAACAAACTTCAAGATGTGTAGTAGGATTACATTACCCTCATAACTGGAAATAGTTGTATAATCTTATAGCAAAAATTGTTTCATATAGACTGGAGGTTCCAGAAATAATAGAATAGGGATAGGTCCAATACCCCTTTACCATTCCACAGTTACAATGTATTTTAATAACCGGACCTGCATTAGAGTCTTATCCTACTCTATATGGGTTACAGGCTATGATTGAATACCTTGGTGAACAGGGAATTATCAACTTTTAGTTAGTTTTGCTTTAGTATCAGAATTCCCTAGTATCCTGTACTTCTCTCCCTTGCACATAAGATAAGTACAGTACCAGTACTTAGGAACAGCATTGGGTTCCTGCATATACAGCATTGTTTTGTTGCAAGGTGTATTGAGAATTTTTGTTCTCAGGTTTTAGTTGTTTGCTATGCTGGGTATGGCTAATCTGAGTCAACCCTATGTACTAATCAGCATTTGAGTTGGGTACACATTGGTAGGGTGTTACTCAACTTACACAGGATCAGTCAGGTAGCCTGGCCTCTGAACTGATGTCCAAGTCCAGAAATGAAGTGGATAGAGCCTTATTTAGAACTGATGGGACCTCGACTGATGGCTGAACAGAGTACCAAGGGGGATATGAGTAGGTGAAGGGCATTGGGATATCCAGGAGACCTAGTCCTGCATAGCAATGCATAGAAATCAAGCAATGCTAAAATTGAGTGAACTCAGGGTTAATAGGAAAGGAAAAGTTTAATTCACCCTCTGGTACAGTAGGCAACCATAGCAGAGGTTAGCCTCAATAAGAGTGTCAGACCTGATGAGAAGTAGTTGGGTCGAAATAGGGATAACCTGGTCTGAGTTTAGTGTGTACAGGAAGCTATGTTAGCAGGGAGTTGTAAATCTGGTGTTCAGGAGGGTGTCCATCAGGAAGAGAGTTCCTGTACCCATGTTCAAGCCTTAGAGGTGTAAGATAATAAGATAACTAAGATAGACAGGGTGTACACCAAGATGTTCACCCCTGAACCTATGTCCAGATATTCCAGGTACTTGACAGTACTCTGAGGGTGTATCCTAACATGGCCTCTAATGAGTACTTGACATGTCCTATTAGGGAGACAGATTACCAAGTAGTCGAAGTCATATGTTTTGTATCATGCACTACCAAGTAAGTCCTGTAATGCATTATACCTGTAAGCAATGTATCAAATAGATAGATGAAATCTGTATAGATGGTTATAACTATACAATACTTTACTCTATTAATTGTAATAAAGAGGTGATATAGGGATTCAAGTATTACATGTTATCAGAACAGTTGGGCACCACTGTTTTCATAGGAAAATATATATATGGATATATTATATAGATAGGTAATAGTCTTGACATGTATACTTGTAGGTATACCTGTAGGTTATGTTAGGAAGTTGCCAAGGGTAGAAACCACCCAAGGCCATTTTTAAAAACCATTTAGAATTGTATGATAATTAACAATAATTCCAAAACAGCTTTACTTTGCTTAGTTCATATGTTGATTTAGATTTAATACATATCACAGGTTACTTGGACTCCAACTCGACATTAAGTTGGTATTCACAGCTCGAGACGACAGACAAGTGCACTCTCTGTTTGCTTCCAATTCTTGTAGTCTCGTCCAGTACATATTATACATATGCCCTGCTTGATGACACGATGGACACACGAGGTAGTATCATGGACCCCATTTACCATGTTCTTATCTTACTTTCATATAGTGCTTCTTGACTTGTCTGGACCCATGTATACTTGTCGGGACGGGGAAATACCTTAGTAGATGTGTGAACTTTCCATTCTATCCCAATATGTCTAATCTTGAATGATAGCAGCTGCACACGACACGTGCAGTGAGCCATATTTACCCCTTAGCCGTTCACATGTCGAAAAGGGTATTTCAATTATTTTAATACACTTAGATAGTCGTTTTCATTATTTCATTATATTTCACCAATTGACATGTCAATATGCTATTACCTTCTTTCCAGTTGACATATTACTTCCTGTGATTCATACCATATTCTAGATAGACTATATCATCATTTTACTGATTAGTTCATTTTCTACATATGCTATATTTATGCACTATTATTCTATTATGATACGGATGGCTTTTCAGTTTGTGTGCTTGTTCCAATCCAGACTGGATAACCAATATTTTAGGTGATGAGTTAGAGGATTTTTGTACCATGTATTATGAGCATACTGCAGATCCCGACTTTGGTGCACAGGGCGAGTTGGAGATTACTTATGCTGATTTGCCTGCTACAGATGGATTTCAGTAGTTTATATCTTATTATTTTACAGCTTGTTCAGCTGAGACTTTTAAATGTATTTCCTATTTGAGACATGAGTTATTTAGTAGATGATCTCTAGAACATTGTTCTTCCTTTGAAGATTGTGACTCTTGGTACATTTTGATTGATATTGGAGTTTTGTCAGATTATTCTTTATCTATCTCTCCAAGTCATTTATAGATCTCATATTATATTTTTCCCCTCTATGATTTGATTTGCTTTGTGAAAATGAATATAAACTGCGTGGTTGTATTTGTAAACTGTGGAGATGACTAGATAGCGTTCTACCGTCGACACTGCGACGTAGGCTGGGCTTGGACACGTCTCGTATCCGAAAAGCGGGTGCGGGTCATGACACTTGGATACTCGTGCCCAGACTTCAATGACCTCGTTCTCCATCTTGCCCAAACCGTAATTAATCCTGGATTAGATCAACTTAGATCATATCAAGACTAAAATTTCTTATAGATATATATATAGTGTGCTTGGATTTCAGTGCTATTGACAAGCCGTGCTTTAAACTTTCAATTTTGATCATCTTTAGAATAGTAACGCTTTATAGTTAATTTCAGTTGTTTTTTTATAATCACCAATTTTTATATAGGAAGATAGACTGCCTTACAGCCCGAAGATTTATTATTTTTCTTACCTTTTTCAGAATGGCACCCATGACCAGAGTTTGTCCCCAGTGCACAGCTGCAATTCTGGAAGAGACCGAGATTGTACTTCTCCCTTCTATTGCTCAGGAGGTGTTAGCAGCCCCATCGGAGAATTTCCCTCCATCTCCTATCCTTCAGGAGAGGACTGCAGTTCAGCCGGAGACTGAGGGCCTTTCTTTGCCTCCTAGAGTAGTACCCCATGCCATTTTCGATGGGGCTCATATTTACAGACTCCTTCAGGATGTGCAGGAGGTGCAGAGACTTCAGGCTGAGCTTATGAGAGAGCAGAGTCTCAGTTTTCAACTGTTGTGGGATTACATGCATTCGAGGGAGGAGCCTAGACCCAAGAGAGCGAGGAGCAGTTTATATCCAGAGCCTCAGGAGTACCCCGACTTTCAACCTAGACCAGCCTATCCAGTTCATATTCCTGTCCCGCAGAGGCCAGTTGAGTGGGTGCCTACATGTACTTTCTGTAAGAAGCTTGGACACGTATGGAAGGACTGTAGGAAGAGACTAGGATTATGCTTATTTTGTGGATCAGCTGCACACAAGATACAAGACTGTCCTACTACACTTGCCCCTAGTCGAGGCCTACCTCCGGAAGAGAGAGTTCCAGCTACCAGACCTAGTAGAGGTGAGTTCTTGACCCATACCTTATCCTATCTTGATGATTACTGTACCCTACCATAATGTTTGTATGCTTGATATCTTATGACTACTTTTGATCTAGTATGACTTTAGTGGCTAGATGAGACCCCAGACTGATTACCTGTCATAATCATATATGATATCTTTCCAACTACATGATTTAGAAAAGTTTTTTTAAGACCATGATTGTTGGGGATTTGACCTAGGAGTAGGATCATCTTAATTTCGAGGACAAAATTATTTTAAGGAGGGTAGATTTGTCACACTCACTTTTCAATTTCAAAGGTATTTTAGTAATTATGATTTATTTGAATTTTTATGATTTTTATTTTTAATTTTTATCTATTTATTACTTAGATTGATTGCAGTGTGATTTAATTGATTGTAGACTGGTGACTTGGTAGTTTGACCTTAGTCAACCTTCACTGGAAGCCTAATAATGTAATTAAAATTCACATTTTTGTTTTTAAAATTTTATTTAGATTTAATCTCTATTTTTTGAGTGGTTTAGATGATTTTAGTCTTTTAGCCATTTTGACCTTTTTGTGATTTTCTAGATATGTTGACTTGTGTTGTGCTAGCAACCAGTTTAACCTTAGTGGATATTGTATAGGGGCCTAACCATGCCTTAGAATTTTTATTTTTATTTTTAGAATTTATTTTAGGCATTAGATTATTTTAAGGCTTTAATTGATTTATTTTAGTTTTTTTTTTTTTGCATGTAAGCCTTTAAGCTTTTTGACTTGGGCCCATTTCTACTTGAGAAAGAGTTGGCCCAAGTGAAACTCTAACCCCTAGAGACCCCCTTGGCCGCCCAATAGCAGTAACCCCCTCCCCTTCTCTTCATTTGTAGAATTGTAGCCTCCACAAGGAAACCCTAATAGATCTCTCTCTCCAAAACACCTATTTCCTTCATCCGGAGTCCGTTTCTTTCCAAATGAACTCCGTTGCGCTCGTCGAGGAGAGTAGGATCTGCTGGAGCATTTATAGCATGGAGGTGGAGGCTTTTGCTGGAGGAAAATCGGCCGACACGACAACCGAGGAGCCCCGTTCATTGAGTTTTTGACACTCAATAGGTAAAACCCTAATATACCATTGTAAATCTGGAACTTCTTTCATTTTTGCATCCATATAGGTGCCCAAACTTGCCCACGAAATTTGGTGGGATTTCGACTTCGTTTGATGGCGGTATCGGACACGTGTCGGTCCTTTACGGCACGTGTTCGACGAAATGCCGCTTAGGATAGAAAGTTGTAGTTTTTCGATTCTGTCTTCATGGATGTTTAGATAATATTATTTTGATAAACTTTTGTGAAGACGGATTTGGTTTTGACAACGTATCAGCGACGTTTCGGGCAACGGACGCACGTGCACGGATCCCGTGCACGAGGCCGTGCGTGCCCTGTTGTCCATGCGTTGTTTCTCGATGCATAGAACGTATTTTTGCATGAAATTTCTTGAGCACGTTGGGGCAACCTCTGCCCCCATGCTCGTAAAATTTTACGACTTTTCGTTAAGCTAGCGCGGAGAAATCGCGCGTGCACCGCTCAGCCACTATGCATTCAGCCTGTTATTTTTGTCGCTGAAACGGACTTCCTGCGCGCACACGACGCAGCGAAGACCCATTCCATGACTCGGAACATGTCGACCTATACCTAGACTACCCGTAGGTCGAACCTCGGATCGCGGCGTGGCCCGACGAGCGAGCCACGAGGCCGGAACCGTGTGCACGAGGGCGCACGGGCGCACGCGCGCAGCAGGCCGTGCGGGTGCTGCGTGCGCTGCTTCGAGCGGCGTGTCACCGTGTCACCATGTCCTAGACCTACTCCAGGACCCCCCCCCCCCCCCAGCTACGTGCACAAGCATGAGACTTTTCGTAAATCTGAGATTAAAAACAGTAAAACACAACAAATTAACATATACCATGGTTGTGTTTAATCTGGTGCATCCATATAGGTCATTTTAGACTCTATATATATATATATTAATTTGTGGTATACCATGGTTGTGTTTTACTGTTTTTAGTCTCAGATTTACCCCATTTCAGTAAGCACCAGCACACACACACACCATCATTTGTTAGATTTAAGGTTTTGGTTCTATTGTATATACACATGTGTGTGTATATACCTATATGTATATAGATATTATGCTTGGAAACCCTCTTAGAATAGATTATAGTTGTGAATATAACTATAGGAGTCCTAAGGCAGATTTGGTTTGTCATTTTGAGCCTAGTTTAGTCGAATTGGCCGACAAGTTGACCAAATTGATAAGTCAACTTTGGGTCAAAATTGATCCAATTCAACTCAAACGAACTCCAAATGACCTAGAATTTTGTGTATGACCTAGAAATTAGTAGACGGACTAGTTGACCTAGGTTTGACCAGTATTGACCAAGTTTGACCAGAGTTGACCGAGGGTTGACTTTGACCAAAATGGACCTAGAAGCATGTAGTTTTGCATTGTAGCTATTTCTTTTGATACTTTAGACTTGGTTGTGACATGTGTATACTTTAAATAGGTTTACATTGCCCCAGTTTAGCTACACTTCATCATCAGCAGTTCAGTTTGCCAGGCGAGTACATTCTCTGATCTTTTCATACTTCTTTGGATATGTTCTCTTGTTATAGACTAGTATACTTGATGCTGACACGATGTTCGTACGGATTAGTACCCTATGGATCTTTTCATGCGATGTTATCCCCTCGAATACATCAAGTATGTCATGTTCATGTACTTTATCATGGCCATCATGTACTCCATGTATTCATATTTATCCATGTGCACTCATATGTTATTCATGTACACTCATGACCATATGAGCTCCATGTATACAGTAGTTGTTATCCATGTGCAATAACATAACGTGTATTGATCCTTGTGTATTGATTGGGGGCAGGGAGAGTGTAGTTGGTTATGTGATCATTATCCCCAGTAGGTATCCATGTGCACTCTATAGCTGTATCCATGTGCAACCCAGACCGTTTACATAACCAATTTATGCTCTAAATTACGTAGATGGTTACATTTCTCTATTTATCATATTATATCTTATTTTATAGTCTCTCTCTCTTGTTGACTTTCTTTATAGCGATTCATGTATAGTTTTCTATAGCTTGCTTATATGTCCATTCCTGATATAAACTGTTGTGAAAGATATGTGCTCGTTCCGTCCTGACCGGGCATGTTGAAAATTTTACAGGTGATGATGAGCAGTTCTGCCCTACTTATTATAGCATTGGCTTAGATGATACTGGCGACGTGGACCCTCAGAAGGATCCAACAGTCGCTGAGGACTTGCCCATAGTCTAGCTGTGACTTAGTATTTATTTTCTTTCTATTTGAGACTTTATGAGTTGTATTTGAGATTTATTTTGGTGGTTTACACCTAGACTTTTATTTATATCTGTGACTCTCTTGAGATTTATTCTTCTATTCCATCTTAGTATTGTGAATGAGTTACTTATTATTTACTCTCCATTCGGAGCTTATTTTAGACCATGTTAGATATTGTGACTCAGGACATCGTTCTACCGCCGACACTGCGGCGTAGGCTGGGCGTTCGTCACTTCTCGTGCCCTTGCACTGGGTGCGGGTCGTGACAAAATTTTTCTAGGATGGTTATATTTGTAACCCCTATTTCTGGATTTTTAATTTTTTATTTTAATTAATTATGTTGGAAAATATATTTTCGTTTATAAAAGGAAACTATAAATATTTTTGAATGATAACAGATTTGCCAAATTATTTTTAAGATTTGAGTTCATAAAATATGTTTTAAATATTATTTGATAATATTGAATATTATTTAAAATTATTATTGTATTTAAATATTAGATTTAGATTTGATTAATATAATTTTGAAATTAATAACTATTATCTTTGACCAATAGAAAGATTTGCTAAATTATTTTTATAAGATTTAGATTTATGCATATATACTTTATATTTTATTTGATAATATTGGATATTATTTTAAATTATTATTATGATCAAATATGGATTGAGATTTGAAACATATAGTTTTGAGATTGATTTGATTTGAATTTAATGGAAAGATTTATTCATTAGATTCTTGACCCATCCAAATTAGGAAATTATGAGTCAATCTCTATCTATTTAAGGAGTCCTTATTCTTCTCCCAAAATCAAAACCCTTCCAATCTAACCTAATTAAATAATTGCTACTTGTCACTCTCGTTTTTCGTTATACGTATTTTCAGTATACGTACGGACTCCCGACCCGTATTTTGACTTGTCTAGCATGGCTTGGCTTGGTTTGGTCTTGGTTTAGCTTGGCTTAGGTTATTTTAGCTAAGTTTGAACCAAGTTGGTTCAAGATGAAACCACCCCCTTTATAACCCAACTACTCTTTCTCTCTCTCTCTCTTATTTCTCATAACTTATTCTTCTCCATTAAAACCTCTCCCCCTCCAAAGGCAAGTGCTAGCTTGCTTCATGGAGGAACTCCATTTTTGTTGTTCCATTATCTTTCCTACATGATTCAAAGACTATTTAGTACTTGGTATTTCGGGTTTTGAAGGATTAGTTTTTGTAGATCTAAGTTTATGCAAAACTTAATTTTCTTGGGTTTTGATCTCTCAAACTTCATTATTTTCAAGTTTTGATTGTTCCATGTTGTAGAGAATTCAATTTTACTCAAATTAGACCTTTGAAAACCCAAATTTTGAATTGTTTTGAGTGATTTATGATCTTGAGAAGTTCATGGGTTCAATGAACTTGTGCTTTCGGGTTGGGGACGAAGCACAGTGCTAGGCGTATAGATTTGTTATGCGCCTACTGCACGCTTCTTTGGGAGCATAGCCATAAGTATGCGCCCAATGTTAACCCAATGATTACATCATGTTTTTGACTATGGCTAATCAATTAAGTTTACCATAATGACATCACTAATATTCATGTAATCACTATCATGTTGCTACTTAAACTTAGCATTGTCCTAATATTCTACATCATATATTTGTATCATAATGCATCATGTTGCTTTGTTCTTCTAACATGTATTTGTAGACATGCTGTAAGCATGATCAAACATGATCAAACCAGGACATATGTAATGGAGAATTATTGATAGGCCAATGACGGCGTCATATAAGAAGATTTCTCTGAACCACCTAACGACCTATCCGGGGCCTCACATCGGGGGTTCCGTTCAAATAATTGAAGAAACGTATTCAGATTTCCAGATCTGCTTATCTTTGGACGACCACCGTCAAGTAAAAAAGGCGTCTTCAAGTCTGCTCAAATAATTGAAGAAAGGCGTCATCAAAGGGCTCTTGGTTTTCCTATTTCATCAATATATTTTTTATATTTATTGAGTCTAGGAATATGATGTACACTGCGTCGTACTGGCATATAGGCTAACCAAGAAACATTTTCAAAATACCCTTTCATTTTGAAAACAAGCCCACTTATAAAAGCCCAAACTACTTCCTAACTGTTTGACTTTTCAAAAAGCCCAAAAACTAATTTGCAAAAAACTCTGACAGAACTCCAACAAAATTCGGCCCGAGTTCGGCCCGAATACGGCCAGAGTTCGGTTAATGAACGTTGCTTTTTGAACTTGGTCTTCCTGCAGTTACGGATCCCAACGAGATTTTCTCAAAGAGTTCTGTCCGAATTCTGCCCAAATTCTGTCAAAATTCTGTCTTTAGAAAAGCTATAAATAGAGAAGGATTTCGATCATTTTAACACACCAATTCACTTTCATATCTCTTCCCTATAAGCCTACTACTTCTTCCAAAGTATTCTGAGCTATTCATTTTCAAATCCCATGCCAGTTACAATCCTCTAGTCGATTTGCCAGTGCAGTACGGTCTTGAAGTTTCAGAGTGATTGTAATCAGAGGCTTAAATGAAGAGAGACACTTCAAAATTGAAGTTGGTCGAGTACTTCGGATCAAAGCTCGCGTTATAGAAGTTGCAAGAACTTCGGATGAAAACTTATGGTATTTTCTAATAGTGGATTCAACTGGAAGCCAGAGTTCTTCCGACTGGACTAGTCCTCACAAGAGGGAAACCAGTATACATCCTTGTGTTTGTGTTTGCGTTTGCTCTCTACTCTCTACTTTTTATTTACATATTTGTGATATGTATATTATGTGATCTTGTTACTAATATTTTTTTAATAGTTAATTTCCGCTGCCTACTCTATTTACCTCCCCCTTAGAGTATTCTGCTTTACAATTCGTTCCTATAATCGGTTCTACACCCAAGTCTCCCTTACTCCCTCTAGTGGGCGCATAGCTCCAAGGCCCTCCCTGGCTTGGGCGCATAGTCTTGTATGTGCACAAGTGCACCATGTCTCATAGCCTTGGGCTAATAGACCCTGTCATGCGCATACTTGTCATAGGGTGAGTCTCTTTACTTTCTCCAAGACACCCTGACTCTACCCTTTGGGCACATGCATGCAGGCGCATGTATGTGGGCGCATAGCCCCAGGCGCATGCCTTCCCAAAACCAGTGTCTCTCCATGATACCCCCTGCCTTAGGCACATAGCCTCGGGCGCATGTCACTCTCAGCACATCCATCTTGGGGGCATGCTCTTCATAACACCCCTTGGTCCTTAGTGTAGATTGTGACTTTGTTTGTACTCTCTACTTGACTAGTCCTATAATGTTATTTTCCATGTTGCACATGTACTCTGAGCTCTAAACACAATCTTGGTGTGGCACGTACACTCTCTAACAACTCCTTGATAGTGCCCCGTCGTGGTGCACTTATATGAACACGACATGACAATGTGACTTTACATGATAACTCTTGATAGTGACCCGTCATGGTGCATTCTTGACCAGCAACATGACTTGATAATTCTTGATGGTGGTCCGTTGTGACACACCCTTGACTTGATAAGTAGCATAACATGACATGTAATCTTGACAAGTAATGTGTAACTCTCGTCTTGACACCGTGGATGATTTCTCTTGATTGTATCAGTACAAGTCACATGTCTCGTCTTGCGTCATGTCTAGGACATGAATTCCTGATTTTCACGGTCAGGGATTCATATTGAATCTGACTAGAATAATGACTAGATTAATCAAGTAGTCTATGAAGAGATTTTCCAGCTACATGCAGTCTCGTTATCTGGACGCTCTAATTGGACTTGTAGCCTACCGTCGAGTAGGGCACATTTCCAGCAAACTGTCATGTGTTGCACCCCCAAGTCACCTAATCCAACTTTCTCAACTTGTGACTGGATAACCTGGATTAAGACTGCAGGGCTTGTGGCTGTTGGAACATCTTGATGCATCTTGTTAGTAACTAAGCTTATGATAACCCTAGTTAGTTAAAGTATCAAGCCTTACTCATTGCTTGGCCGTGATTGATGGATGGAGTCTAGTATGGTCTTGCCTCGACAAGACAAGTACATGGTTATTTCAGCATGTTACTATTATACTTTACTTTATCGATAATTGGTTAGAGACTAAGTTCTATTCAGGTGAAGGGTTACAACCCCGGTCCTTGTTTGGTGTACGGGTTGTAACCTGGTAACCGGAATAGTCCTTTAGTTATCTTATCATTTATCGCCTTGTTCTTTTAACTCATGTCGTTCGTTATCATTATGTCTTTATGTGCTAATATGATGGTTTTAGTTCTTAAGTGAAGCCTCCCTTGTGGCACTTACTCTTTCTGGGGTCTGACCCAGCTGGTTTTGTATGGCCAGATTTTGGAGTAGCACCCGAGGATCTTCCAGCCTTCCAGCCAGATGGTGAACACTAGACGCAACCCTGGCAACGAGTGGGTTTTATTTTGCTCTACCACTCTATTGTAAATTATTCTTTTGAGGCGTTTAGCCATCGAGCAAGTGTTAGCTCATGTTAAATTTATATTTATGTCTGCCTAAGGGCTGTAACATGATTGACAAATCCTAGGGTTGATCATGTATGACTTAAACTCTTGCTAGTTTTCGTATTTTGTATGACTACCTTCATGATCATCTGAATATGTAATGTATGGGGCGCCATACTTTGTATGTCTGATAATCTGCCATCTTGTTACATTTACTTGCTTGCTTGAGATTGAGACACTAGGCTTGTTCTTGACCATAAGTGACTGTTGGCTTGTAGTTAAACCCTCGTGCATCTAGACAGCCGTGACCGTACATCGGGGTGGGCTACACTTTAATATACGTAGCTGGCTGTATCTATCCCTCGCTCTCCAGTATTTTGGTTCTGGGGCGTGACACGGTTTAAGTGGTGGCCCGTGTAGGTCTTGAAAATCAAGATATGTGAGGGTTTTACTGAATAGATGTCTCAATCAGCACTCGCCCTTGATCTCTATTCGTGTCTTCTAATCTTTTCGAAATCTTGACCTGATCACATGCTTATGTCCTCGATCTATCGTCGTCCTTCTTTATTGTTCCCCATATCGTTTCTTCAGCGACATTGTTCTTGGTCCTACCGATCAGCAAGACGGAGCACCTCCAGCGAACCAGCAGCAACTTGGAGACCAAGCCCAACACTCAGGGGTAGCCTCTAGAGTCATGCCTTCCGAAGGTCAAGAGCCCCCAGTTCAGCCATTCTAGACTACAGAGCCTGACAATAGAACCCTGGTGGGTCTTATCAGGGAATTGCTTGCATCTCAAGATCGTCGGGGCGATGTCCTGCACCAGACAGTACATGATGCCATGGGCAGAGTTGGTTACCAAGGGAACAACGCGGCCAACAGCTTCAAGCGTCTGAACCCTCATTTCTTTGATGGCAGTGAAGATGCTATCGCTGCTGATGCATGGCTTCAGGAGATAGAAGCTATCCTGGAGGCAGCTAGGATTCCTGAGGAAGAGAAGGTGGTCGTTGTGCTCCTGCCGTTATTAGATTTAGCCCACAGCTAGTGGGTGATGCTAGCAGTTGGATTACCGACGCCTGTCTCATGGGCGGTATTCAGCAATAAGTTTCAGACCAAGTACTTCGATGCAGTGGCTCGATATGATCTACAGAGGAGATTCACCAATCTTAAGCAGATGGAAAGAACGGTCGATGGATATGCGGCCGAGTTTTTTAGACTCAATCGGTTTGCTCCTACCTTGGTGGCAACCGAATTGGATCGAGCCCAGCGATTCCAGTAGGGACTCCACCTAGAGATTATTATATCAGTGGAGCAGTTTAAGCACCATACGTTTGATGCCATCTTGCGAGCAGCGAAGAGGCATGAGTATACTTCGCAGAGGATTGTAGATAGAAGCGGAGGACGGAAGAGGTATCATGGACAGATGTCCCAGTCATCCGTACCAGCCCCGGCAGCTAGGGCTTTAACTATTAGAGCTCCTAGGATGGCGACCACAGCTTCGTCAGTTCAGCACTCGACACCGACGTATCCTCAGCAGCAGAAGCAGAAGCAGTCTTCCGTAATGGGTTGCTCTCACTGTGGAAAGCCAGGGCATGTAGTAACAGAATGTCGCAGAGCACAAGGATTGTGCTTGGCTTGTGCGGCATCGAAGCATAAGATAGGGTCCTATTCGAATAGTGCCAGTTCATCATCATCAAACCTAACCAGTCCATCGGTTAGGGGTCCAGCACCAGTGCAGCAGCAGTACCAGCATCCGAGGCCATTGCCGCCTCAGTTTCAGTAGTATGTCCAAGCTCTGATGCAAAATCGGCAGAGAGGTTTCCAGCAGAGGGGACCAGCACCAAGAGGACAAGGTCAGGCTATGGCTCTGACCGTAGCAGAAGAATTGGCCTTGTGAGTAGCTAGTTGAGAAATTGATTCGTTTAGTCTATGTTCATGGATATGAAAGAGTTAAGCTCGAAATTAAACTAGTGTTCTTGAAAGTTTTGATGACCGATAGGATTGGAATGGACTATGATATTGGATATTAGTATTTGATGGATAGATAGCTTACGATTAAAAGAACGAGATGGTATCGAGGATTAATTAGATCAATGGTATATTGATGATTTTCCTTAGTCGTGTTGCAAAAGTAAAAGTGATGGACGAAACTTAGATGACAAGTTGACGAGCTATTCTAAATCGTATACTCGGAGGAAATATTGATGGAAATGCAAATGTTAAATTTGGAATAAGCTTAAATTTTGATTGATCTGGTTCGAGGTAAGCATACTGAATTTGCATAGGCGGGATACTTGGAACATTGATGTTTATGTTGTAAGGATTTATCGAAAGAATTGTCATTAATTGACAGAACGAATCGAATATGTGGAATTAGATTATTTTTTTAGTATAGAATAAATTTGTGATTAAAGATGAATTTGTGTTTCGATGAAATCAAATGTATCCTTGAGGATGGAATGAGAGAAAAATTATACTCGATCGGATTTGAAACGATAGTATCAGAATTGAAAATCATAATTGGAAGAGTGTATTTGATATGTGCGTAATAAGAAGATTCAGATTTTTGATTGGTTGTTACAAAGGTCTTGAAAGTTTCGGAAGATAGAACATAGATGATGCAAATGATAACTTTGGCAGATAATGGAATTGGTTAGCAAAAATTGAGTATCGATACGTGTGATTGTGATTGAGGCATTGATACAGTCAAGTTTCAAAGATTGGTTGGAAAATTGAGTTGAAGACTTGAAAAAAAATTGTTGTTTAGAATTTTTGATCAAGGAGTAACACTGGATTTTGATTAGGAGACAACAAGTGATCCATTTGGATATTTGGAATGCTTGAGGATATCGCTCAGGTGAGTTTGCCCTAGAACTAAGTTGCCTATGTGTGCAACGAGTTATAGCTGCCCCCATGATTTGAGAGTAGCAAGCACGAGCACAATACGAATAGTGATATTAAGTCTTGGGATATAGTCAAATTTTTTGGGATGATATAGTTAATTGATAAAATTTGGCCAGGGCATAAGCACGACTCGGATTGAGAAAACGCATAGGAAATTATATTCGAGAGATTTTGAATGTTATGTCAGGTGAATACAAGTTGAGTATAGAGTGATAAAGTTAAGGAATTGGTACTCAGGAAGTTTCAAGGATAAAACTCTTTTTCTGAGTTTGTATTATGTAGTGCCATGTCCCGCTCAGTTCAACATGATGAATCAAAGAACGTATGGTGTTCGGACTTGGCTATACAGCAATTACTCGGAGTCCGGCTCGGTCGAGGCAACTCCTCGTTCATGTAGGTGGCTTCGATGAACTCGTCTCTACTTCGCCTTCACACCTAATATAATGGATATTTTCTTACGCACTAAGTAGGAACTGTAATAAAAGATAGGAACACATATAGTTAAGGGAATAATTATGTTATGTATCAGATGGTGTAGAACATAAAAATATTGAACTTGATGCCTAGATGGTACTTCACGTTGGGTTTTTAAATTGGCACTCGGTCTTTCGACCCCACGACTTGGGTAAAGTAGAGTTCTTATGCTGCAACATAGACTATCAACTTGTTGTCATATTGTATAAGTTCCCACGAATAAAATGCATATTCCTAAGGGTTAAATGCTTGTCATAGCAGGCACATTCCCATAGTCTCAATGTTAGTCATAGCATGTGTGTTATCACGCAAAGGCTTGTCATATAGAGTATGACAAGATTGGTGGTACTCTACGGAACACGGTTGGTTCAAGTTAAGCAGGAGGGCTATCAAATAGTCGTTCTTGAGTCAGATATCAGAAGTATGGAGACATAGAAAGTTCTCGGGACCGTTAGTGTAGTGCCCCGACCCGCAAGATGCCTTATGATGGATGGTTGGTTCGATGAAGCCTTGTTGGACTTGGGAATATGCGAATGATCGCTTGGAAGGCTATGTAATTATGGAGTGGATCGTCTTATAAATGTGAGTAGTGTTGAACCCTTTGAAGATCTTTTAGCTTCACTCTTAATAAAAGGATCGTATGCTATGTTTACTCGTTGAGTTGTTGAATAACACCTTGCATGAAAGTCGAAAAGATAATGAAGATAAATAATCACATGACCCGTAAATTATTGTTGCTCAATGATGAATTGTATGCTTGCATGCTTTGAAATGAAGTACATGACAGGTGAAGAAAAAGTTCCAATTACTTGGGCGGTGAGTATGTCGAGCCTTAGCTCGATAAACGTATGCTAAACAGATGCTAAGTCCCAGGAATTGGGTGGTGAGTACATTGAGTTTTGGTTGGAAAGATGTATGATATCAAAGATGTGAGGAAGGCTTAGGTAATCACATTCTATTATCCTGTGCCGATGTAGAATTTTGATTACACTAAGACCCTAGATTGGGCAGATGATAACGTAAGCATTGGCTCAAGGCAAGATGGCAATATGAATGAGAAAGCTGGCTTAATTACTTAGTTTTCTTTATCATATATTATATGTCTCTTTATAGATAAGTTGCATATATTTGCAAGGTCATGGACAACTTGTCGACAAGGTGGTTCCTCGAATGATATTCCAAGGCCTTGGAAACCGATTCGTCCTGGGGGGAACCTCGTGCTGAAGTAGTAGCACAGTACTGAAGTCGTAGCACGATATACGGGACCTTCAGTGGGGCTACCTACCCGTACTGTAAGGGGTGCCGTTATACCTGTAAGATGGTCCAAGATGGCGTGTCGCTAGTGACCTTCATATAGATAAGTCCAGTGCTAATGATGTCTTATGCAGGCAGAGTAATTTATTACTCAATTACAGGGAAGGATGTCGGTTGTTGGTAAGAATCACCTGAATGGTCACAATCATATTATGATATTGTTCCTAACAATATCTTGTGCAGGCTGAGTAAGTATTATAAATGTATAGGTATGGATACACAACCGTAGGTAAGAATCACCAAAGGGTGATATCATATTGATTTATATTATGTTGGCTATGAGAAATACATACATTCTTGTCTGCTACAAACATGAAATTGACCCTAAGGCAACGAAAAATACCACTTTTAATAATATTCTATAACATAATTACTTAGTATTGTCTTCTTAGGTGAGTTGGGTCAGCACCGCTCACCAGTGCATTAATGATGTACTGACCCACGTTGTGGGCAATATTACAGGTGCTCGTGTATGGGAAAATCGTTCGATCAGTGCTTGGCATCGATGAATCGGATGGGTGCGCAGAAGCTCTTCTTACAAGACGATGTCTTTTGTTATACGGGACATAATGTATAGAACAATGTAACTCAGTTATACCAGTAAGATTGTAGCCAAATTGGCAAGTTTATTGTAAAGAAGTCGGCATAATCAGTTGTAGCCTAAAGGACAAGTGTATATATTCAGCTGGCTATTCAAGAGTCTTATAATCAATTGTAAACTCTATATTCCGCTGCAAGTTTTGTAATCCATTGCAATTATCAATAAAAAGATATATTTTCTTAATATCTTGTTGTGACTTCAATTTGTATGCTTGGTTTTGCTGCGCTGTCGTTGTTTTCTTAGAAATACCAGGAACTGTAATGGTTTTGCCTTGTACAAGTGCAATCTAGACTTGTATGGCATCACGCACAGTGGCTAGATTTCGATCCTCTGGGATCGGGGCGTGACATAATGGTATCAGAGTATGGCTTTACGTCCTTGGATTCTTATTCGATTTCTTTTAAATCAATGTTGCCACTAAGATGATTCAAAGCATCTTTTGCGGTGATTCAAAGACTGCTTCTGCGATTACTCAAAGTTGCTTCCGCAGTGAATCAAAGTTGCTTCCATGAATACTCAAAGTTGCGTCCATGATGAAATCAAAGTTGCCTCTATGATGACGCAAAGTGCTTCCGCGATTATTCAATGTTGTTTTCAAATTATTCTAAGTTGCTCTCTTGACTGAAAGTTCGTTGATCCTTCTAGCCGCTCACTGGGTATTTCATACAATAAGTCTAAATATGTGGACTATGATGTGTGTGCTTTATTGAACTCTTAATGATACCAAAACGAATAACAATGATGCGATGAGATAATAAGTTGGTAATGTGTGCTTGATGTCTTAAGAGTGGGATTCATAGAAGTCATTTGTTTTGTGGCAATCGACAGTAAATGATGGCATGGTATGTTGGAACAGGAATTGTTCATGACTTCAGTGAATGGGAATCGACAGAAATCTTCGAGTTGTCTTATGTGTTGGTTTGGTTATGTTTCATATGCGAGGGAATTTGGTTGGTATTTGTGGCCAGCAGATCTACTGTGGGATGGATAGTCCATTATGGACGTTGGTTTGATGCGAAGATAATATTGTGTCAAAGATGGCTTGAGCTCTGAGTGGTATATGGCTTTACCCTCTTAGCGATAAGATGACCCAACCCTATTCATAATTTAGTTATTGCTTTACCTGTAAGGTATTGGGTAGCATCGAGTTGTAGTTGGGATTACGATTGATACATAACGGCTAGACGTGTTCCTTGATTATTAAGTTCGGATGACCTAATACGAGATTGGAATGGTTAGCATTATGCTGGATAAATAAGAAATTGAGAATATAAAATGAATGCCTTGTTCGGGAAAGGGACGAATTACAGATTCAAGTGTTACTTGAATCAGTTGGATAAAAGGATAGTAGGCTCAGTAACGATAGTGGGGTGTTGCTATCGAAAGATTTTGCGAAAACAACTATAGACCGAATATAGAACAATGCTGGAATTAAATATATGGAATTGCATGTTGGACATTAATAATTGATGGTTATGTTAGGCACTTATCAGAATGTTGTGATCGATTTAGAAGATGCATAAAGTTGCATCGATGACCGAAAAGTTAGAGAATATATTTGAGGAAATAGCTGGCTATGCACGTTGTGCAGTTGGGCTTGAGAGAATTTGACGTGTCCCGAATTAACAAGTTATGACCCTTGATTATGTTGAGGGATAGAGAATGAACACTTGTCCCTTGATGCATGAAAGAGTAGATGTTCCTTATGATTTTCCGATGGCTGGATACCAATAAGTATCGAGGTGCTGTAAAATGTAATAGACGCTGTCGGTGAATGATGTTATCGCATGAATGATAACTTTGGGTGGAATATAAAATTTGTTAGATTATGACTTAGCCAAATGAGTTATGTCATATTCACTAGATGACCGATATACGGATGCTGGATGTTTAGTGTCATAGTAATTGGATCGGTGCATGAATAATAAATATTCTTATAGAATCACAAGGAGATGATGCAAAACGAATATTGATAGTTCACGTTAATTGCTAAGAGATGACCGTGTTAGTTCTAGTGGAAATTCATAAAGGATGCTTTTAGAAGAAGTACGATTATATAGTTGCCTTATTTTGTTGGTTAAAAAGTACAGACCGTATCGATGATCTAAAAATGTGGGAATTGAATATGTCGCAAAGAGACCGAAGGAAAAAAAAGGTAAATTATAAACCATTATGGTAGCAATATTGGAATATGACTTGGAATAGTTGGCCTGATTGAATAGACCCAATTTGAGTACGATATGGAAATATAAGTGGGATTGAGCAAGTGATGATGCGTCTATGCAAGTGAAAATTGAATAGTTGGATGTTCGATTGATAAAGTTTTAGATGATAGCTTCAGGATTGACCCATAAGACTTGTCGGATAGATTTTGTCCATTGTGGGTAAGTTTAGAATGACTTCGTTGGGTATAACCCAAGGATGTGTACGGGTTGAAAGACTTGACCCTAGAATGTCGATTGGTTGCCTAAAGTATCGGTTGGTTGCCTAAGTTTCATATTTGTTGGCTATGATAGTTCAGTTGTTTGTGTTGGGAATAAGTTCATAAGATTGGGGTGGTATCCCATGTCCCTTAAGTTGGTCGGATCATAGATTATCCCTGAGATAAGATAGAGTCCCTATGATAAGAGTTGGTTGCCTTTAAGATCAGTAATGAGTATGTCCCTATTAGCTATCCATCTCAGATGAGTTAAGTTGACTGCTGGAGACCCTTAGGATGTTCATATTGATGTTGCGTGGGTATAGTCGGATGAGTGAGATATGTTGGGAAGTAAACTTCGGAATGGAATAAAGATTAGGAAATTCAATGTTACAATGTTGGATAGAATAACGAATCATGTTGGTTTCGGAACTCGGTTGCCTTTATTCGGAATATCAGAATTTGTTAGAACTGGTTGGATTAGATTTGGTTGGTTGAATCATATTGAGATTCTTAAAATAAAGATAGTTGCCTTGAGACAGTCGAAATAAATTTATTGGTGGACAATCAGATCGGAATTGAGAATAAGTGTAACGATGGAATGGGATAATGCATATAGTCGAGATCGACGAGAGCGAATGTAATTTGAAGTGAACCTCGAAATTAATACTATTGTAAATAAGAGTTGCTTATGCGAGATAATAATATGTTGGTTTGATCAATACGAGAAATATTACTAAAGTGGAATGATGGTACAAATTGAAAGATGGGTCATAATCGAAAATTTACAAGTTACAAATAAAGTTTGTAGATGCGAACGAAATAGGTATATGAGTTGATCAATGAGAATCATGTTATTGAAATAAAAGGTGGCTATTGGCTTATTCAACTTTGGTGGCATGAATGACAATGAACTTGAAAGGAATACTTTGAAAAAATTTGGTCAGCTGTGGAAAATTACTCGAGTTGGAAATTGGTAACATTCATTGTGGGATTAGTTGGTTGGAGAATTGAATAAGTGAATTGCGGCTATACGAGATACTTAAGAGAAATTGCTAACGTTGGGAATGAAATTATACCGGTAGCTCGTTCATTTTCTCTATCACTAAAAATTGCTGAAATGCATGTATTTTTGGGATGCCTAAAATATGTGTATTATTCCAACTAAGTGGTATGACGAATTCAAATGAAGCTACGAGAGAGGGATTGTCACGTGCTAAGGAAATTGTACGAGTGTTGGAGGAAGAACAAAGATGGTAAACTATTTTGAATCAAATTGGGATGCTATGGCGAGATGGTACAATACTTGAAATCAATCGAGATATTGTGAAGAAATGTTAAATAGTGCAAGTTGATCGTTGAAAAGTTTTATAAAGTCGGTTGAAGTTTTGGGGATGAGTTTTATTTTAAGTTTTGAGGATGAAACTTTTTCTGAGTGGAATATATTATAGTACCCCGACCCGCAAGATGCCTTATGATGGATGGTTGGTTCGATGAAGCATTGTTGGACTTGAGAATATGCGAAGGATCGCTTGGAAGGCTATGTGATTGTGGCGTGAATCGTCTTATAAATATGAGTAGTGTTAAACCCTTCGAAGATCCTTTAGCTTAACGCTTAATAAAAGGATAGTATGCTATGTTTACTCGTTGAGTTGCTGAATAACACCTTGCATGAAAGTCGGAAAGAATGAAGATAAATAATCACATGACCCGTAAATTGTTGTTGCTCAATAATGAATTGTATGCTTGCATGCTTTGAAATGAAGTACATGACAGGTGAAGAAAAAGTCCCAAATACTTAGACGGTGAGTATGTCAAGCCTTAGCTCGATGAACGTATGCTAAATAGATACTAGGTCCCAGGAATTGGGAGGTGAGTACATTGAGTTTTGGTTGGAAAGATGTATGGTATCAAAGATGTGAGGAAGGGCTTAGGTAATCACATTCTATTATCCAGTGCCGATGTAGAATGTTGATTACACTAAGACCCTAAATTGGGCAGATGATAATGTGAGCGTTGGCTCAAGGCAAGATGGCAATACGAATGAGAAAGCTAGCTTATTGAGAAGATGGCTTAATTACTTAGTTTTCCTTATCATGCATTATATGTCTCTTTATAGATAAGTTACATATATTTGCATGGTCATGGACAACTTATCGACAAGGTGGTTCCTCGAACGGTATTCTAAGGCCTTGGGAATCGATTCATCTTGGGGGGAACCTCGTGCTGAAGTAGTAGCACGGTATAGGGGACCTTCAGTGGGGCTAGCCACCCGTACTGCAAGGGGCATCGTTATACCTGTAAGATGGTCCAAGATGGCGTGTCGCCAGTAACCTTCATATAGATAGGTCCAGTGCTAATGAACTCTTATGCTGGCATAGTAAGTTATTACTCACTTACAAGGAAGGATGTCGGCTGTTGGTAAGAATCACCTGAACGGTGATAATTATATTAAATTATGATATTGTTTCTAATAATGTCTTGTGCAGGCTAAGTAAGTATTATAAATGTACATGAATGGCTATACAACCGTGGGTATGAATCACCCAAGGGTGATATTATATTGATTTACATTATGTTGGCTATGAGAAATGCATGCATTACTTCTTGTCGGCTACAAACATGAAATTGACCCTAAGGCAATGAGAAATACCACTTTCAATAATGTTCTATAACATGATTACTTAGTGTTGTCTTCTTAGGTGAGTTGGGTCAGTACCGCTCGCCAATACATTGATGATGTACTGACCCACGTTGTGGACAATATTACAGGTGCTCATACATGGGGAAATCGTTTGATCGGTACTTGGCATCGATGAATCGAATGGGTGCGTAGAAGCTCTTCTTATAAGACGATATCTTCTGCTATACGGGACATAATGTATAGAACAGTGTAAATCAGTTATACCAGTGAGATTGTAGCCAAATTGGCAAGTTCATTGTAAAAAAGTTGGCATAATCAGTTGTAGCCTAAAGGGCAAGGGTATATCTTCAGTTGGTCATTCAAGAGTCTTGTAATCAGTTGTAAACCCTGTATTCCGCTGCAAGTTTTGTAATCCATTGCAATTATCAATAAAGAGATACATTTTTTCATATCTTGTTGTGACTTCAATTTGTCTGCTTGGTTTTGCTGCACTGTCATTGTTTTCTAAGAAATACCAAGAACTGTAATGGTTTTGCCTTCTACAAATGCAATCTCGACTTGTATGGCATCACACCCAGTGGCTGTAGGAGCGTAAAAAGTGTTTCATGGACTTATTCAAAGAAGTTGAGAATTTTACGCGAGCTACTCTCTATGCGAGCTACTCTTTACGCTAGCTACTTTACGCTGGAGCTATTCATTGAACTTTACGCTGGAGGTATTCATTGAACTTTACGCTAGAACTATTCATTGAACTTTACGCTAGGGACAGACTGTCAGGCCGCATTTAATGCCAGAGATTTGATCTGACAGAATGATTTTTCTGACAGCATGCAGCATAGAAGTCGAGAAGATTAGATTTACACCAAACCCAATACTCGTCGTATAGTGTGCAGATGGGGCTATTTTATGCTCAATAAAATTACTTCTTTTTACGCACGATAGTTATTCGAGCTTTTACGCTCAAGGCTATTGTGGGCATAAAGTCTATTTGGGCTAATTTTTACGCTCAAGGCTATTTTAGCCACTTTACGCTGGAAAGTTTATTTTGGGCTGTTTTACGCCCAGTTTGCCACTTTACGCTGGGAGTGTGTTTTGGGTCATTTTTACGCCCGATCTTTCCTGACCATTTAAGAACGTGGTTTGCCCACGTGGCTTTCATGCCACACTTCTCGAGGAACGTGTGTACGTGCTCTTCCTATTTTGTTGAAGTAGTGGGACACGTGCCACCATGCATAGAGATCAAACTCTACGTGGGACACGTGTCAACGTGCGTAGAGGATGAGTTGCATCGTGGGTGACAGTTGCTAGCGTAAAGACCCAATTTTGCTGCTTTTTACGCACAAAGGGTTAAGTCTATAAATAGACTTATTTTTCATATAGACATTATCAGGAGATCAACAGAGAGACAGGAGAGGAGATTCTGAGAAAACTCATACTTCCAGAGTGACATTCCCAGAAGCATTTCTTTAACTTTTTCTCAAGAACAAGGTGAAGCAAAGCAAGAAAGCATTCGACTGTGCCATCAGTGCCATTGCTCGATACCTTTCCGGTGACTTAGTTCTTCCGATTGTTCGTCTTCTTCAAGCAGTTTTCTTTATCATTATCGTATGGTCCAAGAAACAAAGTGATCGCTCTCAGATCAGACTTCCATAGCAATACTTCCCAGAACAATTTGTACTTCTGTACTTTTTTTAGTTTTCTTTCAAAAGCCAATTTTTAGGCATTTTGTTAAGTGAAACAAAATGGCGACTCTGCTGGGGACGATCTTCTCCTCTGACGAGAAGGCAATTTCTCAATATGGTGATGTGTCGGTCGGATCGACAAAGAAGACTCCGGTTGTGCACTTCGACCAGACTGCCTACGAAGAAATGCTCTGAACTGGGGGTAGTACTCGCTGCTCCAATGTTCAGAAATCGTGGAAGGCACGAAAAGTTTGGATTCCCAAGTCCAAAACATCCTCGTATCTCCCTGCTGTCTCTGAAGGCAAAGGAATCCTTCCTACTCCTGTGGTGGAGACTCCCGTCTATGAGAGGCAGTCTCTACTTCGGTGATACGCCCTGAGCGTAAAAATCCAGTTTTACGTTCTGAGCGTAAAAATCAAGTTTTACGCTCTGAGCGTAAAAATCAAATTTTACGCTCTGAGCGTAAAAATCAAATTTTACGCTCTGAGCGTAAAAATCAAGTTTTACGCCCCACGCGTAAAAATATGTCTCCCGTCTGTGATGTGGTAGACTCCAAAGCTTTACGCTCTTCGCGTAAAAATATGTCTCCCGTCTGTGACGTGATAGACTCCAAAGCTTTATGCTCTACGCGTAAAAATATGTCTCCCGTGTGTGACGTGGTAGACACACAAAATTTACGCTCCACGCGTAAAGGAAAATCTCCCGTCTGTGATATGGCAGATACTCATGATTTCCGCTCTACGCGAAAAGGTAAATCTCCTGTCTGTGACAGTGTAGATAAAATTCACAATAATGTCTTTACATCTAAAGTGAATTTACCTGCACGCATGCAGCATAAAAACATTGTTGGTAAAACTTCGGTTCTTCACCAACAGCCTTCTTACACTGCTTTACGCAAGGTACCAAACCTTCAAATTGCGCGTAATGCTGATAAAGTCCTTTGTGCTCAAAAATCTCAGGATTTACACACGCAACTCCAAGTGTATAAAAATATACAGTTTTGTTCTGCTAATGCAGCCAGTAATCTTCTTTATACACAAGGGACTAAACGTTTCTCTACTCCAAATGTAATAAAGAAGACTACTCCCTCTACTCCTTCTGATTTACGCGAGTTGCTAGTACAAAAGCGTAAAAATAGACAATCTCCTGTGACACTCCCCCAAGAGATTCATCATTATGAGTGTCACCAGATTGTAATCAAATGTTGTTGTTCGGCTTCTAAACGGTCAATTTTTGATCGGTTAAGCTTCAATGCGCCTCAACAACAAGTTGATGACCAAGAATATGAGTTGTCATATGTGTCAGTCAACATGGCATCTCATACCAATAGAGGACGATGTCCAAGAGAAAATTCGTCCCAGACACCTGGTCAACAACAGGTCAACAGACTTTTTGATTCCTTTGAAGGAGTATATCAGAATACTCGATCAAGAAGACAAAGACAGTTGTAGAATTCTGATTCAGAAGCTGGGGGTACTCAGTCTTTTGAGTCCGAAACTGATAGTGCCGATTCAAACTTCTATACCAATCCCTCTGTATCTTCAAGAGAGGTTGAATCTTACGCTATTGGAGATGAACCGGAGACATCATCTGCTAATACAGAACAACGTCTCTCTGTCGTTAAGCAAATCACTAAAGGATATGCTTACCATGATGCAAAGCATGCACCAAATAATAATAACTCAGCAAACTGCTCAGCCGGCAGTAGTAACACCGGTGCAGGTAGCAGCACAAACTCAAGATAGTCAAGGGGTTGATATACCTTTGAATAATCAAGAGCCTGCTGTCAATCAAAATTTTGCAACTCCAGATCCTATCATTCCAGAAGATGTGCCACCTCCGGTAGGGGTTACGGTGCATCCAACAACTATTCAATCGAATGTGCTTCCTCAAACCAGTGAAGCTATTCAAGCAGTGCGTGAACTAAAAGCACAGTTTGAAGTTTTGAAGCACAAGGATCAGCTCCAGAGGTTAGGGATTAAGCAACCTTATCCTCCTCATTGGAATGACGTACCCTTTCTTCCGAAATTCAAGCCACAATCGATGGTATTATTTGATGGAAAGGCTTCTCCTAGTCAGTATATTAATTACTTTGATATTATGACTGTGCATCTACAGAAGAATGATGCTCTTCTTACCCAAGTTTTCATCGGGTGCCTGACGGGTTCAGCTTACGATTGGTATCGTAGTCTACCCGACAATTGCATTTCGTCTTTTGACAAATTTAAAGCAATGTTTCTCTCCCGCTTCTATGAAGGAGGCATGGACATGAATATGTCCTCCTTAACAGAAATCAAACAAAAGGAGAAGGAAGATACTCGAACGTTCATCGAACGTTTTCGACAGGCAACTCTGAAGATGCCTCATGGTATGCCAGATTCAGCATTGATTGATACATACAAGATGAATCTGCGACCATCCATTGCTGTCTTTACGGGCTCCCAATTCACATATTAGGCCTCGTTTATTATAGCAGCAGTTTCTGCCGAGACCAATGGTAGGTTGGCTCGTGAACACGGGATGATCTTTGCTTCAGAGGACAAAGGAAAGAAAGGCTCTTCTAGTAATAATTCCGGCAATCGTAATGGGAAAGGGAAGGAAACCCTTGTGGTTAATCTTTCAAAACCGAAAATGATGCCGAATAATCAGGAGTCTTCCAAACCAAAAGAAGGATACTCTTTCGATGACAGTGAATCCCAGGGATATTCCAATGTCTGGTAAAGAGTGGCAAACTCCAGATTCCAGAGCCAAAGAGGCCTAATGAGGTGAATCTGACCGACAATCCCAAGTATTGTATCTATCTTAGATACATAAATCATCCTACCAAGGATTGTTATGTCTTGAAGAAGAAAATCCAGGAGCTGATAAATGCCAATGCTATCGCTTTAACTAATGATGAGCATACGGTCACAACCAATATAGTTTCTCTTCAATTTGGAGGTTTTTCTCCACAACAAGTCCCAGATGGGATTGTCCCAATTCCAAAGGCGACGATGAAGATTGTGAATATCCCGCCTGCCAAAGAGCAAAATGAAGGACTTTTGCCTCTTATACTAAAAAATGGTGAAATCATGTGGGTACATCCTGACTTAGTACCTGAAATGGAAGATGAAGGCAAAACTTCAAAATCTAAGAAAGGTAGAAAAGTTAAAACCTGCAACATAATTTCTCATGTTATTCCAGATCCTGATGATTTGGATCATCTTTGGGATGGCATTCCTTTGGAGGATAGACTGAGAGGTTTGAGCATATGTCCTCCAAGTTTGGCTCCTCCTACCAAGCTCAAACTTACTCATCAGCAGTGGTTAGCTATAAATAGTGTCCCTTTATACAGGGCACAACAAGTCTTTGCTGCTTATGAAAAAGCTCCTACAGGGATTTTTCTTCGTGTCCTGAATACTCCTTCTAATGTGGCTATAGAGATTTCTATTCCTTCTTCTACAGAAGTCTCTATACCTCCTTTTTCTGTGGTTACAGAGGTTTCTGTCTCTCCTTCCTCTGTTAAACCATCCATTGAAAGTCTACTGCCCATTCACTTGTACAGTCAACAATCAGTCCATCTCATAAAAAAGATGGGCTATGACTTTCAAAAGGCAGAGTGTTTGAACTATGATAAAGGAATGCGACTTCCTTTACAAATTCAAAGTCAAAAATCTACTGCTGGATTGGGTTCTGAGCTTCCCATAAAAATCCTCGAAAGAAGAAGACTAAAGGAAAGAAGACTAAATCCTGTAATATGGTACTTCCTTCTCCTGAGTCTGAGGAAGAAAGCTTTGCTGGTACGAGATCTGAGAAAAAGTACCACAAAGATTATGAAGGATCTTCCAAAGAAGCAGAGGACGTTGTTGAAACAATACCAGCTCAACCATCTCATGTTCTTGCTAAACCATCTGTGATTGAGAAGGGGAAACAGAAAGCAGTACGCTTTGACATTCCTTTGAAATCTGCTTCAAATCAAGGGGTGGTGATGAAGCCCTACAAATTTGATATTCTAGCTCAGTTAGCCAATACTCCGGCTAGACTCTCTATCTTCGAGCTGCTTCGTCTTTCTAAAGAAAGCAGGGAGACTTTGAGTGAAGCTTTGCTACAAGCAGACTCATGCTTAGCTCAACTCAAGAGTCTTGACAATACACCAGTATCGTGTCCGCAATGTCACAGTATGATGGAGGCAATTCCTAATATTACCTTCACACAAGAAGATATGATGTTGAAGCATAATGAACACGACAGGCCTTTGTGCTACACTGGGTATATTGAATCTACTGAAATTGACAGGATTTATATTGATCCTGGGTCTTCTATTAGCATTATTCTTCAGAGTATGCTAAGACCTTTGAGGATTCCTACTAGTGATTTGACTTACACTAGTACCACAATAGTTGGTTTCAACTCTGGCAAGAGTAAACCACTTGGGAAGATTCGTCTGAAGATTCAAATTGATGATCTTCGAACTATGGCGACATTTTATGTTATCAATTCAGACGTATCTTACAACATCCTTCTCGGAAGACCGTGGATACATGAACATAACATTGTGCCTTCAACTCTCCACCAATGCTTCAAGTACGTAGATTCCCAAGGGGTTGTGAAGACTGAATTTGCTGATATCAATCCTATCAAGGGTGTCGAAGCCTATTTTTCTGACTCAATGCTCTACAAATAAGAGCATGTGAAGGAGATATCAGATATAGCTGAAGATCGATCACCTGCTGAAGATCAATCTGTCAATGAAGATCCTCCAGAAGAGCAACCTTTGAAGATTAAAGTCAAAGGTCGAATCCAACCCCAATCTGTCAATGATCAACCTCTGGTGATCAAGGTCAAAGGAAGAACTCGAGCTTCATCTGAGGAATCAGTGAGTATTCCTGCCAAGAGCCAAATTCAACCTCTTATGATCAAAGTCAAGGGACGTAATTCTCGTACGAACGATCCAGAACCATCGCTGATCATCAACCTTGGCAAGTCTACGCAGAAGACGGATGACGGTCCATTAATGATCAATCCAAAGCATAGTAGTCAAATTGTAAATAATGTAAATATTGATCATACTGTACTTTCTGATATCAATGAAGATTTCCTTTTTGAGTATATGGCTGTCAAATTTATTGAAAGAATGACTTTATCTTCTGATGATCGAAGTCATCAATATAAAGATGACATAGATACAGAGAAAACTTTATACATTGACCATAAGGAAAAAAAATTCCTCCTCATATCGATGTAGGACCTTATGCTCAAAGGTTCCTAATATCTTCTCCCTATCTTCTTCCTGTAGCTGCTTCATCACAAGCTTGTGTAACTTATAGATGTCATGAAGAATCTTATTTCGTGATTCCGTTCGATAAGAAAAACAAACACCAAATTGTGTTTGGCCTGGCTAAAAATATCCTTGTTGTTCAGACAGATAATCTCAGAGAAAAAGATAGAGGAAGAATCCGAATTGACAAATATAGTCAACAATCTCTCAAGATTATCCAAAATATGGGATATGACTTGAAGACTATGCAAGATCTCAATCAAGGCAAAGGTAGACGATTACCATTATATGGTAATTCGTTTTACCAGAAAACTCGTCATGGTTTGGGATATGATCCGTCCTACATGTTTAATGACGATATACAAGAAGAATTCTTTTCTAGTTCTTCACAATACTCAGATTCGGAAGAAATCCAACTCATCGAATCTGATACATCCCACTCCTCATATGCTGGAGGAGACTATTATGATGAATCTGAGTGTGTATTCTTAGTCAACATGGTTCAAACTAATGGTAAATCTGAGCCATTTGAAAATTATCCTTGGGCCCAACAGATGGACACTCAGTGGGAGCTTCATTTTAAACAGCGACAGCCACCTACAGAGGATGAGATTGTCCAGATTGATGTAGGAGACGGAACTACGTCCAAGCCAATATTCATCAGTAAAAACCTCTCCGAAGATGAAAAGGAAGAGCTGATAAAACTGATTAAAGAATATATTGATATCTTTGCATGGAGTTATGAGGATATGCCGGGTCTAGATCCTAAAGTTACTACTCATAAACTCAATATTCTTCCTAATGCTAAGCCTGTAAAACAACAGCAATGGCGCTTTCGACCAGATATGATGGATGTAATTGAAGCAGAAGTCAAAAAGTTGATTACATGTGGCTTTGTTCGTGAAGAACAACACCCAGATTTGGTTGCCAACATTATTCATGTTATGAAGAAGAACGGAAAATTCCGAGTTTGCATAGATTTTCGGGATCTTAATACAGCTTGTCCAAAGGACGAATTTCCACTTTCGATTACCGATGCCATGATAGACAATACATGTGGTTTTGAACGCATGTCTTTCATGGACGGATTCTCAGGATACAATCAAATTAAGATGCATCCAGGAGATGAGAAGCATACTATTTTTCGTACACCCCTTGGAGTCTACTGCTATACGGTTATGTCGTTTAGTCTTAAAAATGCCGGTGCCACGTATCAACGGGCTATGAGCAACATCTTTCAAGAACATCTACGGAAGACAGTTGAATGTTTTGTAGATGATATTGCTGTCAAAAGTCGATCAAAAGATGATCACATTCAAGACTTGAAGACAGTATTTGAGTTGATGCGTCAGCATCAATTGAAGATGAACCCTACTAAGTCTTTCTTAGGGGTTTCTAGTGGCAAATTTTTGGGATTTGTCATTACTTCTCAGGCTATCCATGTTGATCCTGATAAAATTATAGCAATTCTTGAAATGCGTCCTCCATACAATTTAAAAGAACTCAGCGGCTTTCAAGGTCGTATTGCTTATATCAGGAGATTTATATCCAATCTCTTTGGGAGATGTCAACCTTTCTTCCGTCTATTAAAGAAAGGTGTATCATTTGTTTGGGATGAAGCATGTCAGAAAGCTTTCAATGACATCAAGCAATACCTTACAAATCCACCTGTTTTGGTACCTCCAGTGGTAGGAAGACCATTTTTGCTATATGTTCGAGCCTTAGATCATTCACTTGGTGCTCTTCTTGCACAGAAAAGTGATATGGGTCATGAACAGGCAATTTATTATCTTAGCCGAATGATGGTCGGAGCTGAACACAGGTATACTCCGGTAGAAAAGGAATGTCTGGCCTTGGTTTTTGCTATTCAAAAGACACGACATTATGTGTCAGGATAGACTATTCATGTCATCTCCAAAATAAATTCTATTCGGGTATTGATGAGAAAACTGAGCATTCTTAACTCCAGGTTAGCTACCTGGGCGATGTTGCTCACTCCTTATGATATGGTCTATGTACCTCAAAAATCAGTGAAGGGTCAAGCATTAGCTGATTTCTTAGCAGCTCACCCTACACCTGAAACATCGAAGCTATATGAGGATATTCCAGATGAAGTTGTGGATTGCAACATGACTTTAAAGGATGACATTTGGAAATTATACTTTGGTGGAGCATCACGGCTCGGACCTAAAGGCAATATTGTCTCCGGAGTAGGAATCGTCTTAGTTTCTCCTGACAAAATGGTCATATACCGTGCTTATTCTCTCAATGAGCCATGTTCCAACAATGTGGCAGAATATAATATTCTGCTGATCGGTCTCCAAGTAGCAAAACAATTGGACATCGAGTTCCTGGAAGCTTATAGAGATTCTCAACTAATTGTTAATCAGGTTAGAGGGACATATGAAGTCAGAAATCCTGATCTCATCCCTTATCATCAAGTGGTAATCGAATTAGCCCTTTCATTCAAGGAATTCTTCATCAAATTTGTACCACATTCTCAGAATTTGGAAGCTGATGCCCTTGCTAGTTTAGCGGCAGATTTAGTTGTTCCAATTCGAAGACAAAACACCATTACTTTGTTGGATCGAGACTTATTCTGTGTTAAAAATAATCTGCATATTGAACAGAGTTATACTACAGAATCAAGTTTCCAACAGAGGGATTGGAGAAGTCCATTCATTGATTATACGGTTCATGGGATTTTACCTGAAGATCCAAAAGAAGCTGCATCAATTAAGAGACGATCATTTCGATTCTATTATGATTCTTCTTTACATATGTTATATCGTCGTTCTTATGACGGTCTTTTGCTGCATTGTCTCTCTGAGAGTGAAGCCAAGCAAATACTCCGTGAAGCTCATGATGGCGTTTGTGGTGCTCATCAACCTGGTCCAAAATTACAGGACCGTATTCGAAGAATGGGGTATTATTGGCCATCCATGATAGCAGATGCTGTGGATTATGCCAGACGGTGTAAAGCATATCAGATTTATGCTGATTTTATTCATCAACCGTCTGAATTCCTACATCCTACAGCAGCTTCTTGGCCCTTCGAAGCTTGGGGCATGGATATTATTGGTCCGAGTAACCCTCCTTCTGTCAAGGGCCATCGGTTTATCCTGGCTATAATCGATTACTTTTCTAAATGGGCGAAAGCGGTTCCCCTTACTGAAGTAAAAACGTCTAATGTGGTTAGCTTCATCAAGCACCATGTCATTTATCGCTTCGAGATTTCTCGACGGATAATTCATGACAATGGACCATAATTTGCCAGTCAGGCATTTTATCGGTTCTGTGATAAGAATCGGATCCAAAATCTGGCTTCTACGGCTTATAATCCAGCTGCTAATGGTTTGGCCGAAGCCTTCAACAAGACGATCATCAAACTTCTCAAAAAGTTTGTCTCTTCTAATAAATGTGATTGGAATGAGAAACTTGGAGAATGTTTATGGGCTTACCGAACGACAGTCCGAACTCCTACTGGTTTTACACTATTTTTACTGGTTTACGGGTGTGAGGCTGTTCTTCCACTGGAAATCCATATTCTATCTCTTCGAATAGCCATTGCTAATAAGCTAACTACAGAGAATAATAATCGCTTACGACTCCAAGAACTTGAAGGATTGGACGAGAAGCGTCTTCAAGCGCAACAGCACATTGAGCTATATCAAGCCCGCATATCTCGAACTTTTAATCGTAAAGTTAAAGAGAGGGTATTTAAAGTCGGTGAGCTAGTCCTAGCTGTTCGAAGACCGATGGTGATGACTCATAAGATCAAAGGAAAATTCCAAGCAAAATGGGAAGGCCCTTATGTCATCGAGACAGTTTTCTCCAACGGTGCCTATAGGTTGTCTAAACCTAATGAAGATTTGCTCATGATGCCGATCAATGGCAAATTCTTGAAGAAATATTACGTTTGATTTTTCTTCTTTATTCCCCAGCTACCAGTGTTTGGTTAAGCTGATCATTTGTCTCCTTGGAGAGAATTTTAATCTTTTATCTTACCAGTTGATTAAAAAGTGGGATTTATTATTTATCATGTTTTCATGATCTCTGAATAAGTATTAAGTCTACTTTTTTTCCTATCTATCATGTCCATTTGACCTCTGAATAGATATTAATCTATTTTTTTGAGTTGTTATGATATGGCACGTTCATATTACCTCTGATAGTGTCGTATACTCTAAAACAGAAAAATAGATTCATTATCTATCATGTCCACATTACCTCTGGATAGATATAACTTATTGAATTTAGAAAACTTGTCATATCTATATTACTTCTGATAAGTGTTTTCTATCTCATACCTATTGTTTAATTTTAAAATAAATGATAGGGCCACAAAATAAATATTTTATTCATTTCTTGTAAATATTACAAAAATAAAAAAAAGATAAAAGATTACAAAAGCTCTTTATTTTTGCCTAAGGCAGAGCAGATAAGTCTTCTAGTAGTTTCTGCAGCTCTGCTAGACGTTTTACACGAGAGCTCAAAACAGTCTTGGTAGCTTCAGTACGTCGAGCTTCAGGAGTGCAGATATGAGAAAGCCCAGCAAAGCTGACTATCATCTTGTCCTTGGCTTCGTCAAGGGTTTTGATGGTAGATTCAGCTCCGAAGACTTGCTCTTCCAAAATTGAGCTCTGAGTTAGGTGCTGGTCCCGTGCCATGATCATTTGCTCCCTCTCTGCTTTCAAGCGAGCCAGTTCAGCCTCGACTTCGCGAATTCTATCATTTTGTTGATTAATTCTTATATTCGAAGTTTCATAGGCTTTTCTATGGTTATCCAGCCCGGGCTTTGCTCCAGCCAAAAAAGTTTTTTCTTTGGCAACCTTTATACTGTATTCATGGAGGGCTTCATTGAAAGTAGTCTCCCGAGCGAGGTATTCAGCAGATAAAGCGTCATAATCTTCTTGGATGAGACTTTCAATGGTTTCACTTGACAGCTTTAGATATTCTTTGATAGGCTGTTCAAGTCCCTCCACGATTTTCTCCAACGTTGCTGCTCTCGCCGTATCATTGAACATGGCAACATTTCTGATGGTAAGAGCGATCGCCGTCTTCAAGCTCTCATAATTGAGGTCCTTATTCAGGACCATTTTGATTAGAGCCGCCAGCGTCTTATAAAAGGTTTCAGTATGAATCTCAACTAAGAGATTCATTTCTACACTTGAACTCGGCGTTGCGACGATGTCTATCAAATCTCTTCTCTGAAGACTAGGAGCAGATGCTGTTGCCATGGTAGCAGGCTGAGATGAAGCCATTGTTGTCACTGCTACCATAGTCAACTGGTTCCCAGGAGCTTCAAGAACAGTGTCTTCAATATTCGTTACTCCAGCCGTCTCTGGAGCTGAAACTACTAGAGTTTCGATGGCGGTGATAGGTGCGGGTGGAATGACAGTTGTGGCAGCTGACTCCGGTTCTGGCATTGATTCTTCAAAAATTTGTACTAGATCAGTAGTAATAGCAGAGGATGCTATTACAACTTCCCTAATTTTAGTTGGTGACTTGAGTATGCCTTCATCACCTTCTTCAACTACAGGCTCTGCAGGATCTTCAAGTGTTTCAGTTGTAGTGAATTCTTTTACAACTGATTCTTCATTAAAGTCTAGTTCTTCCTCAGCAGCCTTCTCATCATCTACAGTAAGATCTACTGTAGTTTCTTCCTTATCCTTGTCCTCAGTAGGAGGGGACACTTCTGGCTGAGCCTGCATTTCTGGCTCTTATTGTACCTCCATAGATGGAGGATGTTCTTCTTGAGTCTCCGCTTCGGGCTCTCGAAGTACTTCTTCGTGAGTATCTTCTTCTTCTGAAGAAGAAGCCTCCTCCTCAGATTCCTCATTTTCCTCATAAATATCTTCTTGAGGAGAAGGAGGAGCCACAAGTTTTGGGGCAATGATAACACCTATAAAAATTAAACAAAATAATTTAATATACAAAAATCATAAGTTTTGTATGGATTTTGTATAAATTATATTTACCTGGAGTATGGGTAGGACGTGCCAAGTATGCGTCATAATCTCCTGTCCAATCCTCATCATCAAAATTAATAGCTGGTTCATCGGATGGGATGGGCTCTTGATCAACAGGATATACTGGGGCGACGTCTTCAACAACTTGTGCCTTTTGTGGCAAAGTTAAATAAAGTACTGCGCTGAGACGTCCCGGAGATAGGACTACTGCAGGTGCTGCTGGTTGAGATGCTGAAGATCCTTCTCCAGGGTGAACTGAAGAAGATGCTACATGTTGCGGCTCATCCACCTGAGTGTCACTCTTCGAGGTAGAGGCTCGTGATCTGGAAGGTCTTTTGGTGGTAGCCTTATTCTTCTTCTTCTCTGGGGTCTTCTCTGGAAGACTAACAACTACGCTTTGTTTCCGTTTACGGGATTTGCCAATAATGATAGGTTCTGTAGCCTTTTCCCAAATCCTGTAGCAACAACTTCCAGATATTGATCTGGAATGGCAGCGTCGTCAGGGATGTCTGATGGTACCCTAATTGGCTCCTCAATATTCCCTTCCTTGGGCCATCCCAGACTACCTCTCATGTTGTAGCCATGGGCGAAGGAACGGATGGAAGCATAAAAGCGAGCATACGTATGAAGTATACGTAGCTCGGTAGTGCTGGTAGCGGTTGAGACTTTGAATTTGGCACCAGTACGGGCAGTACTAAAATATCTCCAACCTCTTGCACCATCAAACAGTTTCCCATAGTGACGGAAACTGGTAGAAGGATTACCAACATGAAGTTGGTCATACCCAAATTGGCGAGCGAACCTACTTGGTAGATATGGTTCGAACGCACAACTGTCCTCGTTTCTGTATATCAAGTGAGAGGGTCTGATGCACTGTAGCCATCTGAAGACTGGTGCTGAAAATGAAGTTCTTCCTTCAACTTCATCTTCAAATTGAACGTCGAAGCAGTCGGCTGGAACTTATGGTCGAGTACAGAAAAAGTTCCAACCATAAGAATAATTCAAAACTGCTAGGGTATCTTCCACTGTTGTGGCAGTCCATGTAGCTTTGTTGAACTTCTGGAGGAAGACCTCCGCATCATCTCCCAGGCCTGGTGGCAACAAATTGCAGTTGTGGTGCAACAGCCAGTCCATCAAGTAAGTGTAGGGCATTTCTACCCTGGGGAATACTTTCCGATGAGGTGCGTTGTTGATTAGCTCCTTACCAATAGTCCTCAAACCTGTGTTTATTCGGCACACCATTGCCGATAGCAGGTTGATTCTAACTTTAAACACCAAACGTACCGCTGGCCATAGCACGTTACGGTGGATTCTATCAACTGTACCGGTCCCCGGTACAACCCATCTTCTCAACCATAGAGAAAGGAAGCCTGCCAGCAAGGCTTTTATGGAGATCTTCTGGCTGCCATATCTGAGGAAGCTCAAGGCTTCGGTTCCAGCAGGGAACTCCCTAGTCTTGGTGGATAAATATTTGTTCGGGAATTTGTAGACAATCATCATATCCCGAATTTTATCAACAGGGATTGTTGAACCAGTATTGATAGTTGGAGCTTTGTTTTCCTGGAATCTTTCTTTATCATCCTTGGATATTTTATCCTTATGGAAGAAGAGATATGTTGTCCACTTGTTGATGTATGCTATATGAGATCCACTCTCATGCATAGTAGTGCAAATCATGTAGTGGCACATCAATTCTTTATATACTTCAACCAACTGAGGGTTTTTCTCCTTGATTTCAGTAAGTTCCCGGTTGGAGGGAACATATTCTTCATATGGGACTTCCCCTATTGGCAGCTTTGAGATGAATTACATCTCATGGAGTGCGAGACCCATTTTACCTTTTGGGGTCGCAAAAGTTCCAGTTGAACTTATATATATCTCCATCAGGGCCATAAACAAGTTGTTGTTCGGTGGTATACCCTGACTAGTGGAAGCCATTGCTTCATACAGATCGATGTCTTTCAGCTCTGCCTGGAAGTTATTCATGATCCAAACACTAATTTGGATCCAGTTCTGGTTGAATGGAGTCAACCATCCCGGTAGCCTAGGGTTTGTCTGGGGATATAATACTGCAGCCCTTATGAACTTATTGATGAACATCTGGGTCTGCACCGGTTGGATTAAGGCTGAATCTTCACTCGGAGTAAATCCTGGCAAGAGACCAGAGAAAGGAACGATGCCGCCATTGGAAACACTGACATAATACCCCATATCATTGGCATTATCCCTCTTGAATATGATTCTACCCGGTCTTCCATGACTGCTGGGAGTCAGATTCCACAGCATCCGTCGGGGATGGGTGGCATGGATGAATGCGGACAAGGGATAATCTCTATCCATATCAAGGAGATACATTGCTCTATCTCCAGATTTGAACACCCAAGACTCCTTCTTGGGGTGTGTTTGTGACTTGCAGTCTATTGCATCCCCAAATAAGAAAGCTGGTTTTGCAAATTATTGGCCATCCAGTGAGGTCAACAGTTCTCCATTAATCATGGATAGCAGCATTCTATCCCCTTGGGCAGCTATCAACTGTGTTCTCTCTACGGGGTACTCCGGATTCGATTGGGGAAACTTTACATGAGAGAGATTCTCCAAATAATTCGAGCCCACCATACCAACTGATGAGCCAAAGACTTCTGCGAGTGGATGAGCTTACAAGTCCACTGCCAAAAGAAAAAAATATCAAGTTAGTGAAAAGCTAATTTAAAATTTTTATGCAGATAATTTGGTTTGAGTTTTACGCTAAAGACTCTGACTATGCAAACTTTACGCTTATTAAAGTTGATAAAAACTTTTAAAGTGTAAAAGTTCTTTGTTTTACACAAAGTCTTTTACTTGTGAATTTTTACGCTGGCACATGTTGATGTGAGCGTATTTTAAATCTTACACTGGCATGTGTTGACATGAGCGTATTTTCTTAATTTTGCGCTAGTACATGTTGATGTGAGCGTATTTTAAATTTTACGCTAGCACATGTTGATGTGAGCGTATTTTAAATCTTATGTTGGCATGTGTTGACATGAGCGTATTTTAAATTTTACGCTGGCACATGTTGATGTGAGCGTATTTTAAATTTTACGCTGGCATGTGTTGACATGAGTGTATTTTCTTAATTTTATGCTAGTACATGTTGATGTGAGCGTATTTTAAATTTTACGCTGGCATGTGTTGACATGAGCGTATTTTAAATTTTACGTTGGTACATGTTGATGTGAGCGTATTATGAATTTTACGCTGGCATGTGTAGACATGAGCGTATTTTAGATTTTACGCTGGCACGTATAGACGTGAGCGTATTTTCTTAATTTTACGCTGACACATATAAACATGAGCGTATATTCTTAACTTTACGCTGACACGTATAAACGTGGGCGTATTTTGTTATTTCAGTTTCTACGCTAACACATATGACGTGGGCATGAAATCTGAATGTTCGGGTTTTCTTTATCTTATACGGCGAACTTGTAGCCGAGATAAAGTAGGGTTTTACCCTTCATTGCCGGAGCCACGGCGGGGTTGCTCTGTTGGGGCGTCGTGGATGATTGGACGGGAGTTTTCGTGCGGTCAGCCGAGGATGAACTGACGGGCTTCTTGCCCTTGCTGCCGGCGGCGGACGACTTCTTAGGAGCCATTGGATTGAAAACAAGAATTTGAAAGAGGGAGAAAAGTAAGAGAGATCGAGAGTACGGGAGATAAGTAAAGTTTTTTTCTCTCTCTTCAAAGAGCTCTATTTATAGAGAATTTTGAATCAGTTCAAATTCCCGATTTTTACGCTGACTGTTGGATATCCCAACTTTTACGCGAATGACCGTTGGATATCCCGAATTCTACGCTGACTGTTGAAATTCTGAATTTTACGCTTCTGTTCAAAGTATTCAAAATTTTGAAAATATTTGAAAACTTTGAAGGGGGTCTTGTAGGAGCGTAAAAAGTGCTTCATGGACTTATTCAAAGAAGTTGAGAATTTTACGCGAGCTACTCTCTACGCAAGCTACTCTTTACGCTAGCTACTTTATGCTGGAGCTATTCATTGAACTTTACGCTGGAGGTATTCATTGAACTTTACGCTGGAGCTATTCATTGAAATTTACGCTAGGGACAGACTGTCAGGCCGCATTTAATGCCAGAGATTTGATCTGACAGAATGATTTTTCTGACAGTATGCAGCACAGAAGTCGAGAAGATTGGATTTACACCAAACCCAATACTCGTCGTATAGTGTACAGATGGGGCTATTTTACGCTCAATAAAATTACTTCTTTTTACGCACGATAGTTATTCGAGCTTTTACGCTCAAGGCTATTGTGGGCGTAAAGTCTATTTGGGCTAATTTTTACGCTCAAGGCTATTTTAGACACTTTACGCTGGGAAATTTATTTTGGGCTGTTCTACGTCAAGTTTGCCACTTTACGCTGGGAGTGTGTTTTGGGTCATTTTTTTGCCCGATCTTTCCTGACCATTTAAGAACGTAGTTTGCCCATGTGGCTTTCATGCCACACTTCTCGAGGAATGTGTGTACGTGCTCTCCCCATTTTGTTGAAGTAGTGGGACACGTGTCACCATGCATAGAGATCAAACTCTACGTGGGACACGTGTCAACGTGCGTAGAGGATGAGTTGCATCGTGGGTGACAGTTGCTAGCATAAAGACCCGATTTTGCTACTTTTTACACACAAAGGGTTAAGTCTATAAATAGACTTATTTTTCATATAGACATTATCAGGAGATCAACAGAGAGACAAGAGAGGAGATTCTGAGAAAACTCATACTTCCAGAGTGATATTCCCAGAAGCATTTTTTCAACTTTTTCTCAAGAACAGGGTGAAGCAAAACAAGAAAGCATTCGACTGTGCCATCAGTGCCATTGCTCGATACCTTTCCGGTGACTTAGTTCTTCCGATTGTTCGTCTTCTTCAAGCAGTTTTCTTCATCATCATCGTATGGTCCAAGGAACAAAGTGATCGCTCTCAGATCAGACTTTCATAGCAATACTTCCCAGAACAATTTGTACTTCTGTACTTTTTCTAGTTTTCTTTCAAAAGCCAATTTTTAGGCATTTTGTTAAGTGAAACAGTGGCTAGATTTCATGTAAAACTCCTAAATTTCTATTATAATTTTTTAAAATAAATTTGGTAATTATTTTGTACTTCGTCGCGTACAAGTTCGCGTTCTCGTATTTGTACGTCGCATGCAAATTACATTTTTTATATTGCTCATCGAGTGTGAATATGTGCGAGGTATATATTTTTAGAAAACATTTTTATTATTATATAGAGATATAGATTTCAAATAATATATGATAAATAAATTGTTTGCTTGAGTTGTAAAGGCGTCACAATAGGATTTTCCAAAACCGTATATTTTTATATATTTAAAATGGTTATTTAATTCGTTGTTCCGATATAATTAGTAATTTAGAAAGATTATTGTTTTATGAATACATGCTAATTGTGAGCAAATGACATAAAATTTATTTCATGTCCCCTTTGATTTTCAAAGACTAATTATAACTTTTATTTAAATATAAAAATACAATTCAAATATTTAAAGTGATTTTTGAAATTCATTTATTACCATTATTTATGAAGAAGAAAAAGGTATATTGAAATATTGTTAAATTTAATATTTAGTAAATTATGATGATTAAATGGGAAAAAAATTTATTGACTTTATTTTGAGTACCCAATAAATTAAAGATGGTTTTATCTAGATTGAATTTGGATTGGAATAAACTAATTTTAAATTGATTTGAATTCAATAATGTAATATCTATATGAGAATTTAAATCATCCCAATTCCTTATCCAATTAGGATCCCACCTCCTATATAAGGAGAGGCCCCTTATTCTTTTCTCCATCAATTCCATAACCCAAGTGTCAGGTGCATCGTGTCGGTGCCTTATTCTCATCCACTATGTTTTTACATTACAAATACAAATATGTTCTCCGCCGTGTCCGACCCCCGGATACGACGACATCCCTCCAAGCCCCATCTGCCACCACTTCTCTCGGACCCTGACTCCGCCATGACCACTACTCCTACAGCCATCACAACTACCAACAGCCTACCACCAACATCCCCGCCACAACTGTCATCCTGGCCACAGACCCCTGCCTGGCTACTCCGACAGCATCCCCGTCATCACCACCGCCTTAACTCCTCTGCGCGCCACATCTCTCTCCATCTGTCGATCCTGAACTCCACGCCAACACAACCACCAACCGAAACTCCCTCCGACCTCGCCTTCCCGACACCAACAAACTCACCTACGCCCCACCATCATCGACAGACCACCATCACCACAACCACCCCTAAATCCGAACACCCAAACCCACAAGAGAAAGCAAGAAAACCTTACCTCGATGAAATCCTTCGCCGCATCCTCGTCGTAGCCACCCGTGGCCACAACTGCGGTACCGACCAGAGCCGGCATCGCCCCAACCCGTGCAATCGTTGTCTTCGTGCCACGCTGGAGCTCCCATCAGCGCCGACCTCCGGCGCATCCCCGCTGTAGCGTCTGGCTGCTCTAGCGCCCGGAGCAGTGCCACCAGCATAGGCGGTCGCTGCCGCCGATGCGATCCTCCACAGGGAGCATTGTTCGTAGCCCCGAACTCTGTCGCTGCCGCGCTGAAGCACGCCGTCCCAACGATCAGCTCACCGGCTGACGTGCACAGCCTCTTCCGCTGACTTCCCCTCCCGATGAGCCCTCTCATTCCTGCTGGTAATTTTCTAATTCCTCTCTCTCTCTCTCTCTCTCTCTCTCTCTCTCTCTCTCTCCTTTTTTGTGATTGTGTTGCTTCTTTCTTCCAAGGAAGAAAGAAAATTTTCCTTTCCTATTTAAGTCTTTCTCCTTCCACTCTTTTTCCCTTGTTTTCTTTCTCAGCTAAAGGCTCCACGAGCTGTGCAGTTTTTATTTTTATTTTATTATTGTATTATATTACAATATGGATTAAGTTTAGTTTTTAAAGGAATAGTTATATAAAGAAATTACTAAGCATATGATTAGTATTAATATTAATATTAATATTATTATTATTATTATTATTATTATTATTATTATTATTATTATTATTATTATTATTATTATTACTTTACTATTGAGATCTATTGACATCTATTACTCCTATATACAGTATCTATGTTTTATACATTAACTAATAAGAAGGTTATCAATGATGTTTATAAATTCTTTTTATACTTATTTCAAAATTTCTTATAAACCCTAATTATAATATTTAGTATTTTGCCTACTTAAAATATAGTCTTGACCAAAAGAATGTTATATCCTGACAAAAGTTAGATTTTGCCTTAACTAATTTTTATAATTATTTTGTATTTACCTAAAAGTATTATTTTTATTTTTTTTATAGATTTTGACCTAATATATTATTACAAAAACTTAGTCGTTATCCTGAAACGATTTTTCAAGTATTTATCGAAAACTATTTTTTGAGAGTAAAAATATTTTCTAAAATAGTATAAAGTACTTTCTCCACAAATCCTATTTTATTTTCAAATTCTTGATCATGACTGATTAGATTCCTATTTTATCGTGAATTTGGACCTTACACACCAACCATGGCTATTGCACACAATGGACATATCGGATCATCGCACCATACCAGGCGACACGCCAGGCAAGATACTTTACCATTATTTATACTATTTATATTCAGTCTGCATTTTTAGTTTGCATATCATCGTTCATTTATTTCTAGTTCTTCTAGCTGTACCATTATTTACAGTTTCTGATTTACTGCCTGCTCAGTGATATTAGCTTACTTGATTTATTATCCTTTGATTGCATATTGACCTAGAGTTAAGGGACTACTATTTGTAGTGTATTGCATAACCTTGACACAGTTGTACCACGAGATATGTGTGAGATGAGTAGCATGTAGAGGTACTTGCGTGTTGGCTGATCACCTGTGCGCATGCGTTAGGGCTAACTGCTAATAGGGGCATGTTAAGAGACTTAGCAGTTAGTAGAGGTTTATGGTCGTGGATGCGACTTAAATAAGAGCATTGGGTGGGGAGAACAATACCTGACGTATGGGCTTCTTTGTACTTCCCTGATTACCTGTGCGCTCCTCCGGAGACGCAGGCTCCAGGTGCCCTCTGATGTTTCCCAGAGCGTTATGGACGTATCCTCTTGCACATGATGCCCTCTGACGATCTTCGAACGTTACGGACGTAGGCCCCCGGTGTCCTATATGGGGACTATGTCGATCCCATTTACAGCAAGGGCTCATGCGTCGAAAGAATTGTTTCTCAACTGCATGTTCACTTTAGTACGATTAGGTTACCTTATTGATGTCTTGTCACTTACTTTTATTTGTGGCATATGTTATATTCAGTATTTATATGGCATGTTCTTTTGTATCTTGTTATGTTCCTTTGAGGACCTGGTGAATTCTCCAGGTGCGTCTTTTGTGGTTTTCACAGGTGCTCTAGCCAAGGCCATTTCTTCGAGGATGATTACACTTGGATCGTCTTTGCATCGCTTGACAAAATTTCGTTAGCATGTATCTCTCTCTTTTTCGTTGGTAGTGGATTTGTCTCCATCCAATAATTTATAAATGATAATTCATGAGTTTATTATAAAGCCTTTACTCTTTATTTGTGGATGAGATTAGTATCATGGTTTATTGCATTGTACAGCTTATGTACACATACGATGGTCCATATATTAGAGCATACATCATATGTATGCAGCTGGCATGTCGACGTACTTAGTCCTAAGTATTTTGGGACTGGAGCGTTACATATTTTTGTGGTGGCCCATGCAGGTCTAGTTATCACTTTGGTTATGTTACTGTACCGATGTGTGCCTGCACATAGGATTAGAATCTAGGAATCTCATCCATATGCTTGATCTTCTCCCTTGACTCCATTTTTTGAACTCTCGTTCGACTTCGTTGATTGCATCCTGCTTCATCTCTTCTACCGTAATCTCACCTCTTATTTAATGCTTACCAACGGTTAGGAAGATGACTACACTACTATACAATCATAGGTCAAACATATGGCTAGAAGGATCACATTGACAATTGGAATACAATGAGACCTTAATTGAGTTATAAAGGCATTTTTCCTAAAAGTATGATTTTTAATGATTAGCAAATTCTAAGTTGGGTAGTAGCGATATTACCAAAGAAATTTTTTAATTTTGAGATTACTAGGTAGTAATCACCAGAGGATTGATAGAATTTTATTTTGATACTGCAAGAAAATAGTTAAAATCTATACACAATTGAGAAAAGAAATTGATTTGATTTTGAGTTTGATATTTATAATTTATTAGGTTGTAGCTATACATCTTGAAGGGATATAAACTAGTTTTAAAAGAATTTTAAATTTTAAATGTGTTGTACGAATTACGATTGGGATTGATAAAACTTGTTAAAAATTTCTTAAGGTCTTAAAATTGAGTCGTACGATTTACGAATTACAAGTTGTTAAATTTTGAGTATTTAAGTTGAAAGTATTTTGGAAGATATGGAAACAATTTTTGAGGAAAAATTTCGCTTTTTAAATTGTGTCCTATGACTGATGATTTATAAATCTATTTAGATTTTTAGTTTAAAAAGTTTTGATTATGAAAAAAACAAAAAAAAATTTGTAAAAAAAAGAGAATGAGTTTTTATTTTGAAGGTTTTACAAAATATGGATGGTTTATTGAAATATAAAATCGATGTGATAAAAATCGAACGTTTTTAAATTGTGTCGTAGGATTATGGTTGATAAGTGCATAAAAATATTGAGCTTAAATTTTGAGATTGCTTTATATATGCTAAGAGTTTATCTAGAGAGTTATTTGAAAAAATTTAGAGTTTTAAAGTTATGATTGTTATGACATTTTTATAGATTCATGATTTATGAACTCTGGAGTTTAAAAGTTGGATTGAAAATATTAAATTTTGGAAAAGTTAGTAGTAACGTGATAAAAGTTTACTTTGAGATTTATGAAAGGGATTTAAATTTTTAAGTCATGATTAAGTTGGACGGATTAGCGTGAACACAAATTATGGCAGATTATTTTTGAAAATTTTATTAAGAAACTTTTTGGAGGAAACTCGAGTTAAAAATTTAATAGTAGGCCACCAAGATAGCCCTAATGAGATATAAGTATTCCACCCGAATTGCCATATCACTCATGACCATGATAGTGGTATATACTCAAGTGTAGCTAGTCATCTACCATGCGACTATATCTCAATCTTGACTTACTCGACCTTCCCTCAAATCTAGATCTTTTATTGTGACCTTCTAACCATTTGAAGTTTGAAAAATAATTTGATCATTCCTTAACTGTATCAATCTAGGAGACTATCTTCTCTCTAGAAACTGTGTCCTTAAATTATTTTACTGGATTCCTTAATTAATATTATTTTATGCTTCAACTTGATCTTCTTTATTTTTGTGCCTTAATTGACACCTCATGAACTCCCACTTTCCATTTTAGATCTTTTGGCGTCCCTTACTGACTTTTACATTCGTAATGTAATACTAGTTGTTACCTTCCAACAAATTTTATATGCATGACCTAGACAAGCCCACCTTCGTGTAAACGTATCATGTCCCACTAAAACACGTCCCTTTGTGCTCTATTTTTATGATACGACTTTTGGGTCATAAAGACTAAAATTATAACCATTACCATGATACCGATATATTTTTTGACCACGGATAGGGACTCAACCTCGACTCAATTCTTTCGACTCGATATGTGATTGTGTTCTACTAAATTCCTTAAATGCTTAACTTTGCACATTATCTTGATTGCTTGACCCATGGTCTCGTCGTACTACTAGTTTAACTCTTGTAAGTTGGGTAGAATACCTCACGACTTAACAAACCCTTTATCCATGTGACCCATATTGATAAGTTTACTTAGGTTATAGAATTCAGAGGACCCTAACTTATCTAGCCAACCAAGCTATAGATAAAGAAACACTAGGACGACTGCATGAGCCCAAACTTGGGGCAAGACTTAGATTTTAAATGATCTTTGTTTATTTAATTTCCTTCGTAATTACCCCTACTTATATTTTGACTATCTTATGCTGCTAATTTAGCCTAAGTTTTGCAAGCTTATTTCTTTATCAAGCTTGATCATGACATGTTTTATTGGGTGTGCACCCACTAACATATTGTCTAATCAGAACCGGTGCATGATGGTCTGATCAACCTGGTGCAATTTGGTTCACTTTTTATATATTGTTCTACGTCGATAGAGACATAGTTAAACTTGGCCTCTAAAGTGACACCCGCGACTGCTTTGACAATTCTTTTGAAAATTTTCAATCGTCTTTGAACCACTTATTCGTATTCGATAATATCTTCTTCGAACTCTTTATTATTTTCATCTTTCGCCTATTTTAGAAAGACAAAACACTCGTACTTGATATTCCCTTAGTTGCCCACCATCTATTGCCAAGATAGTTAGCCACTGGCCAACCGATGTGACTATATCCCCGTCTTGAGTTACCTTTTTCTGCGACCTTAGATTCATTATCTCGACCTTCTTGAAACTTGAGAACGAATCAAATCTAAACCTAGACGACTATATTCTCTCAAGGAACCGTATCTCCCAAATCCCTAAGTTATTCTCTTTGATCTGCTCGGTCCATTATTATTCTCTAATCCGTGTTATCATGATTTTATTGCCTTAACTAGCGACCCACATTCAATTCCATATTCATGATTTAAATTTTTCGAGATATCGAAATTGCGGTGCATGTTTGTATTGAACATCGTTTCTTTGTCTCGCCTAATGAATTGTTCATAATTCCTTATCGATTAAACTCTTGTACCCTACCTATTCCTAAATTTCGAGTACAAAATTCTTGTAAGTTGGGTAGGGTGTAAAACCCCTAAATTTCTACTATGAATTTTAAAAAAAAATAAATTTGGTAATTATTTTTTACTTTGTTGCGTACAAGTTCGCGTTCTCGTATTTGTACGTCGCATACAAATTGTATTTTTTTGTATTGCTCGTCGAGTGCGAATATGTGCGAGGTATATATTTTTAGAAAATATTTTTATTATTATATATAAATATAGCCTTCAAATAATATATGATAAATAAATTGTTTGCTTGAGTTGTAAAGGCGTCACAATAGGATTTTCCAAAATCGTATATTTTTATATTTTAAAAATGGTTATTTAATTCGTTGTTCCGATATAAGTAGTCATTTAGAAAAATTGTTGTTTTATGAATACATGCTAATTGTAAGCAAATGACATGAAATTTATTTCATGTCCCATTTGATTTTCGAAGACTAATTATAATTTTTATTTAAATATAAAAATGCAATTCAAATATTTAAAGTGATTTTCGAAATTCATTTATTACCATTATTTATGAAGACGAAAAAGGTATTTTGAAATATTGTTAAATTTAATATTTAGTAAATTATGATGATTAAATGGGAAAAGATTTTATTGACTTTATTTTGAATAGCTACTAAATTGAAGATGGTTTTATCTAGATTGAATTTGGATTGGAATAAACTAGTTTTAAATTGATTTGAATTAAATAATGGGATATCTACATGGGAATTTAAATCATCCCAATTCCTTATCCAATTGGGATCCCACCTCCTATATAAGGAGAGACCCCTTATTCTTTTCTCATCAATTCCACAACCCAAGTGTCAGGTGCATCGTGTCGGTGTCTTATTCTCATCCACTATGTTTTTATATTATAAATACAAATATGTTCTCCGTCGTGTCCGACCCCTGGACATGACGACATCCCTCCAAGTCCCATACTGCCACCACTTCTCTCCGACCCCGACTCCGCCATGACCACCGCTCATACTGCCATCACAACCACCACCAGCCTACCACCAACATCCCCGCCACAACTGCCATCCCCGCCACAGACCCCTGTCCGGCTACTCCGGCAGCATCCCCGTCATCACCACCGCCATAACTCTTCTGCGTGCCACCCCTCTCTCCATCTGTCAATCCCAAACTCCATGCCAACATAATCACCAACCGAAACTCCCTCCGACCTCACCTTCCTGACGCCACCAAACTCACCCACGCCCCACCATCATCGACAGACAACCATCACCACAACTACCCCCAAATCCGAACACCCAAACCCATAAGAGAAAGCAAGAAAACCTCACATCGACGAAATCCTTTGCCGCATCCTCGCCGTAGCCGCCCATGGCCGCAACTGCACCACCGACCAGAGCGGGCGTTGCCCCAACCCGTACGGTCGCTGTCGCCGTGCCACGCTGGAGCTCCCATCAGCGCCGACCTCTGGCGCATCTCCCCCGTCGCGACATTTGGCCGCTCTAGCGCCCAGAGCAACGCCACCAACATAGGCATCCGCTGCCGCCGGCGCGATCCTCCGTAGGGAGCGTTGTTCGCTGAAGCACGCCGCCCCAACGATCAGCTCACCGGCTGACGTGCGCAGCCTTTTTCGTCGACTTCCCCTCCCGATGACCCTCTCGTTCCTGCTAGTAATTTTCCAGTCCCTCTCTCTCTCTCTCTCTCTCTCTCTCTCTCTCTCTCTCTCTCCTCATTTGTGATTTTGTTGCTTCTTTCTTCCAAGGAAGAACGAAAATTTTCCTTTCCTATTTAAGTCTCTCTCCTTCCACTCTTTTTCCCTTATTTTCTTTCTCAGCTAAAGGCTCCACGAGCTGTGCAGTTTTTATTTTTATTTTATTATTGTATTATATTACAATATGGATTAAGTTTAGTTTTTAAAGGAATAGTTATATAAAGAAATAACTAAGCATATGATTATTATTAATATCAGTATTATTATTATTATTATTATTATTATTATTATTAATATTATTATTATTATTATTATTATTATTATTATTATTATTATTATTATTATTATTATTATTATTATTATTATTTTACTATTGACATCTATTACTCCTATATACAATATCTATGTTTGTATAGATTAACTAATAAGAAGGTTATCATTGATGTTTATAAATTCTTTTTGTATTTATTTCAAATTTTCTTATAAACCCTAATTATAATATTTAGTATTTTGCCTACTTAAAATATAGTCTTGACCAAAAGAATGTTATATCCTGACAAAAGTTAGATTTTGCCTTAATTAATATTTATAATTATTTTGTATTTACCTAAAAGTATTATTTTTATTTTTATTTTTTTATAGATTTTAACCTAATATATTATTACAAAAACTTAGTCGTTAGCCTGAAACGATTTTTCAAGTATTTATCGAAAACTATTTTTGAGACTAAAAATATTTTCTAAAATAGTATAAAGTACTTTATCCACAAATCCTATTTTATTCTCAAATTCTTGATCATGACTGATTAGATTCCTATTTTATCGCAATTTTGGACCTTACACACCAACCATGGCTATTGCACGCAACGGCCATGTTGGATCATCGCACCATACCAGGCGACACACCAGGCAAGATACTTTACCATTATTTATATTATTTATATTCAGTCTGCATTTTTAGTTATTGCATATCACCGTTCATTTATTTCTAATTCTTCTAGCTGTACCATTATTTATAGTTCCTGATTTACTGTCTGCTCAGTGATATTAGCTTACTTGATTTATTATCCTTTGATTGCATACGGACCTAGAGTTAAGGGACTACCATCTGTAGTGTTTTGCATAACCTTGACACAGTTATACCACGAGATATGTGTGAGATGAGTAGCATGTAGAGGTACTTGCATGTTGGCTGATCACCTGTACGCATGCGTTAGGGCTAACTGCTAATAGGGGCATGTTAGGAGACTTAGCAGTTAGTAGAGGTTTATGGTCGTAGATGCGACTTAACTAAGAGCATTGGGTGGGGAGAACAATACCTGACGTATGGGCTTCTTTGCACTTCCCTGATTACCTGTGCGCTCCTCTGGAGACGCAGGTTCCAAGTGCCCTCTGACGTTTCCCAGAGCGTTATGGACGTACCCACTTGCACATGATGCCCTCTGACGATCTTTGGATGTTACGGACGTAGGTTCCTGGTGCCCTATATGGGGACTTTATCGATCCCATTTATAGCCAGGGCTCATGTGTCGAAAGGATTGTTTCTCAACTGCATGTTCACTTTAGTACGGTTAGGTTACCTTATTGATGTCTTGTCACTTATTTTTATTTGTGTCATATTTTATATTCAGTATTTCTATGGCGTATTCTTTATGTATCTTGTTACGTTCCTCTGAGGACCTGGTGAATTCTCCAGGTGCGTCTTTTGTGGTTTTTGCAGGTGCTCTAGCCAATTCCATTTCTTCGATGATGATTACACTTGGATCGTCTTCGCATCGCTCGACAAAATTTCGTTAGTATGTATCTCTCTCTTTTTTGTTGGTAGTGGATTTGTCTCCGTTCAACAATTTTTAAATGATAATTCATGAGTTTATTATAAAGTCTTTACTCTTTATTTGTGGATGAGATTAGTATCGTGGTTTACTGCATTGTACAGCTTATGTATACATATGATGGTCCATATATTGGATTATATATCGTATGTATGCAGCTGGCATGTCGACGTACATAGTCCTAAGTATTTTGGGATTGGGGCATTACATTTCGACCCTCTGGGATCGGGGCATGACAGTTAGTCACCATGGTAGTCCCTAGTTTTGGGGGCTGCATAGAAGTATGGAAAGGAAAGATGAGGAATGCTTCAGAAGTATGGAAAGTTGAGTTGAGTCTTGCATGGTCATTGGACAATTTGTGCACAACTTTTGAGTTCCTTGAATGATTGTTGAGGGACTGAATCGATTCGGCCTAGGGGGAAGTGGCTTGCAAAATATTCAGGGGGTGTGCGACCTGGCCTGAAGGGTGCATCGTATAACGGGTATTGTGGGAACTTTGGTAAAGATCACGTATCGCATCTGAACTCGTACCGTCTTACCCATATGGTCCAGGGATAGCTTGAATTACTAGTGACCTTCATATAGATTGGGTCGGCATGATAGCGGGAATCCGTATGCAAGTCATAGATTGAGCTAAGTAGTGGATGCATGTCACGCCCCGCACCCAGTGTAAGGGCACGAGACCGTGTGTACGTCCAGCCTACGCCGCAGTGTCGACAGTAGGACGCTGTCGTAGCTCTCAAATATCTAACACAGCATAAATGTACTTGTACAAAATATACTCTCCAATCGGAGGACAACTCAGAAGATACAACTCAATCACAATAACTAGAGATGGATAAACAACACGAATCAGATAGATATTAAATACTCAAAGTGAGATACAACCAGAAATGAAATAGGTTTAAGTGATATCAACACTACAACAGAATATAAAATAATACATCTTAAGACAACTGAAATAAGACAGATAAATAGCCCTAGCGAATGAGCTTATCAAACTTGCTTATCAAGCAAAGCTCGAGCTCAAATCAAGCCAAGCTGAAGCTTAATATAAACAAGTTCGAGTCAAGTTCAAACTCTAAAGTAAAAAATTTATTAAGCTCGAGGTCGAACTCGATTAATTATAGTCAAGTTAAGCTCAAACTTACAAAAATTTGGCTCGACTTGGCTCGTTTCCATCCCTAGATGGAAGGATGACGTTGAGGCCTAGTTTGGTTCACGGATTTAAGGAACCAGGAAAGAAAATTCATTTTCTTTGTTTGGTAGCCACAAACTTGGAAATCAATTTCCTGACAAGGAAAAAAATTGGTGGGAATATGGTTCCACTCAAGACCCATGTGATTGATTTTATCTCCTCCTTTTCCAACATTTATTACAAAAGTTATGACAAAAGTAACCATGTGTCATTGCTTATTTTACCATTAATGTTATTTTTTATAATATTATTTTTATTTTAAAAGGTAAGGATATTATTGGAATATTGTTATATTTTGCTTTCCTTTTCTAGATAGTTTTCTTGTTTTACCAAACAACGGAAAGAAAATATGACAGGAATTCTATTTTTCCATTCCTATGAAAAATACAAGGAAATTCATTTCCTTTCCGTGAACCAAACGAGGCCTGAAATTAAATTCAAAATTGAACTGAGTTATGATTTTTTTTGATAGAAGCAGGAGAGACACTGCTCTTGAAAGCTGCTTGGGCTTTTCAAAAAGCCGCAGCAATACCAAGTCTAAATTTTACCGAACCAAATTACCACTTCCTCTCGATACAAATACCCATATTACTCGTCGATTCGTATCACTCACTGCAGAAACCCTAATTTTTCAGGTACTCCTACGCCGCCGCACTTCCAAACCCTAATTTATTCCTTCCTCCTCTCTGAATCTCTCCATTAATTATTATTATTATTTTTTTCAGATTCCAAGGGTTAGGTTTTTTGTTTTTGTTTCGAGAGGATGGGCGTGTTCACCTTCGTTTGCAAGAGCTCCGGCGGCGAGTGGAGCGCCAAGCAGTATTCCGGCGACCTCGAGGCGACGGCGTCGTCGGCGTTCGATCTGCAGCGGAGGCTCGTGCAGGCGTCTCTATCCGTCGATTCCTCCGGCGGGGTCTCCTCCTCCTTCTCCATGGTCACCCCGTCCTCTGCGGTCTTCCAGGTGAAACTGCGGAACTTTAAACCCAAGTTCCTAAATAACTTGTTTGCTGCGGTAACGGACACGGCACGGCAAGATCTGGACACGCCGAGACGGTCGTTGGAGTGTCAGCGGTTCCTGGCTTATTTTGAAGTATGACACAGCGACACAAAAAAGAGAGACAACTACGCGGACACTGACATGAATACTATCGCAATATGATTAAGACACGACACAACAAAACAATAGCACGCTCGGTTCTTGTGGTGTAACTTCTCTCGAATCTAATCGCTTATGCTAAATAATTGAGTAGATTTACGCCAATCACCTCTAGCCTAGTGGCTGAGGTAGGAGGCATTTGCTTCAGCTACCCTGGTTCGAACAAGGGTGGGGCACATATTATTCTTTCCATTTATAAAAAATGGTGTGAGTTGGGGGCAGTGGGCCCAAAAGGCATACAATGCAGCGTGTATTTAGCCGGGTGGTGGGAATTGAGATTGAAATCTATCAGTACTCTCTTTTATTTCATTTGTTTGACGTTACGAACAGTCCTTTTGTTCACCACGTGTATTTAGCCAGGATTCGGTGTGACCACCGACATTGGAAATTAACTTGGGTAGCAGCATTGAATATTGCTTCACAAACCAATCTATAGTCCATTTGTTATTGACTTAAAATTCTTTATTTACTAACTTTGGTACTTGTATATATTGATAACACCTTGCAGACAATTTATCTACTTTAGTAACTTACAAGTAATTAGTTGCTGGTAATTTCTTGCAGATAATTTATTTAATGGTTGTACCTGTTAAATAATTTAGTTATGATTGTGCCTTGCAAATAGCTTAAATACTGATAGTACCTTGCAAATGATTTAGTGCACATTCTTCTTTTATGCTGAAATCAAGTATATCATGCATAGTGTAAGAAAAGAAGGAAAGAAAGAAAATATAATTTTGTAATACCAAATAATCCTCCGTTGTGTGGATTGTATTGAATGATAGTTGTAATAAAATTATCAGTATGCTATATTTTTTCCTTTTACTGGTCGATGATATAAGATGCATGTGATATGAACCTGTAACCATTCCCATGCAATGATCGAATGTGGACATGGTGAATTATACTGGTTCCTTTATGATCCATAGAATTTTGCTCATCTAATTCTCTTAACTATAAAGGAGCACAGACACTCCATTAACAATTGTCAAGTTGTTTTGTTTGTGTCGATCACGTACGGGACATGATGCAGACACAACAAAATAAATGGGACACCAGTATTTGTCTTCTGTCTGTCATTGTGTCCTTATTCTTGTCGTGATACATATTTGGCCCCATACAATATAGTTATTGTTTCATGAGTGGGTTTAAACTTGGTCAATGGTGTCATGTAATGGATCTTCTCACCAGATGAAGTTTTGTGAGTGGATGTTCAACTCTTAGAAACACTTAGATTGGAGTTGGGGCCAGTTGCCCTTCCCCCTACATCTGCCAAGATCGTGTATTTTCTTGTCTTACTATACTTTTCCTCTCATTTGCTTGGTCTTCTTTGGCCATCTTGAAGCTTGGAAGGCATGTCGATCTCATTGGTTTGCCTGCCTAGAGAACCAAAATATATAGCAATCCTTAAAGAATCCATAACTTTGGCTGTATGAGTCAGTTGAGATATTCTTTTACTTGGTTAGAGACTGTGTGTACTGTGAACTTATCAAGCGTTTTTACTTGGCCATTACCATTAGGACTGCAATATTCGTTTAAAACCAAATTACTGAATTGAAAGCCCCAGTTCGATTCAATTGGTTCCGTTTGGATGTCTTTGTTCCATTTCAGTTCCATGATATAGTTGGGAGGTATAAATGGATATTTAAATCTGTTCTAAGATTCTTTTAACTTGCCATGAACTTGGAATTGTGCAGTAAGAGACAATAAATTCCTCCATGATTGCAGGGTTGTGTGGTTCTTTTTTCCCCTTGTATTTCTATGTAGCACTTAATCCTTTTTGCGGACGCAATCCGTGTGCTAGTAATGGTATATTATTTTTGGTCAAGTTAGTAGCTATTGTATTTGGCCTTCTCCTAGGCTGGCTCGGGTTGAGATGTAATTTGAACTAACATCGGTGTTTATTGCTGTAAAAATGTATGTCCTGTAAAGTTTTGGAATAGAAGGAAGATACACATCCTTTGGAAGCCTTTAATAATTACTCAGTGAGGGACTGCAGTAGTTAATAAATACACATCTGTTAGGTTCGATTTGTAGAAATATGGTAAGGTCTTAAATTCTGTTACCAGACACAATGGCCTAGGTATGGGTTTGTATTCATATTTAGGACACTATCTCTTAGAATCATTTCATTCTTGTGAATACAAGATACTTCGCAACTAAATTCCCATGGTGGTTGGTTGCCACTAGGGTTTGGAATTGGAAAATCACTGGGATCACCCTTGTCCTTTATTACCAGGAACTAAGTGCTTGCCTCTAGGGTTTTTACTTGTGGAGAGAATATGCCAATGAATTTTGCTTGTTGAACTCCTCTGGCTCAGTCTTTTTTTAACTTAATTAGATCTCCATGACATATTTGAGAGAGATGAATAGATGTGTGAAACCGTTCTTGATTCTTGAACTTGCAGTGCAGTTGCACTTATGTAGTGTACACCGTGACGTGCATGTCATGACGAGGACGGCAATTGCAATGATTGTTCACCAGGGGCACTCCAAACGCCAATCCTCTTTCACTTTTAGATCTACTAATAAGGGCATGTATTTAGAAATCATGCTATCATTTTCTTATAATCTCATGCTGTATACCAATAGACATGCAGCCTTGATGTAATTATTCACATGGTCTTTCTTTCGCGAATTTGGGCAGTTTGGTTAGGTCAGTAGTGTTGGATTTGGCCTTCTCTAGGCTGGATTTGTTTTTGGTTCAACCTGAAACTAACATGATCCTTTCACTTGGGTAGGGCATAGATGAAAATACATCCTGGATCAATTTATCCACAGACTTAACAATTCACCTATTTATCAGTCTTAGTTATTTTAATGTCCACCTACCCGAATTAAGGAGAGAATTTGTTGAGGTTACACGAGAGTCGAGATTTAGCATGTCATTCTTGGGAATGACAACCTTTTAAAAGAATGTTGCTGATTACTATAGGAAAATTTAGCTGCTAATTGGGAGATAATGACTTTAGGGGCTGTATGTTATATATTCATGGTGGAATTATTGTGCATTTAGCTGGTGAAGTGATATATGTTAATGCTCTTCATGAATTATTATTTGTTAATGATCCTGAATCTTAGGCTGTGTTTGCTTTGAGTGGCTTGAGAGAAATTGAGGGGAAGGAAAAGAAAGAGAAGGAAAATAAAAAATTGTTCTTGTTTGGTTAGTAGGGAAAGTTGAAAAGAGGATAGAGATGGTAGAGATTCAATCATAGACGAATTTTATCAAACACCTCAAGAACATTTTGGATTTTCAATCCAACAAAGGAGATTCCTAGTAAAAAGGGGGATTTCCTGATAGATATAGAAATCCACTTCTATTATATATTTTCTTTCCATATATATATATATATATATATATATATATATGTATATATATATATATTTTCCATATATATATATATATATATAATTCAAGGGAAAGAAACCGTGTAGCTGAAATAACTCACTCAGAACACCTTTTAAAGGATTATGTGTACGATTAGGTCGAATAAACCCTTATGGAATGAATACTCAGCCGCTTGTGAACCATCGGGTACTATTTTATTCAATGTTTGTTCAATTACGTATTTGGAAGAAAGAAAATCCAAATTGTAGATAAAGAGAGGAAAGGAGCAGCTGTTGAAGCTCGGCTCATTGTAGAGATTCAATCATATAGGAATTTTATCAAACACCTCTAGAACATTTTGGACTTCCACTGGTATTTGGAAGAAAGAAAATCCAAATTGTAGATAAAGAGAGGAAGGGAGCAGCCGTTGAAGCTTGGGTCGGAGTTGATCATTGAGTGCAACGTGAAATGTTGGTGACAGTATAACATTGTCTATAGAGAAAAAAAATACTTTCACTTGTATTTGGTAGAGAGAAAGAAGGGAAAGTTGGATATTAAATGGATTCTCTCACGTCTTTTTTCTTCCCTCAATCTCTCAAACCAAACACAGCCTTAGTGTAGTGTTTTGCCAAAACTACTAAAGTGATGAGAATTTGCTTAGCCTTAGTTTACTGTTTGTCGAAACTGCTAAAGTGATGAGAATTAGCATTTTATTTGCATTTTATTTCTCCGCTATCTTTTGATTTATTATAAACTGTTGCACTTCGTATAATTGTATCTCAATTTGGCAATGTCAAATTTGGTGCAGGTTATAATTGGCGGAGGTGGTGGTGGTGGAGGTGCACTCCTTGGGGGTGCTGCTGCTGCTGGTGGTGCCACAACTGCCTCTGCTGCTCCAGAGGCACCTCCTGCTGAGGAGAAGAAGGCAGAGAAGGAAGAAGAGAGTGACGACGAGCCAATGTTCTCTCTCTTTGATTAGTTTCTATTAATGGTTCTTGAAGTGATGATTTTCTTCAGAATTTTGGTGTTCAGCTTTTATCCCCTACCAGTTTTAGTGGTCTACGAACTTTTTTGGAACGTCTATATCATAATCCAATAGGTGTATGCTCTCGTCTTGGATTACATTGTAGTTGTTTTATGTGGTCGATATTATTCTGCATTTAGTGTTACGTGTTATTCTTGTGATTGGAAATTATTCTACATGGCAGGCTTGTAGCAATTTCAGTCATGCAGCGTTCAAAGTAATTATGGACCAGTTGGTTTCATCTGATTTTTAGTTTTACTGGAATGTTGAATTTGTGATAGATGATAGATTCTAGCCACAATGAAAGTAAGTTTGGTACATTCATGACAGGGGTTGGGTCTTTCAATTTCTAGATTCTATATTGTAGAATAGTGAGTTTCATTCCTAGTCCTTGTTTCTACATTCAGAATTTTCAAGCTTATTTTGTAGAATAGTAAGTCTTATCCCTAGTCCCAGATTCTACAATTTCGGTTCCATTATACCCATAGGTGCCAAGGGTTGGGTTTTTCAATTTCTAGATTGTAGGAACTTATTTTGTAGAATAATATGTTCCAATTTGGAGTCCAATTTTTTGCATTCTAGATTATATATTTTTTTATATCAATTTTTGACCAATCTTTGGAACTGGAGTTCACTTTATTATTTTTTACTGTTCTCATACAAATTCAACCTATTTTATATTTAGCTTTTTTTTTTTGAAATTTTGGCCCCCAAATTGCATTGGTGAGTCCCAACTACTAATGATGCTTTTAATCATAATGATGCTCTTAGTCATAATGGGAATTACGAATATAGTGGCAGATTACATAAGAAGCATAGGGTTCTTAGTAGGGGTGAGCGACGGTTCTTAAACCAACTCAACGGAAAACCTTATTCTTAACAACCGTAAACCGAACCGTTTTTACTAAAACCGAAAAAAATCGAACCGAATTTAAACTTCAGTTTTCGGTCGGTTCGGCTGATACAAACACACAAAGAAGCAGAAGAACAAAAAAAAAAAAATGCAAGTATCTATCTAACAAAAACTGCAATCCAATTTAAAAACTAGACAAAAATTAAACTCTACCATATTTTCAGGAAAAAAACATTGAATTCCAGAAAAATTAGTATACCTCGGGTGACAACTTTGGCCTCATGCTCGAAGTCGACATCGTTCCTCACGATCGTCATCTCTTCAAACCCTCTCCCGTGTCGCGCAGCGCATCCTCTCGACAGCCGCAACGTTTCTCCTCAGAAACTAGATCTCTACCGCCTACCGTAGCCACCTCGAACTGAGGCTACCGCGATCCACCGCAGTAGATCCAGGCATCATTGCTCAGCCGAAAGCAGCGACATCGTCGGTTTCTCCACCCGTCGGAGCGTCCAGTCTCGACCCTTCGATCGGCTCCATCGGTCATATCCCATCGATCTTCCACCGGTCATATCCCATCGATCTCCTCGGGAAGCTGCTCAAGAGAGATAAGAGAGCCGCCATAGGATGGAAGTACTGCGAGAGAGAGAGAGAGAGAGAGAGAGAGAGACGTCGTGGGAGAGTGCTCCCTGAACCCTCTTCTTGGAGAAGAGAGGCGGCTGCCCAGAAAAGTGAGGAGAGAGAGGGTTTAGTTTAGGTTTTTTTGTTTATATATAGAGTGAGGGGTAAATAAGTAAATACGCATTCGGTTTTCGGTTCGGGTCTAAAACCGAAATCCAAATCCGAGACCCGAACCGAAAAACCGAATATTAGTCTTTATAAAACCGACATCCGACCCGTTATATTTAAAACCTACCCGAATTGTTATTTCGGGTCGGTTCGGGTCGGTTTTCGGCCCAAAATCATAATCTGCTCACCCCTAGTTCTTAGTCATAATGGGATGTAAAATTCAGAAGAAATGAGTACATGAATCGAGTTAAAATCTACATTATCTGATTTTGCTGTGTTGGCGTTTTGTGTTCCTTTAAGTACCACCATTTGTATTTCTTTTACTTAAAAAAATATAAAAAAAATTCAACCTACCTAAACATATATTCTAAAATCTTATAAACATATAAAAAAAAATCAAATTAGAATATATTTATTATTTAAATTATATTTAAACTAACTATATGCTATTATCTAAAATATAAAAATATATTTATAACAAGTTTTAATATAAATTATTTTAAAATAACTTAAATTTTTATCTAATTTTTCAATATTATCATAGAAATTTTGTGAATTGGATACTTTGATTAGTATAAATATTTAGGTTAATTGTAACTTGACACCCTCAACTATTTCAGTTTTTTAACTTGATATCATAAATTTTGATATACATTAACTTGATACCATTAAGCATTAAATTATTTCTAATTTAATACCAAAAAAAATGGACGAAACTGTCCATTTCTTATCCAATTTTCCTACCCAACCCCCCAACCCTATATGCCCCCCTCCAGCTGCCCACCCCAGCCCCCCTCCCCCTGCCCCCGCTCCCCCCCAGTTTCCCTCCTCCTATACCCCAACCCTTGGCTGCCCTTGCCCTCCTCCCCTTCCCCTTACCGCCCCCCAGCCCCCCTCCCCCTGCCCCTGCTCCCCCCGGCTGCTCTCCTCATATACCCTAACCCTTGGCTGCCCACCCTCCTCCCTTCCCCCCCCCACCGCCCCCTACCCCCCCTCTCCCCACACACCCACCCCCCTCTCTACCCGCCCCGACCCTCCTTCCGTCGGTTGCACCACTAGTAGAAGGAGCAACGAGGGTAGCGGTGGCGCAGCAGGGGGTTGGACAGCCGGGGGTGGGTGGGTAGTGAGGGCGAAGGTAGGGCAGCATGGTGGTGGAGGGGGGGGGGATTGGGGGGGGAGCGATGGCGGGAGGAGGCATCAGGTGAGGGTTAGGGAGGGAGGGTTAAGGGTATTTTTGTCTTTTTAAGGGTATTAAGTGGTATTAAAAAAAGTTTAAGGTATCATGTTGAAAAACTGAAATAGTTGAGGGTATCAAGTTGAAATTAAGCTTAAATAGTTTGTAAGAACATCATTATTAGATGGAGGGAAAAAAATATAGAATGAGTTGGATGAATGAAATAATAAGAATAATTACTAGCATGATAACAGTAAGACATCTCAAACGTTATATCACACAAGATCATGAAGCTAGCGGTACAAACAATAAGATAGCAATAGATAGAATGCTGCCCATACGCAAAAACGACCTCCAAGAATTCATGCTAACACATGCATGTAACTAAACGCCTAAAAGAATATACAAATATATCTATGAGAAGGAAATCCACTCATGCTCCGGGGACGTCTCCTGACAACCATCAAGAGCGAGATCGGGAAGATCCTCGCGCTTCGCTAGTAGATCTGGTCAGTGCAAACCCAAAAGATCAAAACATATAGTAACAAGTACCACAAAGAAATCTCTAGGGTAGGTAGGAAAACAAACAAAAAAGGCTACATATTGAGACCCCACGTTCTTAGTAAGAGTCTAGGGTGTAACACCCATGCTCTGTAAGGTTGTTATCACCCTGATTATAGGTAATTAAGTTTCAAGTTTTGTGATGAAACGAGAAGAACGTGGGTAGTTCCCTTCATTACTAGCGGTTAACCACTGCTTAGCCTGCGGAGCCTGCGAAATAGTTCCGTAAAAGGCTGCCAGACTGTTGTTTAGCGGTTACAAGGGCGTTCCTTCTATAAATTGTAGTGCCTCGTGCCCTAAGGTGATTTTTGTGGTGAATTTTGCCGACCTTGTGGTTTGATAGTGAGGCTTATCTTTGATGATGCAAGTCAAAGAGTTGTGGATTTTGGGCATGATTGTCCTTGGTTTTAGCTTGGAATGTTGTATGTTAGTTTGTTAGCTGGAATAAACTAGGCGGGTTTGGAAAATCGTTTGACATCTATGATCAAGAATAATTTGTTAGAGTTACCTTTGGTAATCTTCTAACGAATCAGTTGAAATCCCTCTCCATTCTCTTCATTTTTTGTTGAATTTACCTTGACTGTTAAGGGAAAGAAGAAAGAATTGTGTTGAAACATCGTCAGTGCGATTTTAGGAGGCAACTAAGGTGAGGCTTGATCGTTGCAAAACAAAATTTCTCTTTCTCTCGACATTTCTTCAAGATGAGTGGTTTTAGCCTTTTTTTCCCTTCATCTTCACGCCTTAATAAAGACCTCTTTTGTGTTCCCTTTTCTTTGTCCTTGTATGATCAATGATGCATTAATAAAAAGAACCGAGATGAAAGAAGATTAATTGTATGCTTTACAAATCGTATGAATTGTTAGTTAGACATTCGTGTTAAAATGCTGGTTTATGAGAAATACGAAATTGAATAATGAACATGTTGTTAAACAAAGAAAAATATATAGTAGAGAATAAACTTATATCGCACTAGTTATTTTTATTGTTATTGGTTGACATCCCAGAACTGTAAATTGTTGATGTAATTATAGATGAGGATGAAACAGTAAACTCTCTAATGAGTAATTTCAGTAATATTATATTCTGGGCTTTCATATGTATAAGTGTTATGGAAATGGTTTGGGACTATTAGGTTGCCAAACTTTTTTGGAACTGTTGGGTTACCAGTTGAAACAATCCTAGAAAGGGAGTATGAATCATGAACGATGGCTCGAGAAATATGGTATAAGAGCGATGGCTCAAGGAATGTGAATAAAGAATGGATATGTGTTATATATAGTATTTACAATTTTTATTATCATGCATGTTATGTTTTATAGCTAAGTTGCTGGATAACTTGTGCACAATGTTTAGTTACTCGAACGATGTCCGCGACAAAGGAACCGATTCTGTCTAGGAGGAACATGGGTGAATGGTGCTGAAGTACAAGCACATGATTACAGGACCTTCAGGCTTTACATGGATTGAGGAAAATAATAAGCAAAGTTAAGTGAGGTTAAGTGAAGTGAAGTTGAGTGGGGGGGGGGGGGGGGGGGGGTGTCATAACATATATCCTTGTTTGTATTTGAGGAAGAGTTAATTATGGGGTGTTTGATAAATCTTGCTTGAATTGGAGATTTTGAGTGCGAGGAGAATTAACAAAAAAATACAATAGTTATCAAAATAACCTTCTAACACGTGGCATAAAATTAGAGTTGATTGATTTTTTTTAATTAAAACTTGTCAAAACAAGGGGTATTTATGATTTAAACAACAATCCTCATTTTCCCTTGTTAACCCCCCTTCACTTAACCCTTTATGATTCCCCCACCTCCACTATCAAGCCCAGCTCCCAGAATACTGGAGGAATACAAGGACAGACTCGGCCAGCTACACCGCAAGGTATACAAATATTGTACGACGATCACGACTGTCTAGAAGATAAGCGTAAGAATCTAGCATGCCATTGACGACTCATAAAGTCAGACAATTCCTATCTAAACCAACCAACACAAGAAACATTAAAGAATAAATGTCATATGCAATGGGTAAGGCGCCCAAAACACAATTACATATACGATCATGAAAGGTAACATGTCAAAAGATACATCATCTGAATATACAAAAGATATGTAAATGTACAACTAGTTGCAGTTCTAGAACATACAACCACGCCATCCAAGGATGGAGGGAACATGATTTCAAAAACATGGACTAACACTTGCCCTTGGCTATACGCCACAAAACAAATGTACAAAATGGAGTGGGAGACAGAGATAAATCTACTCGCTATCCTGTACCGTAATCATCCTAGTGCGAGCCATCGGGTGAAGGTGACAATAGATCATTGGGCTCAACTATGGAACCTGGCCATACAAAACCAGTGAGATCAGAACTCCAAGCAACAAGTACCAGAAAGGAGGCCCAAGGTGAATGATAAAAACTCAGCAAAACATAAGACGGAGACTCGTGAATAGACAATAGGGCTGATTTCCCACCCTTACATCAAACAAGGACAAAATTGAAAATACACATAAAATGGTATCAGAGTGGTATATCGATGGTATGCCACGATATACTAGTAGTGTACCAGAAATTCATAGCCGGTTGTCAACATAGACAGATCGGTATACCGACGGTATACCGTAGTATACCAGCGATTTACTATTCGGCCTGAAAAAGCACAATAAACTCCAAAAATAATTGGATTTTTTAGAACCAAAACTTGTCTCGATTCCACCAAACTCAAAATCAACCAGACACAAAACTAGGGGTGGGTCACCAACAACATATATGACTAAGTTTGTAAGAGAAAATTGTACGTATCGTAACAGATACCGAGTTCCTCAACGGTATCACATGATACCACCTAGAAACTTAGATCTACTCAAAACCGTCGGTCAAAATCAAATAAACCATATATAAAAGATGAAAACAATTTGGAGAGACATTTTGGATCAAAAATATTCAATATACTAAGGAAAACAAAATAATAATAATGGTGGTTTCACTTTGAATAAGATGTACTTGCACAGAGGCTTCCAAGCCTAATGTTCTACTTTACCTCCAAGAGGGGTTCAAAAACTACACTCTACGGTCTCAAGTCCGAGCTCCAAGCTCCAAGCTCAAGAGTGAAGAGGAAGTGAAGAAGGAGGTAGGAAGAAAAGAAAAAGAAAGAAGAAAGAGAAAATCAAAGAGTTTATATAGAAGATGGGAGTTAATCATGAGCGTCCGATCTGCCATGTCAGCGATCCAAGTCACCAATCAATCCATCTCATCCGTTGAAACAAAACCAAGCATCTAATGGATGAAGAAAAGACTTGGTTAATATCCAAAGGACAAAACATAGACAGTCGGGCGGTATACCGATGATATACCGGTCTTAGTGTAAAATTCCTACTTCAAAAACATCCAACTTTCTGTTCTACACACGGGTCTTAGCATAGTTCTATGGCAATGCCAAAAGGTTTCTAGAAGTCCAGGATAGTCTCACATATGAAAACAAAATTCAATACATGAAAAATACAATAACAAGTTATTGAAAAAAATAAAACACAATATAAAGCTCAGTTTACAAGAAAATTTTAAATACAAAAATTAAAAAAGATATTCGAGAACGAATGTGACAACTCTACTCTTCTTAAAAAAATTCCTTTCTCAAAATTTTAGTAAAGCTAGTCGTGCTGGACAAACATAATATAACAAGCTCAGAAAATCATAACTCCTCAGGAAAGAAAATATATCATGCAACAGATAATAATAGAAACAAAAATAATAAATAAATACATAACTATATATAACATAAAGAAAAGAGGAAGAATCATAAGGTATATGGATACATATACCCCCTGTTCAACTTTAGGGATCCATATTTTCTGGCCTACGCTGACTCACAAAGTGGACAAAGATCACGTCTTAAAGTAAGTGGGTACCAACGACTTAGTCGAGAACATGACTGGACGCACCTTCGTAGTCGGAAAGCATGATAATTATCATGTATTACGAGATACGAAGGTAGAAGGGTAGGACGAAAACTTGCCTTCACTCGTTCGAAGATGTTGCGCAGCTCAATGTATCCCGAATAATGGTAGGACACAAGATCGCCAACGGGAACCCGATACCCTGCCAATACCCTAAGAATATGAAGATGGTACCTACGGCCTCGAGGTACTGCTCTCATGTTGAATAGGATACTGGAGCTGCCTTTGAGATTGTGCATACTGTTACGCTGTGTGCTGCCTTGCCCTTTGAGCTTGAGATGGCAGAGTATGCCAAACCAATGGCTGAACGGTTAGTGCTGGGTTTCTCTACTCAAATACTGCATGAGGTGATAACTTTAGTGGTTGTAGGACCTGAGATGGTGTATATGGTGTAGCTGATCATCTTGGAGATGATAGATATAGGCAAGTGCTAACGTATGACCCAATGTTGCACGCATGAAGCATCGCCCATATGCCCTCCAACAACCGGATCTGAGATGCCCCATCTTTTCATAGTTGGTACATCCTTCTGGTTCTGCTTGATACTGCTGTTGGTGATACTCTGGCGCTAGGGTCTGGGGTACGTAATTCCCTGTTTTGCTTGGTTTAGTGATATGGTTAATTGGCAAAGTGCTGTTTGGACTCAGGCTCGTTCAGGGGATTATTCAGAGTTCTGCTTGGCGAGGTAGATAGTTGTCTTCGGGTGGGTAGTTTCGATGAACCTTTCTATGCTTTACCTTCATACCTAATAAGTGGATGCTGCATGTTTAGTTTGTTATGCTATAAGTTGATGCATGCTAATAAAAGAAGAGAACTACATAGATAAGAAAGTAACCTTATTTTTTATCTTCCTGCTGTAGAATATAGAATATTAATTCGATAAAATAGAAGACCATTGTACTACTTCTTAGACATAGACATGTTACTAATGTTACAAACTTATGTAAAATAGAATTGCTTGATCTCACCACTTAGACAATCTAACCTGCTACTATAGAAGTAAACTTCCATACTGTTGATGTATATTATCACATGGATAGTAGCACTGTCATGGATAATTATATAGAATTAATGTTGTTTTATTGCTTAGACATGTAGGTTATAACAATGATGTTTCACAAAAATAGTATGGAAAGATTGGGACCGTTGGGTCGCCAAGGCAGTATCTTTGGATAGGGAACTGCATGGAATCCCTGGAATGGGAAGTTTGACTCGAGCGATGTACTCGAGGTATATAGTAATATAGAAATGATGTGTCTTTGTATATACTAGATACAATTGCTTTGTGATTGTTTTAGTTTCATACCATGTATATGTCATAATTTAACGGTTCATAAGTATTGCATGGTCATGGACAACTTGTGTACAAGGGTGTGTTCCTCGAACGGTTGTCGGGGCACCGAAACTGTGTCAGCCTAGGGAAAATAAGGGTGTTGAAGCACTGGGTGATTCGGGAGCTCTAGTCGGGCTAGCTACCAGGACTGGAAGGATCGTCATCTAACCATGTGTCCAGGATGGTGAGTCGTCAGTGACATTCATATAGATTTAGAATGCATTCTAACGTTATCTGCTTGTAGGCCTAGTATTGGATACAGAATGAGCACTTAGCACGACCATATTTTCATAATAGCTAATGAGTGTTATATAGGGACACGTATTATAACACTCTATTTTATGTAGTAGGAATTTGTATCATTCTATCGATATTACATTCATAATATGACATTGTTTTACTTGAGTAGGAAAGGATGGTAAGTATTGGGTAAGTCCAACTATATTGCATGGCACATTTATATTATCAAACAAGTATGCTATGCCATGTAACTGATCCTAAGGTACGTTTATGCACTCACTAAATGAATGTGTTGGTTTGGTTGAGTGGAAAAGAGGTCATTCACCAGTACTCTTATACCTACACCCTACTAGATATGTGCAGGGTAGAGTTTGCTTGGAAGTTCTGAGGCATTCAAAGCTTGGTTGGTGACTTGATGCGTTGCGATTGAAGATATTTTCTTTTTATATAAAGGGCATAATGTATGGAACATCGTTGTTTGTAGATTTTTTGAGTTGTAAGCCTTGTGGCATGGTTCTTTCTCTTATAAGAGAGAGAGAGTGAGAGAGAGAGAGAGAGAGAGAGAGAGAGATTTGTTATCAAGTTGTTATTGGCTTCGTGCCGTTGTAATCTTCCTGTAATATTAATAAAGAAAAGTTCTTTTGTATACCTTGTGTTGATTTAACTTTTTTGCTTATTTCTCAGCGATGACTCTGTTACTTGCTGTTTAATCAATCATTTTGGTATTAGCCTTGTACAAGTGCAATTTAGGCTTGTACGACATCATGTCCGGTGGTAACTTTCGATCCTACGGGATTGGGGCATGACAAAATGGTATCAGAGCACGACTTTACATCCTTGGACCCTATCAATTCTCTTTTAGCTTTGAGTTGCTTCTATGATTGATGTCGTTGACTCATTCTCCATGTTATGCTGGATGTTCTATATTATAAGTCTAGATATGTTATGAATCTCATATGGATATTTTGTTGAACATGAATAACTCCAAAGTGTTCAAGCGTACATGGTTTGAACATTTGATGAGGCAGGGTGTCAGTACGATATCAGATGATGGTGTGATCATGTTGAGTAGTTGGATATTAGATATTGGATAAGCAATAGATTATCAGTGGTTATGCTGCAGTATGTTACGAGTATAGAGACTGCGTTTGTATTTTGAAATATGGAATGAAATGTTCAAGTGGATTGGTTTCAGTTTGATTTTAAAGAATACTGCTAGGTTTGTAGAGTGGCTTGATCCCTGAGTGGTGTATTGGGTAGCCTGACGGTATTTGCTTGATCGAGGATTTGGGTATCGATGAGTCTATCAGCAAGGGATGTGAGCTTTAGTATAAAGTTGTTCCTATTGATAAAACCATGAATGTTCTAGTTGGATTTGGGTCGAACGATCGAGAATAATTTTTGAAAGATTGAGATTGTATTGAATAAGGATTCAAGTTGGTAAAATGAATGTTTGGTTAAGAAAATCAATATAAATATGAGTTTTGAAGTAACGTGTAGGCAACTCTAGAGGGGGGGTGAATAGAGTTTGTGTCAATAATGACCAATTAAAAAATAATTCTATGCTAAGTCCAGAAGCAACTATATAATCAGAGAGTAATAATGCGGAAAATATAAGAGTTTAGAAGAGCACACGCAAATACAGCGATATACCCTGGTTTTTCTCGTGGAGGACTAGTCCAGGCCTGAGAACTCTACCTCAGGATTGAAATCCACTATTTGTGAAATATGGAACACACATGCCTTTACTCAGAAGAGCACGCCAACTTCTTGAAACTTTGTAGAGGCAAACTTGAAATTTTCCAAGTGACTTCTTTTCAATTCTTGCACATAACTTCTAGCTAAATCGCACTGAGCACCTTGGGGCTTAGGAAGTTTTGTGGCTAGTAGATTGGAAGAGTAAGACTTAGAATATATAAGGCTTAGAAGATTGAGAGTGAGAGATGATTTGAAATGAGAGAAATCAAGCCCTATTTATACTAGTCAGGGGAGGCAGAGTTCAGCCAGAATTCTGTCCCAAATATTCAAAAATTCGAACGTTGGACATCTCGTAGTAGGGTGTTCCTAAAAATCAGGTTGCTAATTGTTAGGGGGTAGAGTTTGTCTAGAGTTCTGCCTTACGCAGAGTTCGGCCCGAACTCTGTCTTTCTCAGACCAGAAGTTCTAAATGGGCTAGAGTGGTTTGGTTTGGTTCATGGATTATTTTGTTTTGTATGGTGGAGCTTGGAGAAGTATGTGTAGGGGTTGAGATGACTCAGTGCGACTCAACTATATTTTTTTAGACTCAATAAATTAAAAAATTACAGACTGAGAACAAATACATTTGCAATATAACAGCTTTGTTGACAACGTTTGTCTTGAACTTGATACGTTGTATTGGATCATAGATGATGTCATGTCTTGAACTTGATGTGTCGTATTGGATCATATCAGTTATCATTTTGTTAATTCTCTAAATCAGGTTGACTGTGATCCAGTTTGTGTCAACAATCTCCCCCACTTTGATAATTGATAAAATGATATTTGTATGTCTCAATATTCATACCTGTAATGCCTGTGGTTCGTATTACGTATTTCTGGAATACGTGTACGTATTTATTCTTGTATTGCATGATTTCCTTGCTTAATTTCCTCCCTGGGCTTGGTTTATTCTTGGTTTGGGTTGGCTTGGTTCGGTTTGGGATTGCTCTTGGTTCATCATGAACCAAGGGGTGAACCCCCTACCTACCACCACCACTCATATTTATTACCTATTCTTCTTCTCTCTCTTCATTAATCTCTTCTTCTTCTTCCATTTACTCCCTTCACCTACCAAAGAGAGAAGAGAGAGGTCTAGGCAAGTGCAACTTGCTTCCACAAGAGAGCCTATTTTTATTGTTCCATTAGCTTCTCCTCATGTTTCTAAGACACATTAGAACTTGTCATTTTCCATTTTGAGGCTTTAATTTTTGTAGATCTAGAAATTAGTTATTTTCGGATTTTGGTGGTTTTGATCTATCAAACTTCTTTGTTTTCAAGTTTTGATGGTTCCATGTTGTAGAGAATTTTATTCTACCCAATTTTGACCTTTGAAAAGTTGGATTTGGACTTATTTTGACCAAGTTATGGACTTTTGAAGCTTTGGGTTCAACCATGGAGTTCTTGCTGATTTGGAAAAGACAGTGAGCAGTGCGCGAGCTTTTTAGCTTGCGTCACTGAGCTGCACGCGCTCTTTAGCGCAGCGTAGTCTGACTCATATGCTGCCTTTTGGAGGCGTATGTCTTGCATATGCTGCCTTGAAGAGGAGTCGTATGGAGTACATACGCTGCCTTGAAGAGGAGTCGTATGGACCTCATACGCTGCCTTGATGAGGAGTCGTATGGAGTACATACGCTGCCTTGAAGAGGAGTCGTATGGACCTCATACGCTGCCTTGATGAGGAGTCGTATGGAGTACATACGCTGCCTTGAAGAGGAGTCGTATGGACCTCATACGCTATCTTGATGAGGAGTCGTATGGACCTCATACGCTGCCTTGAAGAGGAGTCGTATGGAGTACATACGCTGCCTTTTGGAGACGTATGTCTTGCATATGCTGACCTGAGCGTAGCCTGACCTGAGCGTAGCCTGACCTGAGCGTAGCCTGACTTGAGCGTAGCCTGACCTGAGCGCAGCCTGACTTGAGCGCAGTCTGACTCAGGCGCAACCTGATGTTTAGGCGCAACTGGACCTGACCCTACTTACCCTGGATCTTCTATAGCCCTGTATATTGATATTTTATTAGATATTTAACGTCCATTTTATATCCTTACGTCTTTTTCCTGAACTTGATAATCACGAATTTACTTGATATGTTTGGAATTGATAATTGAGTATGACGTGATAGTGACCCGTAGTGGTGCACTCCTGACATAATAACCTGACATGACCTGATAGTGGCCCGTCGTGGCGCACTCCTGACAAGTACACTTGGCATGATAACCTGACATGATTATCTCGAATAGCTGTTGCGACGGCTACCTGACATGACATGACCTGTATAATTAATCTGGACACCGTGGGCGATTGTGTTTGTATAAATAAACCAGTCCTGTCTTGCATCATGTCTAGGACAGGGACTCCTGAGTACCACGGTCAGGAGTACCTACTAAAATGGACTAAGGCTAATAACTAGATTAATACATTAGTCATGACGAGATTTCCCAGCTACAGGCAATCCTGTTACCTGGGTACGCCTTGGGATCTGTAGCCTGCCGTCGAGTAGGGCACATTTCCAGCACACTGTCATGTGTTGCACCTTTCAAGCTACCTAAGGGTACATTCGTTTCCTGGACGATGTACCCACCTGAATTCAACTCTAATCTTTTAACCCGGGTAACCTGGATGGTCTGCAGGGCTTGTGGCTGTGGAATAATCTTACTGCATCTTGTTAGCAATTAGGCTTGTGACAACCGTAGTTAGTTAAAGTATCAAGCCGTAATTCTTGCTTGGCCGTGAAGTGATTGGACGGAGTCTAACTAGTCTAGTCTTGCCCTGATCCTGTTCCAGATTATTGAATGACCAGAATGCTTGTATTTATTTTACCGATAAATGGTGAGAGTTCCAAGTTCTGTTCAGACGAATGGTTACAACCCCGGTCCTTGTTTGGTTTACGGATTGTAACCTGGTTATCTGAATAGTTCCATGGTTATCTCGTCGTATATCATCCTGGTGTATTTTCTTTATTTCCAGTTCTTACTTTTATTTATATCTCGTGCTGATTGCTGGTTTTAGTTCTTAAGTGAAGCCTCCTTTGTGGCACTTGCTCTTTCTGGGGTCTGACCTAGCTGGTTTTGTATGGCCAGATTTCGGAGCAGCTACCGAGGATCTTCCAACCTTCCTGCCAGATGGTGAACACTAGAAGGAATCCCGGCAACGAGTGGGTTATTTTAGGTCTCCCACTCTATTGTAAAAGTATTCTTTTGAGGCGTTTAGCCGACGAGCACCTATTTAGCTCGATTGCACTTACTTACTGTCTGCCTACGGGCTGTAACATGATTAACAGATCCTAGGGTTGATCATGTATGACTAAACTCTTGCTAGTCCTGACATTTTGTAACGACTAGCTTCATGATCAACTGAATATGTAATGTTTGGGAAGCCTTACTATTGTATATTTAATGATCATACATCTTGTGACTTTTAATTACTTGCTTGTGATTGAGACACTAGGCTTGTTCATGACCTTAAGAGACTGTTGGCTTGTAGATAAACCCTCATGTATCTAGACAGCCGTGACCGTATAGCGAGATGGATTCCATTTCATATACGTAGTTGGCTATGTCTGCCCCCGCTCTCCAGTATTCTGGTTCTGGGGCGTGACATGGTTTAAGTGGTGGGCCATGCAGGTCTTGTAAATCAAGATATGTGAGGGTTTTCCGAATAGATGTCTTAATCAGTATTCGTCCTTGGTCTCTGCTCGTATCTTCTGAATCCCTGGATTCTTGTCCTGATCATATGCTTGTATCGTTGATCTGTCCTGGTCCTTCCTTATTGTTCCCTATGTCGTCTTCTTCAGCGGCATTGTTCGTGGTCCTACCGACCAGCAAGGCGGAGCACCTCCCGTGGACCAGCAGCAACCTGGAGATCAAGCCCAGCATTCCGGAGTAGCCTCCAGAGTCGTGCCTTCTGGCGGAGAGCCACCAGTCCAGCCAGTTCAACCTGTATAACATGATGATGGCACTTTGGTAGGACTCGTCAGGACCTTGATAGCTTCCCAAGATCGGCGTGGAGATGCCTTGCACCAGGCAGTGACGGATGCTTTGACCCGGGGTGGTCATCAGGGTAACAGCACGGCCAACAGCTTCAAGCGCTTGAACCCTCCATTCTTCGACGGTAGTGAAGATGCTATCGCGGCAGATGCATGGCTTCAGGACACAGAGGTGATTCTAGAAGCAGCCAGGACCCTAGAGAACGAGAAGGTGGCCGTTGTACGCTTGCAGTTGTTAGATCTTGCCCGCAGCTGGTGGGCAGCGCAGGCCGTTGGATTAGCAGCACCCATTGCTTGGGCAGTATTCAGAGAGAGATTCCAGACCAAGTATTTCGATATCGTGGCTCGGTATGATCTGCAGACGAGGTTTACCAATCTGAAGCAAGGAGACAAGACGGTCGACGGATATGCGACCGAGTTTTCCAGACTCAGCCGGTTTGCTCCCACTTTGGTGGCAACCGAGTATGATAGAGCCCAACGGTTCCAGCAGGGACTTCACTTGGAGATCTTGTTGGCAGTTGAGCAGTTTGAGCATCAGACTTTTGATGCAGTCTTGAGAGCAGCCCGGAGGCATGAGTATACCTCCCAGAGGATTGTGGATAGGGCCGGAGGTCGGAAGAGATCTCACGGCCAGATGAATCAGTCTTCAGCACCGGCCCCGACAGCCAGGGCTTTGACTTTTGGAGCTTCGAGACGAGCGGCCTCAGTAACGTCGGTTCAGCATTCAACTCCGACGTACCCTCAGCAGCAGAAGCAGAAGCAATCTTCCGCAGTAGGTTATTCTCATTGTGGGAAGCCAGGCCATGTGGTGGCAGAATGTCGCAGGACACAGGGATTGTGTCTGGCTTGTGGAGCACCAGACCATAGGGTTGGACCCTGCCCGAATAGGGGTGGTTCATCATCGTCCAACCTTTCTAGCTCTTCGGTGAGAGGACCAGCTCCGGTCCAGCAGCAGCAGTACCCATTGCCGAGGCCCTTGCCGCCTCAGACCCAAGTGTTCCAGCAGCAGAACCCCCAGCAGTATGCACAAGTCCAAGCCCAGAGTCAGAGCAGGCAGCGAGGATTTCAGCAGAGGGGACCAGCACCCCGAGGGCACGGTCAGGCTATGGTGATGACCGTGGAGGAAGGATTGGCACCAGGAGAGGTAGTGGCAGGTACTATTCTCGTCAACTCCTTTCCAGCTTCAGCTTTATTTGATTCTGGTGCATCGCATTCATTTATGTCTGCACGATTCGCGACACGGGTAGGATTGGAGCCCGAGTCATTATCAGTAAGGCTTAATATACTTACTGGTAACGGACTTGTGGGTGTAGATAGAGTGTTTTCCTCGTGTCGGATCGTAGTTAGCGGTAGAGAATTCCCCGCTAGATTGATAGAGTTCCCGATGGCCGATTATGATGTGGTCCTAGGGATGGATTGGTTGAGGAACCACTATGCTAGGATAGACTGCCACATTGGCAGGGTTGTTTTTAGCATTCCAGGCGAGCCGGAGTTTTCTTTCTCCCGAGGCGAAGTTGAGTCATCTCCTCCAGTATTGCGGATGGCAGTAGCAGCAGTTCAGTTGCCCAGGATAGTCGAGGAGTTTTCAGATATTTTCCCAGAAGAACTTCCAGGTATGCCTCCGGAGCAGAAGATCGAGTTCACTATAGACTTGATTCCCGGGACAGCCCCAGTGTCAGAGAGAGTCTACAGGATGGCACCGTCAGAGTTGGAGATATTGTACAAGATGATTGAAGAACTCAGAACCAAAGGATTCATTCGTGCTAGTGGATCGCCTTGGGGAGCCCCGATGCTTCTTGTGAAAAAGAAGGATGGTACGTCTAGGTTATGTATTGATTATCGTACCTTGAACTCAGTGACAATCAAGAACAGATACCCTCTTCCGAGGATAGATGACTTGTTTGATCAACTCAAGGGGGCTTCAGTATTCTTGAAGATTGATTTGCGCTCAGGTTATCATCAGATCAGAGTCAGAGAGCAGGACATCCCGAAGACAGCTTTTAGATTGAGATATGGGCATTGGGAATTCCTTGTTATGCCTTTTGGAGCAACCAATGCGCCAGCAGTATTCATGGACCTCATGAATCGCATCTTCATGCCTTACTTGGATCAGTTTGTGATTGTGTTCTTGGATGACATTCTGGTCTACAGCAAGAGTGAGGCGGAGCATGAGCAGCATCTCCGTATAGTTCTTCAGATCCTCAGAGAGCACCAGTTATATGCCAAGTTCAGTAAATGCGAGTTCTGGCTCGATCACATTTCGTACTTGGGTCATATCATCACTCGAGGAGGAGTAGAAGTGGATCCCCAGAAGATTGTGGCTATTGAGTCAGGGCCAGTGCCCAGCACAGTTGCAGAGGTTCGTAGTTTTCTTGGATTGGCCGGCTACTATCAGCGGTTTGTTTCAGATTTTGCTCGAATTTCAGTACCATTAACGAGTTGACCCGCAAGGATGCACAGTTTTCTTGGACAGCAGAGTGTCAGAGTTCTTTTGAGCAGTTGAAGCGAGGCCTGATAACAGCTCCTATTCTCACGCTTCCAGATGGAACCGAAGGATTCTCAGTGTACTGTGATGCTTCAGGCAGAGGTTTAGGATGTGTTCTGATGCAGCATGGGAAGGTAATAGCTTATGCGTCACGACAACTTTGTGATCATGAGAGGAATTACCCAACCCATGACTTGGAGCTGGCAGCAGTGGTGTTTGCACTTAAGTTGTGGAGGAACTACTTGTATGGAGACAAGGTAGAGATTTTTACCGACCACAAGAGCCTGAAGTATGTTTTCACCTAGAAGTATCTTAACATGCGTCAGAGAAGGTGGCTGGAGCTTCTTGTGGATTATGATGTCAACCTGCAGTATCATCCTGGGAAGGCCAATGTTGTTGCGGATGCATTGAGTAGGAGAGCGGGAGTTTATTTTCTAACAGCGCAACCAGAGCTGTTAGCAGATCTTCAGAAGATGGGTATTGAAGTTGTTCTCCCTTCCAGTGTGGCGTTGATGGCCAGTATGCAAGTTCAGTCCACTATAGTCGAGAGGATCCGAATGGCGCAGTCGGCAGATTCCAAGATTCAGCGACTCAGAACAGAGTGTAAGGCAGGACGAAGACCAGAGTTATGCATTCATGAGGATGGTACACTTCGACATGGTAAGCGTCTTTGTGTACCCAGCGGAGATATCCGGCAGGAGATCATGTCAGAAGTGCACAGTTCGCAGTATTCCATCCATCTCGGCAGTACGAAGATGTACCGTGATATCCGACAGCATTTCTGGTAGAATGGCATGAAGCGGAAGATAGCTCGGTTTGTCTCTCGGTGTTTGGTTTGCCAACAAGTTAAAGCCGAACATTAGAGACCGGCTGGACTTCTTCAGCCCTTACCGATTCCAGAATGGAAGTGGGAGCATGTGACCATAGATTTTGTGACTGGACTACCTAGATCCCTAGCTGGTAGAGATGCTATCTGGGTTATAGTTGATAGGCTCACGAAAGTGGCTCACTTTCTTCCATTCAGAGTTGGTCAGTCGACGGCTCAGTTAGCAGAGATGTACCTCAGGCAGATTGTCAGATTGCACGGTGTGCCAGTCAGTATCACCTCGGACCGAGATTCAAGATTTACGTCACACTTTTGGCGTAGCTTGCAAGAGAGTTTGGGAACTCATCTCCATTTCAGTTCAGCATATCACCCGCAGACAGATGGCCAGTCGGAGCGCACGATCCAGACTCTTGAAGACATGTTGCGGTCTTGCACACTTGACTTCGATGGTTCATGGGAAGATCACTTGCACCTGGTAGAATTCTCGTACAACAACAGTTTCCAGGCCAGTATCCAGATGGCACCGTTCGAGGCACTGTATGGTAGGAAGTGCAGATCCCCGCTAGCCTGGGATGATGTTGGAGAGAGGCAGATGCTCGGTCCAGAAATGATTGCCCAGACAGTTGAAGTGGTCAGGCGAGTCAGAGATCATCTTCGAGTTGCCCAAGATCGCCAGCGCCATTGGGCCGATTCTTATCGGCGCCCTCTCGAGTTTTCGGTCGGCGATCATGTATTCCTGAAGATTTTGCCTAACCGTGACGTCATTCGTTTCGGCGTACGGGACAAGCTTAGTCCTAGGTATATAGGACCGTTTGACATTCTGGAGCGAGTAGGAGATGTATCCTATCGTCTCGCTCTTCCACCGTCGTTAAGCGAGGTGCATGACGTGTTCCATGTATCCCAATTACGACGGTATATCCCGGACCCGAGCCACATCCTGGATCATTCGGAATTGGTTGTTGGTACCAACCTTTCGTGTGAGGAGAGGCCCATGTCTATATTGGACCGGAGAGAGAAGATCCTCAAGAACAAGACTATCAAGTTAGTCCGAGTTGCTTGGGGTCATCACTCTTTGGAGGAGTCAACGTGGGAGCGTGAGGATGATATCCGATCGCGATATCCCGACTTGTTTGACTCGTGAGGTATAATGTCTTCTTATGCCTCATGCCTTCGATTCCTTGCTTGAATGAGTAATTGTCTGCCTAGTTATAGCTTGCATGTGATTAATGTAGCTTGTCATTGCTCCTCTAGCCTCTTGATTAAATTCCGAGGACGGAATTCTTTTAAGGTGGGTAGATTTGTAATGCCTGTGGTTCGTATTACATATTTCTGGAATACGTGTACGTATTTATTCTTGTATTGCATGATTTTCTTGCTTAATTTCCTCCCTGGGCTTGGTTTATTCTTGGTTTGGGTTGGCTTGGTTCGGTTTGGGATTGCTCTTGGTTCATCATGAACCAAGGGGTGAACCCCCTACCTACCACCACCACTCATATTTATTACCTATTCTTCTTCTCTCTCTTCATTAATCTCTTCTTCTTCTTCTTCCATTTACTCCCTTCACCTACCAAAGAGAGAAGAGAGAGGTCTAGGCAAGTGCAACTTGCTTCCACAAGAGAGCCCATTTTTATTATTCCATTAGCTTCTCCTCTTGTTTCTAAGACACATTAGAACTTGTCATTTTCTATTTTGAGGCTTTAATTTTTGTAGATCTAGAAATTAGTTATTTTCGGATTTTGGTGGTTTTGATCTATCAAACTTCTTTGTTTTCAAGTTTTGATGGTTCACTACAACAAAAAACCCTTTTAATGACGCTCGACAAGGAGTTTTAATGACGGCTGATACATAAGCGTTATCAAAGTTCAAAATACCTTTTTTCTATGACGGTTTGGGCCAAATTTGGGCCTTTTATAACGTTTATAAAACAAAGCGTTATTAATATTTTAGAGCGGTAGCAAACTTGTAATATTTTGCAAACTTATTAATATTAAGCATTCGAAATAGTTTGTTCTCATTCCATTTTCCCTCTCCTCCTCCTCCTCTTCTTCTTCCTCCGCTCCCAGCATCCAGGCCTAGGGTTAGGGTTTCTCCACCGATCCAAAGTCATAGCCATGCCGAAGAGAAAGGAGCTCTCCTCCTCTTCTTCCTCCAGCGCCGCCATGGCCGGCACTTTTCCCCGCAGCAGGTCGGAGATCTTCCTCCACCGGACCCGGCTGGGCGAGCCCGGCCCGACCCGCCCAAGCGCCACCGAAGAACATCGAAGGTCCGACCGTGATAGAGTCACCATCGACGGAACCTGGTGGCGGTCCCGTTGACGATCCAGTGGTAAAACCCTAATTTTTCTTCATTTTAGGGGTTTCCTTTTTGGTTGTGCTTCGACACAGCGGGACATGGACATGGTGTCGATTTCTAGGGTGTTGGTTCCCTTTGTTTTTGATTATCACATTATAGTAAATTGTTCACTGTGCTGATCGATGTACTTCCTGCTAATTATCAGGTGGGAGAAGTAAAAGGAACAAGTTAGTTTGATTTCTGTCAGTAATTAAGTACATGATGGAAGGATTAGGTGGGTTCGGATTTGGTAGCACGGGAGCCGTGGCTAAGAAGAGGAGGAGCTCTACTCCAAGGAGGCCTCAGTTGTGCCGGGACATCCAAGTTGGCCGAAAAAGTAAGTTGTCAGGATATGGACGGAGATTGATTTTGGCAGTACATTTACTACGTTGCTTCCCTATTGTGGAGGGTGAGGTGGTGACAATGAGCTCTAGTTAAGAAGTTATAATTTTTAGGTAGTATTGACAGAGCGTGGACAGAGATTGATTTTGCCTCCTCAATCTGTGCACGCCGATCTCTTTTGGACGCTGGGAAAATAGATGAGAAAATAGAGGTTGGAGTAATGTATTCGTCGTCAACTCCAAGGGTCCAAACCTGTTCTCATCCCCTATCCTTAGTACGACACGGACACTCCGAAAATACTATAGGACACGCGTCTACTGTCTGCTCTTTTAAAAGTTTATGATCTTAATTTGGAGAGATTTTTTATTTCAGGCACGAATGGGCAGACGGGGAGGGAGTAGAAGAAGCTTCTCCCATATCTCCAAGAATGCCTCGGTCCCCAATGCAACGTCAGCTCTCTTTTCCTTATTTCTTCACTCTCTTAAGCTAGGTGGCACGGACACGATACACATGCCCCAAAATCAATGCCGCCTTGACATGGTTGTAATGTGTCGTATCGTAACATAGTCCTAAACCTATGTTGCACGAGCACGAGTACTACACTACATTGATTTCGCTTCAGCACCCAATTTTTATAGCGACTTTGCTTCCTAGGTCTTAATTATACTTACTGGTAAGGCATTCACATGTGGAAATAATTTGTGAGCAGATTTGTCAGAGCATCACATTGGGTCGATATCATGCGGTGGACATAACAAGGGAGGTACAGACTTTCGTTAGAAGCATGGATGTACATGAATTTGTTGTTCGTAGAATTGAATAGGACTGAATTGTATATGGGGTGAACGGGTGTGGATAGATAGATGAATGAGTGGTCGAATGGACCACTGAATGGCTGCTCCCCCCTACACACTGCTGTAAAACAGCAGTCTCCTATTGCTACTGCTGCTGTTGAAAATGCAGTCCCCTATAGGGACTGCTGCCGTTCACTGCTGCTGCCAAGGGGGCAGCAGCACTCTCTCTCGACCTGCTGTAATGAACAGTCTTCCCCATCCCCCCTTCACACTCCCTCACTCTCTAACACTCTCTCCATCACTCTCTCTATATCAATCTCTATATTACTCTCTCTGTATCACTCTCTTTATATCCCTCTCTCACTCTTCAACAAACCACACAAACACCTACACATATATATATATATTTCCACACACGTACAACATTGTTATTCTGCAAGAGATGTTCTCTTTTAATTCTTCAATAGTTTGGGAACTTCTATTAACAAGTCATTTAAATGACTAATTTTACATTTTGCTTTACCTGCATATACTCTGAATACTTGGAGCTTGGCCTTTTGGCACTCTACTGTATAACATAACTCTTGACATTGTTAAATCCCTCTTTATCTTCTGGTGCAGGGCTATACATTTCTTGAGAGCGGTCTTGTTACCATGTCATCGTTATTCGATTTTATTGCCTTCTTCAATGACGGGGAGATTCCTGGTACGCCTGGAACACTTGCAACCACTTTTGACACTTTTGGTTAGTACATAACCTTTCTGATCAACTTTTTTTTCTGACACAGACACCATTCTCATTAACTTGATTCTCGACAATCAGATTGTATATTATAACCCTATTGTCTTTGTTCGAGTGTTGAACCTGGCATTTGCGCTATGGTTTTCTATCATGCATATCTCATTGGTGTTGGGCAATTACGACTATTGAGGCAAGTTCTTGGCAATTTCTTTCCCTGTTTGTTGCATCTCATGTTTGGGTTTCAATTTTTCAATAATTCTTTTGTTATCAGGCATACGATGAGAAGAAAACCACACCTAAGTGGAGATACCATCTTGGAAGAAGAAAGAAGTCTGAACAGTTAGTAGACTGATTACTTTCTAATAAGTAGTTGAATAATGTCATTCATCTTGGAACTTTACATTGAGTCACTTCTCTAACAATAGTTTGGGCAGTCATATTTGAACTGCATCAGTTCTAAGAATTGCAAAATATTTCCAGGTGTGCCCTGTACATTTGCACTCCCGCTTATCAGAATTTCTAAATGTTGCAGCCAAACAATTGGTAAGTGATTAATTTATTTATCTTTTTGAAACTACAGAGTTTATTTTATTTTACGGACTTTGATCCCCAAAGTCTTTATAATTTATTTTAGAACCCATAATTTGTTGGAGAGAAAGGTATGCCATCATTATGTAATGATTTATTTCATACATATCTGACATAATTTTACACTTTATTGACTCGACGGGTGCTGATATGTTTAAGGGTACTTGTTTTAAATACCTTATCTTGTTGTACATGAATATCTGCATTGGATAAAGATACCAACTTGATCTCATAGATAGTGTTGGGGCTTCTACTTTTCTAGCCAACAAAAGAAAATCCATAACCGAAATCAAGTAAAGCAAAATTTTAAAATATTCTGAAGGACATGAAATAGCCATAACGCGAACAAAAATGTTCCATAATTGTATTATGACAACTAATAATTCTTACCAGTTGGTACAGCTCATGATAATGTACAGCACTTTCTTTACTTAAATACTTGAGACATTTTTTTATTAATCAACAGTTCATGGCCACAATCATTTTAACTTATGGACAGTACTGGCTCCAAGATCTTTAGATCAATACGGTAAGACAGGATACTGACACGGGGGTTCATGGCCACAATCATTTTGGCATGTTCTGGCTATTCTGGAATACCTGTATTTGCGTCTGATATATTTTAGACATGAAATGTACACAACATTGGCTTTTGGAGTGTCCATGCTTTCTCAAAACCAATTTACTCTATCCATCCATCTATGCAGTAGCTGTAGTTTATATTTCTTATTTTTTCTTGTGCACTAATCATTTGATCCAATCCATGATTATTTATCCTCAACATGTACAACACCAATTATTTATTATCCAAAATTTGTTTATTTGTGACTTGTTTTGAAGCAAAGTTCTATATATCAGTCCTTCCTATGAGTATTGATATTGGCAGTTTCAACAGTTTTGGATCAAAGCATGTGTTTTTCGTTTTGGAAAGCCAAATGTTATAAAACATATTTTAGAAAGCTGGAAAAATATTTGAGACACACACACACACACACACACACACACACACACACACACACACACACACACACACACACATATATATATATACATATTTTAGTAGTTCTCTACCTTTAGTTAAACTAAAATTTAAGAAGATGAGGTTTAAAGCATGAACCATTGATATATCATTTTTAATGCCTTAGTCATTGAAGTTTTTGAAGATTAGCTCATAGAGCTCTCTCTATTTTCAAATTTGTAAGTTGGTGTTATCTTAATGTGTTGATAATACTTGTTATAGATGCATGGTGGAATTGTAGCTAACTAGTATTAATTTTCTTTCTCAGGTGCACATGAAGATGCAACTATTATTGCAGTGGTGGGATTTGCTTCACGTGATGTTGACAGTTTTGATGTGCTCAAGTTGAAGCCAAAGTAGTTACTTGTTTTGAGGATTCATTTAAGTAGTAGTTGTAAATATATGTATTTGGATACCCTATTTTAAGATAATGTAATGAAGATGGTGATATAACATTTCGATGTTTTCTTGTGAATATAGTTCAAAGTTGTTGTTTTAAAATTGAATTGAGAAATTTTTGGAAAGTAATATATAATGTGCAGTATTGAGTGTTATAAATGTGATGAGTTCAGTAATATGAGTGTTATAAATGTGCTACATTGAGCCTATACATATTATCTATTCATGACGTTTTAAAACTGTTCTGAATTGTGCACTATATATTAACTATTCATAACGCTTTTATAGAAACTATTCATGACGGTTATTTTATGACACTTTTAAAAAACATTTATAACACCCGTTTTCATAACGGTTGATGTAGAAAAAAAAGCGTCATGGTTCGTCATTAATGACACTTTTTAGCCGTCATTAAAAGGGTTTTTTGTTGTAGTGGTTCCATGTTGTAGAGAATTTTATTCTACCCAATTTTGACCTTTGAAAAGTTGGATTTGGACTTATTTTGACCAAGTTATGGACTTTTGAAGCTTTGGGTTCAACCATGGAGTTCTTGCTGATTTGGAGAAGACAGTGAGCAGTGCGCGAGCTTTTTATTTTGCGTCACTGAGCTGCGCGCGCTCTTTAGCGCAGCACAGTCTGACTCATACGCTGCCTTTTGGAGGCATATGTTTTGCATACGCTGCCTTGAAGAAGAGTCGTATGGAGTACATACGCTGCCTTGAAGAGGAGTCATATGGACCTCATACGCTGCCTTGATAAGGAGTCGTATGGAGTACATACGCTGCCTTGAAGAGGAGTCGTATGGACCTCATACGCTGCCTTGATGAGGAGTCGTATGGAGTACATACGCTGCCTTGAAGAGGAGTCGTATGGACCTCATACGCTGCCTTGATGAGGCGTCGTATGGACCTCATACGCTGCCTTGAAGAGGAGTCGTATGGAGTACATATGCTACCTTTTGGAGATGTATGTCTTGCATACGCTGACCTGAGCGTTGCCTGACCTGAGCGTAGCCTGACCTGAGCGTAGCCTGACCTGAGCGTAGCCTGACTTGAGCGTAGCCTGACCTGAGCGCAGCCTGACTTGAGCGCAGTCTGACTCAGGCGCAACCTGATGTTTAGGCGCAACTGGACCTGACCCTACTTACCCTGGATCTTCTATAGCCCTGTATATTGATATTTTATTAGATATTTAACGTCCATTTTATATCCTTACGCCTTTTTCCTGAATTTGATAATCACGAATTTACTTGATATATTTGGAATTGATAATTGAGCATGACGTGATAGTGACCCGTAGTGGTGCACTCCTGACATAATAACCTGACATGACCTTATAGTGGCCCGTCGTGGCGCACTCCTGACAAGTACACTTGGCATGATAACCTGACATGATTATCTCGAATAGCTGTTGCGACGGCTACCTGATATGACATGACCTGTATAATTAATCTGGACACCATGGGCGATTGTGTTTGTATAAATAAACCAGTCCTGTCTTGCATCATGTCTAGGACAGGGACTCCTGAGTACCACGGTCAGGAGTACCTACTAAAATGGACTAAGGCTAATAACTAGATTAATACATTAGTCATGACGAGATTTCCCAGCTACAGGCAATCCTGTTACCTGGGCACGCCTTGGGATCTGTAGCCTGCCGTCGAGTAGGGCACATTTCCAGCATACTGTCATGTGTTGCACCCTTCAAGCTACCTAAGGGTACATTCATTTCCTGGACGATATACCCACCTGAATTCAACTCTAATCTTTTAACCCGGGTAACCTGGATGGTCTGCAGGGCTTGTGGCTGTAGAATAATCTTACTGTATCTTGTTAGTAATTAGGCTTGTGACAACCCTAGTTAGTTAAAGTATCAAGCCGTAATTCTTGCTTGGCCATGAAGTGATTGGACGGAGTCTAACCAGTCTAGTCTTGCCCTGATCCTGTTCCAGATTATTGAATGACCAGAATGCTTGTATTTATTTTACCGATAAATGGTGAGAGTTCCAAGTTCTGTTCAGATGAAGGGTTACAACCCCGGTCCTTATTTGGTTTACGGGTTGTAACCTGGTTATCTGAATAGTTCAATGGTTATCTCGTCGTATATCATCCTGGTGTATTTTCTTTATTTCCAGTTCTTACTTTTATTTATATCTCGTGCTGATTGCTGGTTTTAGTTCTTAAGTGAAGCCTCCTTTGTGGCACTTGCTCTTTCTGGGGTCTGACCCAGCTGGTTTTGTATGGCCATATTTCGGAGCAGCTACCGAGGATCTCCCAACCTTCCTGCCAGATGGTGAACGCTAGAAGGAATCCCGGCAACGAGTAGGTTATTTTGGCTCTTCCACTCTATTATAAAAGTATTCTTTTGAGGCGTTTAGCCGACGAGCACCTGTTTAGCTCGATTGCACTTACTTACTGTCTGCCTACAGGCTGTAACATGATTAACAGATCCTAGGGTTGATCATGTATGACTAAACTCTTGCTAGTCCTAACATTTTGTAATGACTAGCTTCATGATCAACTGAATATGTAATGTTTGGGACGCCTTACTATTGTATATTTAATGATCATACATCTTGTGACTTTTAATTACTTGCTTGTGATTGAGACACTAGGCTTGTTCATGACCTTAAGAGACTGTTGGCTTGTAGATAAACCCTCATGTATCTAGACAGCCGTGACCGTATAGCGAGATGGATTCCATTTCATATACGTAGCTGGCTATGTCTGCCCCCGCTCTCCAGTATTCTGGTTCTGGGGCGTGACAATACCTGGACACATGTTGAAGAAGATAAAATAATTTGTACGTATGAAGTGGCTCCCCCACAAATAGATATTTCTATTTTCGTCTTGATACAAAGTTCTTATCCAAGCACACCACAATGCATATCACATCATATACATTATCACATCAAATATATATTATTCTCCCCCTTTGTCACTTAGCAAAATATTGCATAGCTCTCCCATAAAGAGATAAAAGATAGACAAAGTGAAGAGAGCAAGCACACAACTTTAACTATAACCAAACATTTCATAGAGAACACTAGTAGTTTTGATAATCAATCATGAGAAACTCGCAGTCATACATATCAAATGAAATAAGAAACACAGCAGAAATATAACTAGAGTGCATAAAATGAAATTACAAAGCAAAATCATAACTAAGATGCATCAGCATCATCATCAAGTAGTCAACCACAATCATCATGGTGCTGGAGGATGGGATGGACCGGAAGAGTCCGACGGCTCGTTGGCAGAGCGACGAGGATCAACAAAAGCAGCATTAGGATCCAGATACCTCCTGGCCCAAGGGTCATCAATCCGGTAACCTTCGCGAGAAGGGTCCCGACCCGTAGAAAAAGGCATAGTTCGATGCCGGGCCATGTTGTACTGGATGTCATGAAGAGTGTTGCTAATGGCGGTCATCTGAAGAGTGGTTCGATAGTCCAGCTGAGTATAGCGATCGTCTTCCAATCGGAAGCGGTCTCGCAACATATCTCTGATGGAGTCCAGGCTGGCAGGTGGTTCAGGTTGAGGGGCATCAGAATCAGAAGATTTTTTCTTAACAAGAGCAGGAGGAACAGGTGTAGGAACAGTCCTACGAGCCTTAGAGAGATATGCCGGAGCTGCTAGAAACTGACACTCATCTAAAGGAATATTAAAGGCAGAAAAGATCATAGGAAGGTATATAGCATAGGCAAGTGCTTTGGGCTTCTTCCTTGCACGAATCATCTAGTCCATCATCGTGCATGGAAAATTGAAAGGGATGGTGAAGTGTAAATAGAATAGTGCCATAATCTCAAGGTAAGTGACTTCATCAATAGACCCGACTTTGGGCAGGATGGAAGAGAATATAATGCGATGCAGTTCATAAAAATAGTTGTTGAGATATTTGGCACAAAATTTACGAGGACGAGTATTTGGTTCACACGTCATGTCCTTAAAGCCTTCTAGGGTGATATCGCCAACAAATTTAAATTCGCGAGCATTGACATGACGTTCCCAAGAATTGGGCTCAGGGAGTTGTAAACAATTTGCCAAGTCGAAGTCATCGAACTCAATGTCGATACCGGCTACCCTAGAATAAATCTTACAGTCATCATACATAAGATTGCAATAGAATATTTGAATTTCATTGAGATAAATTCTTGAAGAGGTAGCCACAAGTTCACCAAGAGAAAGATCCTTAAAATTAGGACCAAATTTAGAAAATATGGTAGAATTGATGGGATGACCCGGCACCACACTACATGAGCAAAAATTAGAATACCACTCGTTAGAAGCTTCTAACGAAACAAAGATTTGCTCATTGTGGGTGTCGATATTGGGAGGAGGAGGTGGATTGAATAATGGGTGAGGGGGATTGACATTAGGAGGAGGAGAAGGAGGATTGGATGATGAAGCTGCACTCCTAATCCTCTTTCCTCTATTGAAAAGACTAGGTGCCATTGAAAGAAGATAATGAAATTAGGAACTACAAGAAATATACCTCAAAAATAAGTGATGAGGATGGAAGAGAATCCCCCAAAAGCTTCAAAACTTGAGCTTGGAGAGGAGAGAGCACCAAAAAATGAGAGATCTAGGGTTAGGATTTAGAGAAAATAGGTTGGAGAAAGGTGGAAGATGAAGGAAGATGTTCAATTTTCAAGTATATAACATGTAGGGCCGGCTGTTATAAGAGACAAGTTGTTTTGAACAAGCCAGAATGGACGATCAGGAATGGCTGAGAGTTCTGAAACTCACCATACAGAGTTCGGCCCGAGTTCTACCATAGGCAGAATTCGGCCCAAGTTTGGTTCTGGTGTGTCCAGAACTCCAAGCAGATTAAGGATGGTCACAAAATAGAGAAAAGATAGTCTAGAATTAAAAATAATGGATTTTATTAGCCACAGAATAAATGGAACATGCGACAAACTTTGTGAATCATTGATCAGTACATGTGAATCGCCTTAGGTTAGCTGTAGGTGCCGGATCCCTGCTAGCGGTAGTCCGAAGACACTAGGCACCATGTCGCTTAGGCTTTTACGCCTTGTTGTTAGAAGGGCCCTTTCGACTTGTACCCAAAACAATGCAACATGTACGAATTTGATCTAACAAGCATTTTTGCAGGTAAGACTTATTGTATGACATTTTCGTCCAAGATTCCTAATTCTCGACGAAAAAAGTTGAAATGCTTTTTGGCAAGTAGTTTCATGAAAAAGTATGCTAGCTGATGATCAGTGTCAATAAATTCCAGATTAATACTGCCTTGTAATTGATGATCTCTTAGAAAGTGGCGTCGAATTTCTATATGCTTAGTGCGTGAGTGACATATTAGGTTCTTTGTCAAGTTAATAGCACTAGTGTTATCATAGAATATAGAAATGTGCTGAAAAGATAAATTATAGTCTGCTAGGGTTTACTTCATCCATAAAATTTGAGCACAATAATATCCTGTAGCTATGTATTTAGCTTCTGTTGTAGATAGTGCTATAGAGTTTTGCTTCTTGCTAAACCAAGAGACTAAATCTTTGCCTAATAAATGATACGTACCGCTGGTACTTTTACGTCCGACTTTGCATCCAGCAAAATCGGCATTCGAATAATCGATCAAGTCAAAGGATGTAGTTTTGGGATACCACAAGCCCAGCATAACAGTGCCATTAAGGCATCGAAAAATACGCTTAACTGCGGTCATGTGTGATTCCTTAGAGTTGGCTTGATATCGAGCACATAGGAGAACACTGAACATTATATTAGGACGACTAGCAGTTAAATAGAGTAGACTACCAATCATACCTCGATACTTACGTTGGTCGACTAGTTTTTCGCTTTCATCAGGTTCTAATTTCGTTGTACTAGCCATTGGAGTACTGATTGGTTTGATGTTGTCAAGATCAAATTTCTTCAGCATGCCTTTTGTATACTTTGATTGACTGATGAAGATCCCTTGTGAGTTTTGTTTGACTTGCAATCCAAGAAAGTAGTTAAGCTCCCCCATCATACTCATCTCGAACTAATTCTGTATACACTTGGCAAATTCTTGGCATAATACCTCATTAGTAAACCCAAATATGATCTCATCTACATAAACTTGCACTAATAGAATTGTGTCATCAATTAATTTTATAAAGAGTGTCGTGTCAATCTTCCCTTTTGAAAAGTCCTTTTCAAGTAAGAATGTGCTTAGGCGTTTATACCAAGCTCGAGGGGCTTGTTTGAGGCCATAAAGAGCTTTCTTAAGCTTGAAAACATGATAAGGAAACTTATAATTTTTAAAACCAGGTGGTTGCTTTACGAAAAAAATTTCTTTAATAAAACCATTTAGAAAAGCACTTTTAACATCCATTTGAAAAAGTTTAAAATTTTGAAAATTTGCAAAGGCACAAAGCATGCAGATTGATTCAAATCATGCAATAGGAGCATACGCCTCATCATAGTCGATACCTTCCTCTTGGTTGTGTCCTTGAGCTACGAGATGTACTTTGTTACGTGTGACTGAACTGTCCTCATTAACTTTGTTACGAAAAACTCATCGAGTACCAATGATCGAATGATTAGCAGGTTTAGGAACAAGTTCCCAAACCTGATTTCTTTCGAATTGATTGAGTTTTTCTTGCATTGCAGATATCCAAAATTCATCAAAAAAGCTTCTAAAATATTTTTAGGTTTTATTTGAGAAATAAAATCAGTGCTAGCTATAAAATCTCTAACGGATGAACGAGTACTTACTCCTCTTGATACCTCACCTATTACCAAGTTTTTTGGATGTTCTGGTATAAAGCGAAACTTCTTTGGTAAGCTATCCAGAGAAATGGTTCCAGATGATGTATTCTCAGGGGTAGAAGTTATTGATTTGATATGAACATCATCTTCGTCATCAAGAATAGCTGCTGAACTATTATTCTCATCAAAAGTAACATTAGCAGATTCTTCAACAATCATGGAGCGTTTGTTGAACACTCTGTATCATTTACTCTTGGCAGCATAACTAAGAAAAGTACCTTCATCAGCTTTGGCATCAAACTTGCCTAAGTTGTCTTTGGTATTTAGGATAAAGCAGCGACAACCGAACACTCTAAAATAAGAAATAGTTGGGGTTCTACTAAACCAAAGTTCATAGGGAGTTTTTTTTGAAATTGGTCGAATCAAAACCCAATTCAAGACATGGCATGCTGTACTTACAGCTTCTGCCCAAAAATGTTTCAGAAATAAAAATTGATTTAACATGACTCTGGCCATATTGCCAAGATTTCTATTCTTCTGCTCCACAACACCATTTGTTGGAGAGTTCTAGGACACGAAAATTCATGATTAAAACTATTTGAATCACAAAACTTTTTGAAATCAAAGTTTTTGAATTCGTCGCCATGATCACTTTGGATCCGAGTAATCACGAAGCCTTTTTTTTTGAACCTTTTTAGCAAAAATTTTGAAAACGAAAATAGTATCACTTGTGTTTGAAAGAAAGAAAACCCAAGTAAAGGGAGAAAAATCATCAACAATCACAAAGGCGTAGAGTTTTCCACCAAGACTGGCTACTCTACTAGGACCAAACAAATCCATGTGAAGAAGTTGCAAGGGTCTAGTAGTACTTACATAGTTGATGGATTTAAATGAAGATTTTGTCGCCTTATTTTTCTCACATTCGGCACATACCATATCCTTTTTGAATGTGATATCCGGTAGTCCTCTTACTAGCTTCTTGGTTGAAAGTCTTGATATGGTATCCATGTTTGCATGTCCGAGACACATATGCTATAGTAATCTTTCATCCTTGTGAGCATAGAGGCATCTTCCTACATTGTTAGTATCTTTCGAGAGATGGAATATATAAATGTTATCTTCCCTTATCCCTTTAAAAGCGATGTCTCCAGATGATCTATCATATATAAAGCATTTATTTTTTCCAAAGTTAATATCGTATCCATTGTCAGCAAGATGACTAATGCTGAGCAAGTTATGCTTTAACTCTGTTACTAAACAAACATATTTAATGACAGGAAAGGGAGGATTACCAATAGTGCCATTGCCTCCTTTTAGATTATTGCCGAAGGATACATATCCTTCCATTTTTATCGATAGTGTTGCGAAAAGATTCGTATTTCCAGTCATATGTCGCGAGCACCCACTATCGAGAATCCATTTACTTCTAGAAGCTGAAGGAAGGTCCACCTACACCACGAGTAGATGTGACCTTTGGTACCCAAATTCTTGAGGGTCTAGAAAAGTTAGTCTTCGGTACCATGCATACAAGTTTAAATCAACTAATCTTCTGAATCTACATTGTGGTAAAATGTGTCCATACTTACCAATGTAGTGACATATAGCATACATGTTTGTGTTAAGAGCAGGATGATAATAATGTCTATATGTGGGTGATTGACGTGTTGCATGAGAGTATGTGTACATAAAAGTGTGTTTGTGTGTAGCATGTGTATATGTGTTTTTCCTATGTCGTGTATTCTTGTGTTGAGTGGTCTTGTGTCTCATGTGAGTGCTGTGACTGTGAGACTGAGTTTGAGGTTGAATAACCTGTTTGTCCAGCCTGACCTCTAATCTTTTAGAGGCAGAATACATTTTGTCATATTTAGTAGTCAAGGCACTAATTCTTACAGCTGCAGTATTATACTTCTTTTTCTCCTCCGTGAGCTCTTTGTTGAGTACGGTAAGATCATGTATTTGTTTCTCAATACGAGATTCAGCATCGTGTAAGCTTAATTTAAGCTTGGATAATTCCTCAGTGTTATCAGTGGGAGATGTGTAACTTTGTTTCGATATACGGGCTACATAAAGAAGTTTTGGACTCTTGGACACTGCCAGAGAATAGCCATCCGATCTGTTCAAGACCAAAGCTATGTTTGTCACTCGAGTCTGTATTTCTTTTATGCAATACAATTTTATTTTTTATTGAGTCTAGGAATACATTATACACCGAGTCGTACTGGCAAATAGGCTACCCTAAAAATATTTTCAAAAATATCCCATGTTTTAAAAAATAGCCCCTATTTACAGAAGCTCCTAACTGCTTAAAAGAATTTCAAAAAGACAAAAAATCAATTTGCAAAAACCCTGACTAAACCCTGACAGAACTCGACCAGAGTTCGGTTAGTGGCTGTTGTGTTTTGAACGTTTGAAAACTTGGTCTCACTGCAGTTACAAATTTTTACGAGATTTTCTCATAGAGTTCTGTCCGAATTCTGCCCGAATTCTGCAAGAGTTCTGTTTTGGAAAAACTATAAATAGAGAAGGATTTTGATCATTTCAACACATCAATTCACTTTCATCTCTTCTCTCTAAAGCCTACTGCTCTCTTCCAAAGTGTTCTAAGCTTTAATTTTCAAATCCCAAGCTAGTTACAAACCTCTAGTCGATTTGCCAGTACCGTACGGGTCTAGAAGCTTCAGAGCGATTGTAATCAGTGGCTTGATTGAAGAAAGACTCTTCACAATTGAAGTTTGTCGAGTATTTCGAATCAAAGCTCGTGTTTGTAGAAGTTGTAAGGGCTTCGTATGAAAACTTGCAGTTTATTCCAATATTAGATTCAACTGGAAGCAAGAGTTCTTTCGACTGGACTAGTCCTTACAAGAGAAAAACCAGTATACATTGCCGTCTTTGTATTTACTTTCTAATCTCTGCTTTTACATTATTTACTTGTGATATATATTTCTCAGTAATCTTCCTGCTAACTTTTTAAATTAGCTATATTCTGCTGTCTACTCTATTCACCCCCCTCTAGAGTATTGTGCTCGTTCCTACATAATGGACATTCACAAGATTTGCACAAGATGGGATTTGATCACATAACCATTTCCTACTCATCCTCCCTAATCAATACACAAGGATCTAGTCAAGTTACGTTACCTGTACAAGAGGTTTTTATCTATGAGGCTCATGTGATCATGAGAGTACAAGATTGCACAAAAGTATACATGAATAGGGGTGTACAAGAAATACAAGATGTTCATGAAAAGCACATGATAAGATATATTTGATGAACCTGAGGGGGATAACATCGCATGACAAGATCCATAGGATACTGGTCCGTAATAACAACGTGATAGCATCAAGTAATATATCTAAAGGAGGAATATAAATTCTAACAAGTATGAAAATGGTTAGAGCATGCACTCGCCTGAGATCCTGAGTGACTGTAAAAATAGATGTCTGAACTAAGGTGTCTGAGTCCTAAATAGAGCACACAGGTTATGATGTGTTCAAGAAGGTAATATTTGAAGTTTATAATACATTCTACATGATTCTAAGTCAATCTAGGTTAAAGTCAACTCTTGGTCAACTCTGGTCAATAATATAGTCAAACTAGGTCAAACTCTAGTCAACTAGTCTAGGGTTTGCTCAACACTAGTCTACAAGTCACTTTAAGCCAATCTAGTCCATTTCTAGGTCAAGTATAGGTTACCTCACAATTTTAGGTTACCTTAGGATACCAAGGTACACATAGCCTAGTCTAAGAGTCTATAGGTATACACTATACCACATATATACATAGAGACTCACTATATAACTTAGCATATATATATATACAACCTATATATATATAAGTACACTAAGATATATATAGACATATCTATACCTACTCATGTGAATTATATATACATATATATCATAACATACATACATACATGTATCATAATATACATGTCTACACATATAGGAAAAAGGGGTAAAGGGTATATATATATATATATATATATATATATATATATATATATATATATATATATATATATATATATATATTTATATATATATATATATATATATATATATATATATATATATATATATATATATGGAAGGGGAAGGTAAGGTATATATATATAAGAATGTGTGTGTGTGTGTGTGTACAAGGCAATGTGTGGCTATGAAAAAAAAAAATATATATATATATATATGTATATGGAAGGGGAAGGTAAGGTATATATATATAAGAATGTGTGTGTGTGTGTGTACAAGGCAATGTGTGGCTATGGGTTGCATTCATATAGAGAAATGAGGGAAAGGGGTTCAGTCTCTTTGTGACAGGGGTTAAGAGTTATGTGTTAGTGAACAGTCAAGTGTCTCAAGTGAAGGGGGGGAGGGTGGTCTAAATGTAGATGTGTGTGAGAGTGGTGTTAACAAAGGGGTTAAGGGTTATATGTTAGTGTGATACAATTATGGGTTAACTGCACAACCCAAACACCAACAACACTATCATATAAAACTGGAACCAACTCACCGCATCTAACCCCCAACTCGAACTCAACTGGGAATGCAAAACCTGCACTCAGCTCAGGAAAGCAACTCCCAACTCACATGTAATTGAACCTAAACTTACACATATAGATATATAACATAGATACATATATATAATGACACACATATATATACATATATATCTATATATATAATCAACCAAAACACACAAACCTAAACACTACTAAAGAACAACTAAATGTCAGCAAACTTATATACATTACATGCATCAATTAACCCTAACTCGGGACAACCAAAACCCAGAATCTAGTATCAGCCAAAACATAACCCGACCCAGGATCAAACCAATTTGAATCCAAATACCAAGCAAACCCTGGAAATAAGAAGGGGGATAAGTGTCAATATGATGTCAGTAAGGGGGTGTTCTCCTGTCCAGGCAGTGTCCAATTCGTGTCCAAACACGTGTCAAAACTGTGTATCAGAGAACAGTGAATACACTATCTCGTGCTGGTGTATCGATCCATCTAGGACACGACACACAGTACCACGTGTCTCGTACTTATGTCTAGAGGTAGGTGAGGGGTAGGACTAGGTGTCTAACAGCCTGAATCGAGTCCCAGAGTCGCCGTATCCAAGATACGAATGCGTATCAGGAGCACTGGTGCGCGCGCGTGTGTGTACAAACCAATGCAGACACTAGAACGTGTTCGACATGACACCACTTGGGCTGAAACTTGGGGGACACGATGTCAGTCGTATCCTCGACCTCCATGTCAAATATCAAGTGTCCACGTGTCCTGTGTAGTGTGCACGAAGTTTGGGGTAGTAGGGCACGTATCCTAGCTGCGTGCGAGCATCCCGCGTCCATTTTTGGACACAAAAAATGTGTCTATTCGTTCTCAGTCACAGAGTAATGTAATACACATATATAGATCTATAAATTAGTGAAATTAGTTTTAGAAAACAGTAACATTTATTCCTAAGGGACATTTTACCAAACACTTTACACTACACTCCGATACGCCTCCGATACACATAACAAATGGATTCGGTTTCTCACCAAACTTGGTCTACAACTAGGGGGACCCTAAATGAATGCATCTATGGAAAGAAATTAGGAAACAAATGATTTTAGAGGCCATTACCTATTGAGAGTTGGAATCTCAATGTGAATGCACTAGAGAGCCAAATCCCTCAACTTCTAATGTTCAATAAGCTCCAAATCCTTGATAGCTAGCCACCGATGACCTCTTCTACAGTAGGGGAGTGTGTTGCAAAATATTAGGCTCAATTTGGATAAAGGGGGAGAATTTGAGGAAGAAATCAATTTAGGGTTTAAGGAGGCAATAAAAAGAGGCAAGATTTATCAATGTGTTGGTCTTTATAGCGGGGGTGGTCTATGGCCGACGAAGAATGTCTTGGATGGGGTTTGGGAAGATTTTTAAGTCATGGGTGGGCATCTACAAGTTCAATTCAAGCCGTCTTAGGAAAGGCCCAAGCAAACTAGGGTTTCAAGCTAAATATGTCCTTAAACATAATATCTAGATATTCCTAACCTTGTCATCTAGTTAGAACCTTCTAATGAAATATCTAGGCTCATGACTAACATCTTGATTAGGACAATTCTAGGTTAAGGCTTAATATAATAATTAGCACATCACCAATTAATCAAAATCCTAATTAATTCAAAAATCACAATATGACCAAAATACCCCTAACCTAAAAAGTGGTAATTAGTCAATCTAATTACATGGTTAGGTCTCCATAGTCATGATTAGTCTCTAGGTTAAGTAACTCTAAGGTTACACTAGTAAGAATGACAAAGTCATAATACACTAAATTAAATAGTATAAAAATAATTAAAAATCACCATAAATCATTAACATGATTTAAATCCTATTATTAAATGATAAATTTTACAAAAGTTCAAAATTATCCTCATTTTAGAAATGTAGTGGTTGCAGTGATGGCCCGGGAGAGTCGAGGGATAGAGGGGACTGGTGGTCAGTCGGTCGTGAAAGCGGGGTGACATCGAGCAGGGGAAAGAGGAGGAGAAAGGTGGAAAAATGAGGAGCAGGGGCCATAGTACGACAGCGCAGCCACGGCTACGCGGGTATCATTCACCGGCAGAAGCTGTCGCACACGGTGGTTCGATCGGTGGGTGTCGGGCCAGGGTCGACTGTAGTGGTGGAGCTGGCTTGGTGGTGATTGCCCCGAAAGGAGGTTGTGGCGGTGTGTGGGCAGCGACCAATGATGTGGACGGGTGGTCGCGGCAGGAAATTGTCGCGGTGGAGAGGGGATGCGGTGATAGGGAAGTCAAGGTGGTCGGTTTGGAGTTGACAGTGGCATTGGTTTTAGATTTTCTTGTATTATATAGGAGAATGAAGCAGGTTTGAGTTGTGAGAAAAATAAAAGGAAAACCTCCTTAAATAGATGGAGGCTTTCTTACCCTTTACCCGATGAGATCAAAATCCACATATCATATCTCTTCCGTAATTTAAACTCCAAATAATTATTTAATACATAATAAATATAATCTGAATATGTTATTTGATAATGATAATAATTCAAAGTAGTACTTAATATTCATCAAACAATTTAAATAATATAAACTTAAATAATTGGCAACCTTTTATTGGTAAAATAATAAATATAAAACTAATTTAATATAATCTTAATTCAAAAATGAATCATACTAATAATTTGAAATAATGTCCAGTATTATCAACCTAACTTTAATAATATTTGTTACTAACAAAGTTATTTAAAGTATGTCCATATTAAATCAAATCTTATTTGAAATTAATTTGTTTGTTGTTCAAAATGCTTATGATGTTTTAGAAACATTTTCAAAACCAAATCATTTGATAGACCAAAATAATAACCAAATTTCTTCTCAAGGTTTTAATCAGATAAATATCAAATCCGATAAATTATAAATTAATTTAAAATCAATCCATAAATTAATACTAGATATTAGTAATAGTATTTAAAATATATTTAGCCAAATTCAAATTTAACATTTGATAAGAATAAGACTTTAAAATAATACTATAAGATAATATTTTGAAATAATACTCATTATTATAATATTTGTAACATATTTTTATAACTCAAATCTTAAAATAATTAATAATAATAATAAAAATAATTCTACAAATATATTATCATAATTATCAAATAGCTTCTAAAATATTTTCCCTATAATATATTTTATTAGTCGAAGACTAATTCAAATCTATTTGGTAACAAAATAATTTTAGTAATAATTAATATTAGCAAAATACTTCAGACAATATTTTATAATTTCCAAAAATCTAATTTAACAATAGTTTGACAAATCTCGTTGTTGTCCAAGATATTCTAGAAATTTTTTAAACCCAAAATAAAATATACTAAAATAAAATTTTGAAAATTTAAGAGGGGTTACAAATCTACCCACCTTAGAAAATTTTTGTCCTCGAAATTTCAAAAGGCACGATTAGTCATGATTAAGAATATAATCAAGAAATGATATGATCAATGATCAAAATGAGTTAGATCGTGATTAGAATCAAACTTTTAAAAAAATATACTACGTGGCACGGTTAAAGTATTGTCCAAAGGGCCTACTCATAATGGCCAAGGATATATTCGAAATAGGGTTAGTTAAACAAGAAAAAGTCGTTAGGCACAATAATTACTGTTGGACTTATATAGGCATGGTCAACGATCAAAATTTAGACAAAGTCTAAACATGGTTAAAATCACTTAGATACAGCTAAGATGCAGTTACGATCAAGGTCAATCATGCAAGTCATCCAAGCATGATCAAAATTAAAAGTTTGGCACGAGCATGAATATGATCAAAATAGTCATGATCATAATGGAATAAAATCTAAACCTTAGAGTTTGAAATATAGGCACGACTATGACTATAGTCAAATAGTTTAGTCACGATCAAAGTCGTTTAAGAACAATCAAAATTCAAATTTGTTTGGCACAATTAACTCGATTAACGATTTAAGCAAGATTATTTAGGCACGATTATAGAATAAAAATCTAGAAAAATTATGCGAATTGACACGATCAAATTATAATCCGAATAGTCTAGTTGCAATCAAAAGTCATTAAGGATGATCCAATTCAAAATTGTTTTAGCACAATCAATTATGTAGGCATGGTCATAGAATCATAATCTAGGTGTGATTATGAATAGTGGAAGGAATTCAAAAATAAGTTTAAAAGATTACTAGAAATACAAATAATGATATGAAAATAAAAGATAAGAAAAATGAAAGGATAAAGACTAAATCAGAATTTTAAGTGAATGCATGAAATTACAAACCATAAAATCAATAGTCATTTGCTAAAAAGCATGTAGTCTCTATAATATTCAAAAATTGTATGTATATATGATGTCACTTTACCGAGAATTTATGTCTCGCTAGTGTACACCTGGCTACAGTAAACCCTTGGTTTCGTGACTCAACTATGATTTGATATCGAATATTTTATTACCTCTATCCAATATTAACCTAATAACTCAAAGATTAAATAGAACAATTAAGATAGTTTTAACAATATTCGATAACCTACGTTAACTTGAAATACTTTCAGCTTTATGGGTCATGCCTCGTCAATGCACTGCTGGCTGTAGTGGACCTGCAGTCTCCATAATTCAAATCAATGGGGACAGTGCGCATCTGTCTTGCCATTATAAGTCATCAAAAATTATCCCAACTATATCCATAAGAATTTTAAAGGAGCTTCTAGAATTTTAAGAAATTGATCATGATAGAAAATGTAAGTATATGTCCTTGAATGAAAATATTAGTTTTAAAAATCGTATGATTGATTAGGAAGGAAATGATTAAAGGCAAGAGATATGTAAATCATATATGTCTTGAATTTCAGAAAGCGAACTTATATGGATAATCGAATCATCTTAGACCCAAAAGTTAATGGACGAAAATAAAGTATAGACTCTTTAGGAAAACAATTACTTATGGTCATGGAAATAAATAAGCAAGATGGTTAGTATGATATGACGACATTTTAGAGATGGCATAAGATAAGATTGCACAAAGGATCAAGGTTAAGAATTGAATTCTAAGAAGTCCTAAATTACCAAGCGAATAGTCTACCCACCTTAGATCCTACCATCGTATCAAATACAATGGTACATCCCTCTATAAAAATTCTTAAGTTTTCTAATAGAGTTTAGAATTCAATAAATCCCTACCTAAATCACATGACCTAGGTAGTAACCTTAACGATCCCATAGTCAAATTGAATAAGAGACTCCTAGTCCTAGTTATTCTCCTAAAACCAAATTAATCCTAGTTTTGAATGAGCACTTCCCAGTCGTAGGCTCGTAGAAGTACGACTAAAATGGTACTACCACGAGTTCATAATCTTTTGTAAAAACTAACCTGCATGGGCTATCCAAAAAACTTGTCATGACCCGCACCCGCTTTTCAGGACATGAGTGTGTGCACAAGTCCAGCCTATACCGCAGTGTCGGTGGTAGTATGTTGTCTAGCCTGTAATAAACAAAATACTCATAAAATACTATCTTTATTTCTCATTTACAATAACTAAATCAAGTTTACAATATTCACAAGTTTTACACTTAATCAAAATGTAATGTCTCATAAAATATAATACAACAAATTTAAACTATCTAACTAGTCTTTAGGTTTTGGCCTTCAAGTACACTTGTATGTCCCCAATGCTAAGAGTAGTCGTGACTAACCTGAAAAATTGGTTTCCAGTCAGGAATGGAACGAGTACATTCTAATAGCAGTTCCAATAATTGATAAAGTCTATAAAACAGTAAATAATAATGAAATACATGATGAACAGATAAGTATAGAGTAAAAGCAGACGAGAATGGTAGTAATGACAAGTGAAAAAAGTATAAAGCTGATAAGATATGCAACCAATAATGTATAAAGTGGAACCAGAAAACTGTATACCAATCTAGTGTGTTGGACATGTAAACCGGTAGGGGTAAGATCCAGGCAACCGCACGTATCGTGTGCAGCTGCTATTATTCACGTTAGACCAATAAAATATTTTTGGGTATATTTACATGTCTACTAATATATTTTTTCGTCTAACTAATACTAATGGATCCAAATAGGTCATGAACACGAAAATCATACATTAGTTACGAACATAGCAATCACAAAATATAACATGTAAGGAATCCATAAAATACTATATCGTGTAACTATCGTTTTGAGAATCAACATAAAACTAATGTAAAATAATATTAAATACTTGAATCATAGAAGTTATCAAATATAAAAAGTATTAGAAAATGTACTTGTCTGGGGTCATTTGCTTGTGAAACCGATAAGCCCGTTGGGTTCAGAATAGTCCGGTTGGCTAGGAATGATATGTAGGAATTCAAAATCGAAAGAAAATGGGAAACACGAGTAGTCACGGTCAATGACTTCTAATCAAAATAATTTACGTAAATAATTATATATAGTTATTTATTTATAAACAATTTTAGAAATTAGTCATTAAATATTTTTATTATCCAAAATATTTATAAATAAGTACTTGAAAATCTATATATCATTTTTTTGGGCTAAAACACAATCTTTGAAAATAGAAGTAAGGCTTGCTAATATATTTTAAAACAATTTTAGGAAATTATATATTTTTATTAGAATTTACTGTATTAATACTAATGCTAAAAATAACAATAATCATAATAATGATAATAGTAATAATAAGAAGAATACGAGTAATGATGATGACCATAATAATAGCTAATAATAATTTTGATAATAATAACCATAGCAATAATACTAGCATATTATACTAAGCCAATATATTAATAATTTTATATATTACTATCCTAATGTTTAAGCCCAACAATTAAATCTTACTAATAATATTTACAAGATAATACTAATAATGAGCCCAACCTTAAGGCCCAACAGACCCAAGCCCCGACATTATACTACTGATAGTAATAATATAACAATATTTATACATATATAGTACTAATATACTAATAGTTATTATTTCACTCTTTCAGTTGGCCTAGTATACCAGGTCCATAACCCAAACCCAATAATAAACAAATTTATAATAATAACAACAAAACAAAAAAATAATAATAATTAATAATAAGGAGAATAAATATCTTCTTCTCCTTTTTCTTATGAAGAGAGAGAGGAAATAAGCAGATGAGAGATCGAGTGAAGGGGGAGGGAAGAGAGGAAAACTTACATTGGAAGCTCCAGTGGGCGGCTCCGGGAATAGATACGCATGGCAAGGGTCACCATTTGAGAGACGCGCGCGACGCTGGAGGAGACTGACCCCAAGGCGGGGAACGACGGCACGGCCGGGAGGAAGGGGCCGAGCTCATGGTTGGAGGAGGCGGACAAACCACCAGCTTGTCAAAGTTGTCAGTTCAAGGCCGACGAAGTCGAGCGACGGAGGGCTCGGCCGGGGCGCTTGCAGAAGGGCACCGACACAGGTTCTTGGTGTGGGACATGGCCGAAGGAGTGCTCGCCGGCACTCGCTACGGCGGAGGGCTCCGGAAGAGATAAGTGGTGGTGCTGTTGGCCACACGAGGCTATTATCGTTGGTGGCGGTGACGATGATGGTGAAGATGGTGATTTTTACGACGACAGGTGGCCAAAATGGGGTCACGGCGGAGAAGGATCTGCCATCTGGATCTACCGTGGTGATGCACGGTGTTGGTGCTTTCTTTACATGGAGAGAGCTTGCTCTCAACATGCCTTGTAAAAGTTTAGTCCCACATCAAAAATGTACCATAAGTTATCTCAACATATATACTTGGTTGTGTTGTTGAGAGATGCACATGGGGTGGTGACCCTAAGGAGAGAACCATTTGGGTGATTTTACTAGGAGGTAAGAATAAGGCTCCAAGGATTAAGCATTATTGCTTTTATCATTCTCTTGGATTAATTCCATTTGGAGCTAAGCCCCAAAGGGGCTTAGCGACTCGGACTCGGACTCGGGCTCGGGCTCGGGCTCGGGCTCGGGCTCATGGGCTCATGAGGCGTAATGTGGCATTTTGTTGGCGCACTTTGCACTTAGCACGTCAGCAGTCATGCGGCTCATATATGGCCATGCGGTCTTATGCGGCATACGGCTCATATGCGGTCTCATGCGGCTCATGTGGCTCATACGACTCATGTGGCTCATGTGGTCCATGCGGTCATGAGGCCATATGGCTCATGCGGCCAGGCTACTGCTACTGCTATCGCATGGCGGGCTTCGCTGACTGTGCAGGCTACAAGTCAGTTATGGAAAGACTGATTCAATGCGATTAATTCAGATCCACTTTTTGTGGGATTTGAATTAATTTCGTTTCCATCTTTGTGGGATTTGAATTAATTTTGTTTCCATCTTTGTAGGATTTGAATTAATTTTGTTTCCATCTTTGTAGGATTTGAATTAATTTTGTTTCCATCTTTGTGGGATTTGAATTAAGTTCGTTGCTATCTGTTTGGGATTTGATTCAATCTTTCCATAACTGAAGAGATGGCTAGGGTTTCCACCCTCTTTCTATATATACTCCCTTCTAGCCTCCTTTGTGGGAACTACGAATTTTATAAGTCAGAAGAGAGAGGGAGAGAGAGGGTGCTGCTGTCGCCATTGCAAGTCCATCCGAGGAGTCAGAACAGAGGTGACTTCGAGCGTTCCACAAGTTCTTCAACTTGCTGGTTCCTGGAAGCAATTCGTGTGGGGCGAATCTTGCTTTAAGCAACGGTGTTTTGACACCCCAGCAACTTTTCTGATTAAAATTCAGCTTGTCAACCAGTTTAATGACATAAATGCAGTCGCATTTTCTGATTATTCTCTTGAGTTGTGGCATAATAGACTAGGACATGTTCATTGTAAAAAAAATAACAAAATGTCCAGTCTAGGACTTATCTCCAAATGTGGGGGTAAGGTGGAGAAGTGTGAAGTGTGTGCTCAGACGAAGATCACAAGGAAACCCTTTCATCGGGTCAATCGAAGCACAGATCTTCTGGAGTTGATGCACTCTGATATCTGTGACTTCAAGCAATTCTCTACAAAAGCCAGGATGAAGTATTTCATAACCTTCATCGATGACTTCTCAAAGTATGCATTTGTCTACTTGCTCAAGTCTAAAGACGAAGCGTTCGAGAAGTTTAAGGAGTTCAGGGCCGAGGCTGAACGACAAACTGGACAACAACTCAAGAGGCTAAGAAGTGATCGAGGAGGAGAGTATCGGTCTCATGAATTCACATTGTTCTGCAAAGAACATGGAATCATAAACGAGACTACTGCTCCATATTCTCCTCAATCTAACAGAGTAGCGGAGAAGAAGAACAGAATGTTGACAGAAATGATGAACTCAATGCTGCTGACCGTGGGTCTTCCTAAATGCTACTGGGGAGAAGCTGCATTGACGGCCACTTTTATTCTAAATAGAGTGCCATATGTAACTTCGGACGTAACTCCTCATGAACTCTGGTTCAAAGTCAGACCAAACTTGAATGTCATTCGAGTGTGGGGGTGTCTGGCGTATGTGAAGCTCCCCGATATGAAGATTCAGAAGCTGGGGACAAGGACTACGAAGGCGATCTTCTTGGGATATGCCGAGAAGAGTGATGCTCGGAGATTTCTTGATATTGAGTCAAATCATATCATCGAATCTCGCGATGCTGAATACTTGAAGACAAGTTTGCAAAAGACAAAAATATTGTTCCTTCGGACATTCCGGAAAATGATGTAGGTGCAAATAAGACTGAAATCTCATATGGGCCAGTAGTCCAAGAAGAAGCTGTTGTTGATAAAACAACTCCTGTACCAGAACTCGCACAGCCGTCAGCAAAGCGAGCGAGGAGACCTAAAGACTTCGGAGATGACTTTGTCACCTATCATGTGGAAGCAGATCCGCTTACCTATGATGAGGCGATGAAGATCAGAGATGCTATCTTCTGGAAGGAGGCAGTGAATGACGAGTTTGACTCTATCACCTCCAATAACACATGGGTGATGGTAGATCTACCTGAAGGAGAAAAGCACATCGGATGTAAATAGATCTTCAAGAAGAAGATGAAGGCAGATGGAACTATTGACAAGTTCAAGGCCAGGCTGGTAGCCAAGGGATTTTCTTAGAAACAGGGGATAGACTACTTTGACACTATGCTCCAGTAGCTCGGATGACCACCATCAGGATGTTAATCACTATAGCAGCTATACATAATTTGGTGATACATCAGATGGATGAAAGACAGTATCACGACCCGCTACCCAAATTGTTGGGCCGGGCCGAGCCATGTCCAGCCTACGCTTAAGATAAAGTGCAGTAAGCTATTCTAGAGACAACAGGATAAGACTAAAATGTGCTAACAGTTCTATAAGTGAAGAAGAATCATAAATGCTCCAAACACAAAAGTCATCTCATATATGAATAAGTCCAAGTACAAGTCTGAAATGTAAAACTGGATACATGTCCAGTTATAAAATACGTAGTCTAATACATGACTACACTAAGTATCCCAAGTGACTACGCAAACTAGGCGAGTCTCCCCGCAGGAACATCCTCGTATGGCAAAGCCGGGTCCTCGGCAGTAACTCCATAATATGAGTCGCAGAGCAACTCCTCCTCAGTAAGGATACCTACAACGTTATCCTGTCAGGACGGGAGCAAGTACAACCTCTACAACTAAAGTACTGAACATATAATGAAAGAGATGTACAACAAGAAACATGATGTGATAAGTCTATAAAACAGGAAATACTGGAAAACATGGCCTCATGGTACAACTGGGATCACAGTATCATAGTAACATAGGGAACATGGCATATCATGGTTTAAGTGGTTCTTTTTAGAAATGACAACATATAGTTTAAAAGTTTAAAACTGTAGTATGCACGTGAATCAGTCAATAGGTAATCAGGATGTACAGCGGCACATATCAAGTTTTTCTGGCATGCACGTACGTGCACGAACGACATCGGTGTATATCCATACACAAACGCGAGATCAGAACCTACGACAAGGTTACATATAGAATATCGTCGAGCGCGGTAAATACATACGGAGAAGGGGGTCATGTTCACGTACAATACTAACAGTTTCCCCTTAACCCGTTATTTAAACATGTGAGAGATATGAGAACAGTAAAAACATGTGGAAGATACTGGAAGAAGTATAAGCATGGCAGGTACTGAAAGTAATACAACATGTGAAGACATAACTTGCTACCTCAAGGATCAGTATTTTAATAGGGTTAATACATGTTCTAGTATTAAAAGACAGTAAATGAGTTTGTAGATGTACTTGCCTGGGGTCCTGCTATCAATATGAATCAAGGCTCGGAGTGAAGCCACGGTCCTAAAGATGAGATAATAAAATAGCTAATCAGGGTGAAAAGACATACTATAATGTCTAGGTCAACTAGGGCAAACTAAGACAAACTGGGTCAGAGGTTGACTTATAGTTGACTTTGGTCAACTCGTCAACTCCGGTCAATTCTAAGTCCAATATGGGGTGACACTATATCCAAACTAACTTTCTAGGGTCTTGAAATCAATAAGAAAATCAAGTCATGAGTGCGCTACTACGAGCCACTATATCGAGCTAGGCATATATAGTAACCTGGAGTGCACCATAACAGGCCACTATCTATAATTTGGACATAGAACAATACGTGAACATAAGCATGTACCATGTATATAGAGTGTACAATCATTTTTTAACTATCCAAGGTCATCTAATCATGTTAAGAGTCTATTACAATCGAGAAAATATCAAAAACGGACAAAAACGGGCAAAAAACGGACAAAAACAGCCTAAAACAGCATAAAACAGCATACCGGCGGTATACTGCGGCATACCGGCGGTATACCGGACTAAAGACAGTAAGTTTCTGGTGCCAAAAATGGCATACCGGCGGTATACTATGGTATACCGGCGGTATACCGGTTTTTCAAACAGCAACAAATTCCAGATTTTTGCTAAAACTTGTTTCGGCCATAAAAACTTCGTTTTAAATCGAAATTCGGACTTTCAAAAGTCAAAATTGAATAGAATTGAATTTCCAACAACATGGAAGTATTAGTTTTCACAAATCAAAACATTTGATAGATCAAAACCTCAAAATACTTGAAAATCATATCTAGAAACTCAGATCTACGCAATACTGTCGATCAAAACCAAAAGTGCTATATACTAAACATGTTAACAATTTAAAGAAGCAAATTATAGGCCAATAAAACTCTAATTTACATGGAAAACAAAATAAAGTATGGTCATGCCACTTTTGAGCAAGATACACTTGCCTAGGTTAAGCTCCAAGCCTAAACTTCTAGTCCACCACCAAGAGGGGTACGAAACCACACTCTAGACCTCAAGGCCAAGCTCCTAGCAAAGCTCCAAGGGAAGAGAAAGGAAGAAGAAATGAAGAGAGAGTGAAGAGAATGAAAAGGGAGAGGAGAGAGCAAGTGAAAGGGTTTATATAGAAGGGAGAATTAATCTTAGCCGTCGGATCGTGATCCATGTCAAAATCTAAGTCAATCATGGCCATTCAAACAAAACCAAATGTCCATTGGGTAATAGGGTGCTTCTACACTATTCATGAAAATATCTAAACACTATTCATCAAAATATCCAAAACACTATTCATCAAAATATCTAAAATCGAAAATATCTAAAATGTAGAAAATCTGTCTGGACGGTATGTCGTCGGTATACTCCGGTATACTGACGGTATACTGGCCAAGGAAAAATCTATAAGTTAGGAAAATTTTCAAGGCATTACGAAAACCAAGAAAATACGAAATATGCTACAAAATACGTATTTAAATTAATTGTTATTGAAAATTATAAAAACTATTTTTTTTTAAAATCTAGGGGCTTACAGACAGCATTCCTGAATGGGGAGCTGACCGAAGAGATTTACATGCAACAGCCAGATGGATTTGTCGTCAAAGGTCTTGAAGACATAGTCTACAAGTTGGTGAAATCATTGTATGGTTTGAAGCAAGCTCCCAAGATGTGGCATGAGAAGTTTGACAAAGTTATTAGGTCAAACGGCTACAGAGTCAGCGAGACGGACAAATATGTTTACACAAAGTTTGCTGATGGAAGAGGAGTCATCGTTTGTCTGTACGTAGACGACATGCTAATCCTTGGGACGGATATAGTCTGTGTCACGGAGACAAAGAAGTTCCTCTCAGCCAAGTTCAATATGAAGGACTTGGGGGATGCAGATGTCATCTTGGGCATAAAGATCATCCGGACAGACGCTGGAGTAGCACTATCACAATCTCACTACACTGAGAAGATGCTCACACGCTATGGGTATAAGGATCTTCCAGGGATCGATAATCCATACAGGTGTGATCAGAAGCTGAAGCCAAACTCGAGGGAAAGCGTCAGGCAACTGGAGTATTTTAGCATTATCGGAAGTTTGATGTACGCAACCACCGCCACAAGGCCTGACATAGCTTTCGCCGTGGGAATGTTGAGTCGGTTCACAAACAACCCAGGGATTGAGCACTGAAAAGCTGTGAAGCGGGTGATGAGATATCTCAAGAAGACTCAGACATATGCACTGCACTACAACGGGTATCCGACAGTAGTGGAAGGCTTCAGTGATGCTAGCTGGTGTTCAGAGGTAGAAAGCGAGAGATCCACAGGTGGATATATCTTTTTCTTGGGTGGAGCTGCTATATCATGGAAGTCGAAGAAGCAGACTATACTCTCTCGCTCCTCCATGGAATCTGAATTCTATGTACTTGAAACTACAGCAGATGAAGCAGAATGGCTTTGGGAGCTCATGTATGATCTTTCAGTGGTTGGGGCTCAGATACCGGTGATACCGATATACTGTGACAACCAGGCGACTGCCACGGTGGCATCAAATGACCTCTTCAATGGAAAGAAAAGAATTATGCGGTTGAAGCACAGGGCAGTACACGATCTTATCAAAAGAGGTATAATTACAGTGATTGATGTTCGGAGTCACTGACTGGTAGAGGTGTAATTGCAGTGATTGATGTTCGGAGTCAGAAGAACCTGGTAGATTCGTTCACAAAGGGCCTCAAGCGCCAGTTGGTCGATGACACAGCTTATAAAATAGGCTTGAAGGCATTCTGATAGTGTATCTTTGTAATCCTACCATAAAGTTTTATGCTATTAGTTCAAAGAGAAATCTACTAGGCATCTAAATTTTAGTTCAAAGGAGGATCACTGACTAGGAAACTATCAGGTAATAGTGGGTACTTGTTCTCTGGAATATGGAAAGGATACGGACCCATAACTACTGTTGTCTACTATGTACTTTCTGCAGAAAAAGTAGATCCTGTGGAAGGTTGGCTTAAACGCCTTAATGAGTTCTCAAGCAGAGTGAATGCCTGGTGTGCTTTACAGGAAGCACGATAGAGCAGCACTACAAGGAGTGAAACTCCATGCTACAGTGGGGTGACTCCACCATGAGGTTCCCAGGTCTGGGGTAATGCCTCGGCTTTGCAAGCCAAGTCATAGCGGCGTAGCACCGCAAATAGACAGGTAGCCTAATGCTGTATAACGTAATTAAAGAGTTGTAGACAACACTACAAAGGGGAGGATGGCCCCATGTTACAGTGGCACGACACCACGATGAGGTACCCAGGTAGGGGTAAAGCCTCGGCCTTACAAGCCATGTCGTTGCGGTGTAACACTGCAAGGAAGCCTTAGGCTTCATGCTGAGTAGATTGGCACTACAAAGAGGCTGAGACCTCATGCTACAGTAGTATGACACTACGATAAGGTTCCCTGGTAGGGGTAATGCCTCAGTTTCAGGCCACGTCATAGCGGCGTAGCACCGCAAGGAAGCGCAAGGCTTCATGCCATGTCTCTTTAATAAAGAACTCACCTATAGTGTATGGAAATAGATATCAGGCCGTCTCTTGAGGGTAAACTTATAGACGCCCAAAATTATACACTAAAACCAGGCTGGCACAGGGCCTTTAAAGTGCAGCCAGAAGAACATGTAACTACACTTTATGAGTGGGAAGAATTACAATTGTGGTAGAGAATTCAAGGCGTAGTCCATTCTTGTATCACATTGTTATTTAACCCATACGGGAAGATTCAAGTCGTCAGCGACATCTATCCTAATGCAAAATGGACAGTTACTGTGGAGAACGCTCAACCGTGGACACATATATATGTTATGATATGTGGGGGATTGTTGGTGCTTTCTTTACATGGAGAGAGCTTGCTCTCAACATGCATTGTAAAAGTTTAGTCCCACATCGGAAATGCACCATGAGTTATCTCAACATATATACTTGGTTGTGTTGTTGAGAGATGCACATGGGGTGGTGACCCTAAGGAGGAAACCATGTGGGTGATTTTACTAGAAGGCAAGAATAAGGCTCCAAGGATTAAGCATTAATGCTTTTGTCATTCTCTTGGATTAATTCCATTTGGAGCTAAGCCCCAAAGGGGCTTAGCGACTCAGACTCGGACTCGGGCTCGGGCTCATGGGCTCGTGAGGCGTAATGTGGCGTTTAGTTGGCGCACTTTGCACTTAGCACGTCAGCAGTCATACGGCTCATGCGGCCATGGGGCCATATGGCACATACGGTCAGGCTACTACTGCTGCTGCCGCATGGAGGGCTCCGCTAACTGTGTAGGCTATAAGTCAGTTATAGAAAGACTGATTCAATGCGATTAATTCTGATCCACTTTTTGTGGGATTTGAATTAATTTTGTTTCCATCTTTGTGGGATTTGAATTAATTTCGTTTCCATCTTTGTGGGATTTGAATTAATTTCGTTTCCATCTTTGTGGGATTTGAATTAATTATGTTTCCATCTTTGTGGGATTTGAATTAATTTCGTTTCCATCTTTGTGGGATTTGAATTAAGTTCGTTGCTATCTTTGTGGGATTTGATTCAATCTTTCCATAACTGAAGAGACGGCTAGGGTTTCCACCCTCTCTCTATATATACTCTCTTCTGGCCTTCTTTGTGGGAACTATAAATTTTATAAGTCAGAAAAGAGAGAGAGAGAGAGAGAGAGAGAGAGAGAGAGAGGGTGCTGCTGCTGCCATTGCAAGTCCATCCGAGGAGTCAGAACAGAGGTGACTTCGAGCGTTTCACAAGTTCTTCAACTTGCTGGTTCCTGGAAGTAATTCGTGTGGGGCAAATCTTGCTTTGAGCAACGGTGTTTTGATACCCCAGCAACTTTTTTTATCTCATCTTTCTCTAGATTATTGTAACTCATTCTGTCCCAATTGCAACACGTTTACAAGGAAGAACGAGAGATCTTCTCTTCTCTATTTCCCTCCTTCATATTGTAATCTGGCTATTTGGTTTTTTATATCATCGTAGATCTTGAGTTTGATCACTGCAAAGTTTTGTGTGACTCTCAGATCTCGATTGCATTAGTTTTTTCATCTTTGATCAAGGCCCGGGACTAACATACGATAACAGAGGTATTTGGTAGGAATAGAAAGAAGCGAGGAGAAGATTGGAGGAGCGTGTCGACGAGGTGGCAACAAGGACAGTGGTGGCTCGGGAGAGTCGAGGGTTGGAGGGGACAGGTGGTCAATTGGTCGTGAAAGCGGGGTGACATCGAGCAGGGGAAAGAGGAAGAGAAGGGTGGAGAAAGGAGAAGCAGAGGCCGTAGTACGGCAGTGCAACAACGGCTATACGGGGATCAGTCGTCGGCAAAAGCTGCCGCACGCAGTGGTTCGATCGCTGGGTGCCGGGCATGGGTCGGTTGTAGTGGTGGTGCCGACTTGGTGGTGACTGCCCGGGGAGGAGGCTGTGGCGGTATGTGGGTAGGGACCAATGATGTGATCAGGTGGTCACGGCAGGGAATTGTCGGGGTGGTGAGGGGATGTAGTTGCAGGGAAGTCAAGGTGGTCGGTTTGAAGTTGACAATGGCTTTGGTTTCGAATTTTCTTATATTATGTAGGAGAATGAAGCAAGTTTTAGTTATGAGAAAAATAAAAGGAAAACCTCCTTAAATAGATGGAGGCTTCCTTACCCTTTACCCGATGAAATCAAAATCCACATATTATATCTCTTCCGTAATTTAAACTCCATATAATTATTTAAGACATAATAAATCTAATCTAAATATGTTATTTGATAATGATAATAATTCAAAGTAATACATAATATTTATCAAGCAATTTAAATAATATAAACTTAAATAATTGGCAACCTTTTATTGGTAAAATAATAATTTTAAAACTAATTTAATACAATCTTAATTCAATAATGAATCATACTAATAATTTGAAATAATGTCCAGTATTATCAACGTAATTTTAATAATATTTGTTACTAACAAAATTATTTAAAGTATGTCCATATTAAATCAAAATCTTATTTGAAATTAATTTGTTTATTGTTCAGAACACTTATGATGTTTTAGAAACATTTTTGAAACCAAATCATTTGATAGACCAAAATAATAACCAAATTTCTTCTCAAGGTTTAAATCAGATAAATTTCAAATCCGATAAATTTTAAATTAATTAAAATCAATCCATAAATTAATACCAGATATTAGTAATAGTATTTAAAAATATATTTAGCAAAATCCAACTTTAATATTTGATAAGAATAAGACTTTAAAATAATACTTTAAGATAATATTTTGAAATAATACTCATTATTATAATATTTGAAACATATTTTTATAACTCAAATCTTAAAATGATTAAAATAAACCAAATAATTGTACAAATATATTATCATAATTATCAAATAACTTTTAAAATATTTTCCCTATAATTATCAAACAAATATATATTTTATTAGTAGAAGACTAAATCAAATCTATTTGGTAACAAAATAAGTTTAATAATAATTAATATTATCAAAATACTTCAGACAATATTTTACAATTTCCAAAAATCTAATTTAACAATTGTTTGACAAATCTCGTTGTCGTCCAATATATCTTTTATAGAATAAAGAAATTCAATCTCTACTAGAAAATATTTAAACTCAAAGTAAAATAAACTAAAATAAAATTTTGAAAATTCGGGAAGAGGGGTTACATTGGCTATGGGATTTGATCCCCAATGGGTTAATCGAATTCATGAGTAAATTACAACGTCTACATTCTCTATATTAATAAAAGGGCAACCTCATAGTTTTAGAGGTTTACAACAGGGGGATCCAATATTGCCATACATGTTCACTATGGTTATGGAATATTTCTTTTGTATGATGAATGTCGAGATTCACCGAAGATCCATTATTCTGATATATAAAAAGGTTAGGCCAATAATATCGCATATGATATATGCTGATGATCTTCTAGTCTTCTTGCTTCCTTCTAACAGAGGATTACATGCACTGGTTCGGATTATGCATGAGTTAGGGCAAATGTCGGGCTTACAGCTGAATAGGGAAAAAGCACAATTTACTTTAACACGTATTATACACGCCAGCAGGAGCGTCACAATTTACTTTCGTTGGTGGACTATGTCCACAGAAGGATCGAAGGATGACAGGCGCAAAATCTATCGTTTAGAGATTGCATCGAACTAGTCAGATCGGTTATATCGGCTATTTGTCACGCCCAAGTCCCAAAAGTTATGGGACAAGCACGTGACACGACCAGCCTTAATACAATCATCTAAACAAGCTCATAACAAAAGTAAAGCTTGTAAAAGTAGGCTATACAGCTGAAGATGACATCATAAAATGTAAAATATGAAAGAACGATAAAAGTACCACTAGAGATACCTAAATCCTGGAGATGCAATCGTCCACAAATCTACTATTTTATTCTAGCGGTCTCAGCAATTACCTGGAGAGATCACCAGGTCCTCAAAGGACTAACAAGATACATATAAACATACCTTTTATAACAGTAAATAATATTCATGGAAAGACAAGACTAGAACATCAAATAACAACTAGTACAAGAAGAACATAATCTAGAATGAACCCTACAAGGATAACATGTCATAATGATAACATGTCATATGATCAGTAAGGACTCAATATACCATAACACCATAGGATTCTCCTAGTATGGCCAATTTCAATATCGTAACGCCATGAGATGCTCCCGATCTCGAGACAAAAGATAAGTCTCTACTACCGTAATATCATGGGACACTCTCAGTGCTAGAGATAGAACAACAAGTCGATAACATGTCTCTAATACCGTAATGCCATGGGACACTCCTGGTCATAGAGATAAAACAAACAGTAACACACGGGTCAAGTCAAGTCAAACTCAAGGGCAAAGGTAGAAGACTAATCAATATCGTCACCATACACACATAAAACAAACGGTGACACATGAATAAAATAATAAGGAACATGCACGTAAAATAAGAAAAATAGCAATAACATAAACATAAACACCAGGTAATCAAGTATGATTGAAAAGATAGCAGTATAGAAATGCATAAAAATACTGTATAATTTGGGAAGGTATACTTGTAAACCCCCTAAATTTTCACTATGATTTTAAAATTTATTTATTTTGGTATTGGTTTTATTTTTGGTATCGTATGTCGAGTGCGAATGCATAAAAATACGAACTATTTGTTTATTCGTATACAAAATATTTTTATTGTTTTTCTTATAAATATAGGAATAGATATTTTGTTTCAATATATAGTATAAGGTAGATACTTTTACTTGCTTAAAGTTATAAAATTTATCGCAATTTCCAAAAGTTTATTTATTTTATTTATTATGAGGAGCTATTTTATTTGTAAAAGTATAAGTGATAATTTAGAAAAATTTGTATTCTATCGCATGCGAAGTACATGAAATTAAATTCATGTATATTTTAATTTTTAAAAACTAATTACAGTTATTTTATTTATTTGAAAAAATGTATTTAAAATATTTAAATATTTTTTGTTTTAAATTAAAAAAGATTTTTGAATTTATTTGTGGTAATTTAAATTATGATTTGATTTTAGTGATTTGATTTAATTAAGCCTAATTTAAAGATGGAATTTATCTATATTTAATTTGGATTTGGATTTATCTAGATTTAAATTTGATTCAGATTTGGATTTGATTGAATTGGTTGTGAATCGATTTAAATTAAATGTGTGACCTATCTATGGTGATTTAATTTTCCTACTCCTTATCTAATTAGGAGTCTTTGCCTCCTATAAAAGAAGAGATTCCTTGCTTTTTTTCCCATAAAATTTCATAACCCAAAATTTCCATCCAAATTGTGAGTGTATCGTGTCTGTGTCCAACTCTTTCCCGTGTCAACCGTGACGGCCTCGGGTCCGACCCTGGATGTCTTTCTACTATCTCATGCCCGTATTACATGTATAATTCTTCCCAATCTCGTATCCGATACCCCGGACACGGTTTCACCCACAAAAACCTAATCCTCGACTCAGGCTTTTCATATCTGAACACCAGGACACGAGTACAGTTTCTGACATAAACCCTAACACTAATCTAATTTGGCCAACGACCTTGGCCACAACAACTCCTTCCACTGGTCGCCTCGGTGAGCAAGAGGCTAGCCGCACGAAGTCTGGCCAACCCATCATCACAGCCTTACCCTAAGTCGCCTCCTCGTCGAGCCGGTCTCGAACCACCAGCCTTACCGTCACCATTCACATCATCCAACACCGCTGCCGCCTACCACTATCATCGAGTGGCGCCGCCACCCCTCAAATTCTGGCGCCGACAGCCACATGGTGATTCTCCACCGCCTTCTTCTGGCAACCCCAGGTCACCGGCCACCCTCCTCAGCCAAATGCCTCACAACCACTAACCTCGTCCGCACGGCCCCCATGCCCGACCCCCACAGGCCGTCGCCAACACTTCCGAACACCAAAAATAAAAATAGAAATGTAAGCCCCCTAATTTTTGGGCTTTAATTTTAATTATTTTATATGGATATTTTAAATATTAAAGTCAATAATGAATAAGTTATTATTTTATCCTAGCTTTGATTTTTGAAGCATAACAAATATGTTTTCTTGAATCCAATTCTATAATTGAATTCTAGACTCGTCCACCTTCAGTTTGACATATCATGTCCCATTCAAATTTGTTCCCCAATATTCTTTTGGCTTCACATAGTTTCGGGTCAACCTAGACTATTTGATCATTTATCATAATCTAGGCCCAACTTCCAATTTGATTTTGGGACTTGACATAGATTGAAACTGTATGACCCAATATATGGTTTTGATTCATTTTGAGTCTACAATGCATATAATTAGGGTGTACAATCCAATCGAGTTTCCATGTACTACTTATTTACAAATGGCACATGAGACTCATTAAATTGATTTTCGGGTCCAATTTGACTAGTAATGCTACTCGGACCATAACCTAGTCAACCTTATTAGTTAAAGCCTAACTAGGAGTACCAAAACCAAGTATACATATATTAAAGGAATTTAAGAGGTTTAATTGCAGCCATATGCAAAATTCCCTTATATATTTGGCTTGGTCAAACATCTAACCAAAATAGGAAACCTATTAATAATAGTATGATTTGGAGAACCAAATCATATTCAAATTAGATCAAACCAAAGCCCATGCCCTAATAATATAAATACCAACCAAACCATAACCTATTCCCCTTTTTTCATTACCGCCAACACCCCACGTAGCCCCTACTTGCATGCGGCCACAACCCCCAAACCCGAAACCCTAGCCGACCCATTTCTTCACAAAATCTGATTTCTCCTTGACTTCTATGCCAAGCACCACCACTCTTACAATCCTCTCAACGTCCTCTTCCACCCAAGTAACTGTAGGAGCAATCTTCCGGCCGTTAGAGAGGTGCACGTCGTGCTATTTGGGCCGAAACTCTGTAGAATCGAAGTCTGAAACATCACAACAGGTTAGTCAAATTGTAGATAATGTTTTACCCACTTTTTATCATCCGTTTCTCTCCAAAATAAATCTAAGAGTTAGATTTGTGTGTTACTCCAACCCCTGATTGCTGGATCCCCCAATTCCAAGCATTTTGCCTGTGGTGTCAATTCTACGACAGGATATCTAGAACCGACAAATTCTATTGTAGGCTACTTTTTGCCAATCTAAGGTCACTTTTCAACCTTTTTATATTTTTATTCACAATCTAGATATCGATACCTTTCTGAAGCATATCTAAAAATTAGGTTTTGCATCCGTTTACTATTTTTAAAAATTCATGACATTTGCCGTGTCACCGAACTCTGAACAATTCTATTTTCCTTGTGTCCAAAAGTGTCAAAACTCCACGAATCCATATTAAAATTCACGTTGTGCAAGGTTTATCATTATAAATACAATTTTAACTAATTTATGGAATTTTTATATAATTTATTAATTTTATTTTATCATTGTTTCGGAACTAAATTAATGGATCGAATTGAGAAAGTCATATGTGGCAATGATATAAGACCTCTTGTGAAAGGATTTTCCTATTGAAAATATCATTATAGCAATATATAAATATTTATGATAAATTCCAAAATTTAAATATATTATTTTTTTATAATTATAAAGTATTTACGAGAGGATTTGGTACCTTATGTACTTATATAATAGATGCAGTATCGTAACAACGTTATGGCAACTAGGAGGCGTAGATACTTATATAATAGATGCAGTATCGTGTGGCCCATTGTTTAGTAACCTTTATCTTTGTAGTAGAGTCAGGAATTATCACTGTCGAGAAGTGATTGTCCTTGGTTCCACGACACAGGTACTGGGGACAATATCCCGTTGAGGTGCTAGTGAGCCTTAGTGGAAGGGGTCTGGTATTCTAGAAAAGTATCTCACTTGCATAGCACATAGACGGATACAATAGATTGCCTTAGTTCATATTTTTATGACTGTACCTTAGCATGTATATTATGCACCTTGCTAGTCCCCTGAGGACCTGGCTATTTTCCATGCTTAGATGAAGCTGAAGACTATCCAGAGGTTTACGGTTCAGGAGCTGAGACCGGAGGCGTACCGGCACAGGAGGACGAGATAGTGCCAGAGGATTTCTCGTGATCATGTTACCTTCATATTTAGTCTTGCTATATTATTTCCTTTTCTTTTCATCAGACTCGTAGTTGATTTGTACTTTGTTTCTATCTCTATGGTTTCGGGATGTTTTACCCATACAGTCTTCATTACTTTCATTGCTGGATATTTGAGACATTTTCTTATTTATTCTTGATCACTTTGTGGACTCTATAAATGTCATTAGATGTATATACCTGTGGACGGTGTTATATTTTTGGATTTTATCATGATTTACAGCTTAAGTATTTCGCTAACGGGCTTGTTGTGTAACTTGGCCCATTAGTGAAGTGCTGCTGGCATGTATTCGTATTCCTGGTCCTATGTATTTTGGGACTGGGGCGTTACATATTTTTGTGGTGGTCCATGCAGGTCCAATGTTAATCATTTCGGTTATGTTACTGTACTGACATGAGCCTGCAATTAGAATAGGAAAGACCCATAGGATCACATCCACATGCTTGATACCTTCCTTGACTTCATTTTAAACTCTCACTTGACTGCTTGATTTGCATCCAACTTGATTCTGTTCTACCATAATCCTTATTTATTTGTGCTAATAAGATGAATCTTCATAGTGTACGTATCTTCCCCTTACTATTACATCAGGAAGGGCACAGACATTAGAAGTCATAAGTACAGGTGGAGTCTTCATGAATTGTGAGATGTCATAGTGATATCTATACTATGAGCCCGCAATAAATTGAGGAATAGGAATTGAGGATACATCCACAAACAAGATTATAGACTTCTCTCAGACTCTTCAGCATGAATGTTTCCATGTGATCTTCTTTTTCAACATGATTGCTTTTGTGTTCTTCCCTACTCGAGATTTGACTAAATCCTTCCATGTTGACTTCTTGAGTAATTCTTTCCGTTCTTTTTGTGCCAAGTTGTTAGAAAGTGTCTTATGGATTGGTCCAAGAAAAAGTTTGAGAAATAATATTTAACCTTGTATTACAGAATCAAAGTTTTATAACCAGAGAAATACTGGCGAGGCAGGACTTCAGATAAACAGCATCATGGTTACATATGTTTCTCAAATTCTACTTGACCAATATCCTATGCATGTTGATCTCTTTCCCTGTATTTTCATAAAAAGTTAATTCAGAAATATTTTATGGATTTGGACAAGATAAGCTCAAGAACTTGTATTACCTAGCATAACAGATGTGCACTGCAGCCATCTGTCATAGTATGGAACAAAAAAGTTATTTGCAGCCAGATGCATACTGGCGTGGCAGTAACTTCACGTGACATAATCACGGAGATATATGGTTCTCGAGTCTTACCTAGATTACGTTCTATGCATCTTGTTTTGCCTCACATCGTTCTTAGAAATAGTTTAACAAATCCTCCTGCTTTGCTTGACTATACCATTGTTTGAAATTGGTATATAGGTTTGTTTGACCCTGCCTTAGGATTCTGTTACCTTCTATTTATTAAACGACTAAAATAGTTAAAACCTTATAGTTATATTATAGAATATAATTAAGCTAGATATTGGTGTGATTGTGATGTCGGATAGCTAGAAATGGGTATGTTTCTTAGGGATGGATCCTAGTGAGATTATGAGTCGAGTATAAATGCCAGGATATCGAATGCGTAGAGACCATTAAGAGGAATTGCTAGGAGTGATCTAACGGGTATCATTGAATAGGTTGATAATACTGTACCCATGATAGAATGAGTTGTATTGGGAGTATTGAAGAAGGGGAAGCGATATGCCAAGATTAATAAGTGCAAATTTTGCCTTGATAAAGTTACTTTTCTGGGACACATTATCTCGGGAGAAGGACTTTCAGTTGATCCGAAAAAGATAGCAACCGTGGAGTATTGGCCGACACTGACATCTGTTGCAGAGGTTAGAAGCTTTCTCAAACTTGTCAGGTATTACCGCAGGTTCGTAGAGAATTTCTTACGGATTACAGAGACGATGACATAATTGACCCATAAGGATCAGGAGTTCTAGTAGGCATGAGACTGTAAGAAGGCTTTTGAGGAACTGAAGAAGATGTTGACCTCCGTATCTATTTTGACACTTTTTTTGGATCAGAAGGATTCGTTGTAAATAGTGATACATCAGGTAGTGGACTTGAATGTGTATTTATGCAACACGGAAAGGTCATAGCCTATATGTTCCGAATGGAGAGTTGAGGCAAGAGTTGAGGGATGAAACACACAACTTTATTTATTCTATTCATCTCGGAAGTACTAAGATGTATCAAGATTTGAAGTAGAACTATTGGTGGCATGGTATTAAGAGGAAGATTGCATGCTTTGTAACAAAGTGCTTGGTCTGTCAACAGGTGAAGGAAGAACATCAGAGAACCACAGGTATGTTGCAGCCGCTTCCCATCCCTGAGTGAAAGTGGGAGCATATTACCATGGATTTCGTCACCAAATTTTCAAGGAGTCCTAGTTGGAAGGATGCAGTTTGGATGATTGTGGATGGACTCACAAAGTCGGCACATTTCCTGACGTTCAAAGTGGGTCAGTCCATCGAGATGTTAGCTGAGTTGTACATGAGGCAAATTATAAAACTTCATGGGGTACCAGTTAGTAGAATCTCAGACAGGGATTCTAGATTCACCTCATATTTTTGGAGGAGTATGCAGGAGAGCTTGGGTACGAGTCTCCAGTTCAGTACTTCGTATCATCCACAGACGGATGGTCAGTCGGAGCGCATTATTAAGACCCTAGAAGGCATGTTGAGGGCATGATTATTGGACTTTGGAGGTTCTTGGGAAGACCACTTGCACTTGGTAGAATTCTCCTACAATAACAGTTACCAAGATAGTATACAAATGGCACCATATGAAGCATTATATAGGAGGAAGTGTAGATCACCCATATGTTGGAGCGACGTGGGAGAGCGACAGATACTTGGACCAGAGCTTGTGACGCAGACAGTCAAAAAAGTAAAGCGGATTCAGAGTAATCTTAAGGCAGCTCAAGACGACAGAAGCATTGGGCCGATACGCATCGTCGACCACTGGAATTTAAGAAGGAAGAGCATGTATTTTTGAAGATCTTACCGACGCGGGGCACCATTAGATTCGGGAGTCGAGAAAAGTTGAGTCCAAGGTTTATAGGACCGTTCGATATCATTGAGTGTGTAGGAGAGGTGGCATACTATCTTGTATTACCCCCATCACTAGAGGGAGTGCATGATGTATTTCATGTCTCACGGCTGAGGAGGTATGTGACTGATCCAGGTCATGTGGTCGATCACTCTGAGATCACGGTGGGACCTAGTTTATCATACGAGGAGCAGCCGGTAGGTATCTTGGATATGAGTGAGAAGGCGCTTAGAGGAAAGACTATTAGACTGGTTCGAGTTGCATAGAGGTACCATTCTCCGGAAGAATCAACTTGGGAGCGTAAAGATTCTATGTATGAGCAATATCCCTACTTATTCGTAGATGCCAGTAAGTCTTAGCCTAATTATTCATATGATAAGATTTTTCTGTATAATTGTGTTATTTTTAATTTTGAGGACAAAATTTTCTAAGGTGGGTAGGTTGTAAGCCCCCTAATTTTTGGATTTTATTTTTAATTATTTTATATGGATATTTTAAATATTAAAGTCAATAATGACTATATTAGTAGTTTACTGTAGCTTTGATTTTTGAAGCACAACAAATATTGTTTTCTTGAATCCAATTCTATAATTGAATTCTAGACTCGTCCACCTTCAGTTTTATATATCATGTCCCATTTAAATTTGTTCTCCAATATTCTTTGGGCTTCACATAATTTCGGGTCAACTTAGACCATTTGATCATTTATCGTAATTCTAGGCCCAACTTACAATTTGATTTTAGGACTTGACATAGATCAAAACCATATGACCCAATATATGGTTTTGATCCATTTTGAGTCTACAATGCACATATCTAGGGTGTACCATCCAATCGAGTTCCATGTGCTACTTATTTACAAATGGCACATGAGACTCATTAAATTGATTTTCGGGTCCAATTTGACTAGTATTGCTACTCGGACCATAACCTAGTCAATCCTATTAGTTAGAGCCTAACTAGGAGTACCAAAACCAAGTATAAATATATTGAGGGAATTTTAGAGGTTTATGTAATATTCCTTTATATATTTGTCTTGGTCAAACATCTAACCAAAATAGGAAATCTATTAATAATAGTATGATTTGGAGAACCAAATCATATCCAAATTAGATCAAACCAAAGCCCATGCCCTAATAATATAAATACCAACCAAACCCTAACCTATTCCCCTCTATTTATAACCGCTAATACCCCACGTAGCCCCTACTTGCATGCGGCCACAGCCCCAAACCCGAAACCCTAGCCAACCCCCTTTCTTCACAAAATTTGATTTCTCCTCGACTTCCGTACCAAGCACCACCACTCTCACAACCCTCTCAATCTCCTCTTCCACCCTAGAAACTGTAGGAGTAACCTTGCGGCCGTTAGAGAGGTACACGACGCGCTACTTTGATCGAAACTCCGTCGAATCAAAGTCTGAAATGTCACATCAGGTTAGTCAACTTGTAGATGATGTGTCACCCAACTTTTCTCATCCGTTTCTTCTAAAACTAAATTTGAGAGTTACCTTTATGTGTCTACTCCAACCCTTGATTGCCTAATCCCCCAGTTCCAAGTGGTTTGCCCGTGGCGTCAATTCTATAACAGGATATCCAGAACCGATAAATTCTGTTGCGGGCCATATTTTTCCTATATAAGATCTGTTTATAACCTTTCTATATTTTTATTCAAAATTTAGACATCGATATCTTTCCGACACATATCTAAAAGTTAGGTTTCACATACGTTTACTATTTCTAAAAATTCATGACATTTGCTGTGTCACCGAACTCCAAAATTTTTGTTTTTCTTGTGTCAAAAAGTGTCAAAACTCCATGAATCCATATTAAAATTCATGTTGTGAAAGGTTTATCATTATAAATACTATTTGAACTATTTTTTGTAATTTTTATAGAATTTATTTATTTTATTTTATCATTATTTCGAAACTAAATTAATGGGTCGAATTGAGGAAGTCATATGTGGCATTGATATAAGACCTCTTGTGAAAGGATTTCCCTATTGAAAATATCATTATAGCAATATATAAATATTTATAGATAAATTCTAGAATTTAAATATATTATTTTGTTATAATTATAAAGTATTTACGAGAGGATTTGGTACCTTATGTACTTATATAATAGATGCAGTGTCATAACAACGTTATGGCAACTAGGAGGCGTAGATACTCATATAATTTATATTTAGTATGTTGATATAGAATATCAAATATAATATATTATTATGGGTGATCTTGGGAGGATCGACAAGGACACCGGAGTTGGTAAGGCCTACCCGCAAACAGCAGTTACAGACAAGCGTGCCTTGCCTTCGTTACAGATTATTATTTTCTGTTTTGTTGTTCTTTTTTTACTAGCATTTCATGACGTAGGATGTTGATACTTAGTGTCTGTTTATAGATGGGTTCCGATGTCTTGATAGTGACATCGAGTATTGACATTTGGCATTACGTACATGCTGATGTGTCCATTGACACGATTGACTACAGGACACCGACACATTCATGATGCAAGATTTACATGACTATTCATGGTATCGACCTCGTGTTAGCATTCTAAATTTCTTTATCAGTATTGCTTTTAATTTCGAGGTGACTGTACAGACTTGACATTACTAGATTCTAGACATGGGGATTGGGGAGAACTTGACTACAATATCAGACCTATTATCGTGTGGCCCGTTGTTTAGTGACCTTTATCTCTGTAGCAGAGTAAGGGATTATCACTGTCGAGAATTGATTGTTCTTGGTGCCACGACACAGATACCGGGGACAATATCCCGCTGAGGTGCTAGTAAGTCTTAATGGAAGGGGTTTGGTATTCTAGAAAAGTATCTCACTTGAATATCACATAGACGGATACAGTAGATTGCCTTAGTTTATATTTTTATATCTGTACCTTGGCATGTATATTATGCACCTTGCTAGTCCCATGAGGACCTGGCTATTTCTCAGGCTTAGATGAAGCTGAAGACTATCCGGAGGTTTACGGTTCAGGAGCTGAGACCGGAGGCGTGCCAGCACAGGAGAACGAGATAGAACCAGAGAATTTCTCATGATCATGTTACCTTCATATTTAGTCTTGCTACATTATTTTCTCTTTTTTTCATCTGACTCGTAGTTGATTTGTATTTTGTTTCTATCTCTGTGGTTTCAGGATATTTTATCCGCACAGACTTCATTACTTTTATTGCTGGATATTTGAGATATTTCCTTATTTATTCTTGACTTCTTTGTGGACTCTGTGGATGTGATTAGATGTATATACCTGTAGGCAGTGTTGTATTTCTGGGTGTTATTATGATTTATAGCTTAAGTATTTTGCTAATGGGCTTGTTGTGTAGCTTGGCCCATTAGTGAAGTGCTGCTGGAATATATTTGTATTCTTGGTCCTACGTATTTTGGGACTGGGATATTACAAGAAAGCCCTCCTCACCTCCATGCCGCGTCGAGCCCTCTATAACTAGCCCATGTCCTCGCCTCTCACCTTGTCGTTCGGTGAGCCCCGCCCTAACGTCCAGCAGCAGCGTCCAGATCCGGAGAGATCCGCCATTCTCCTCGTCATGTTGAGCGCACTTAGCCTCTCGTCGACGCGTGCCCGCCACTTCGATCTGCGGGATCTCCTCCTCCGACTACCTCCTTGCCTCTATGTGCTAACTCTGCCGAGATCCCACGGTGAGTCCCCTCTCCGAACCCCTCTCTCTCTCTCTTTGCTCTCCTTCATTCGTTTCCCTCAGATCCCTCTTAATGTAAGAGGAATTGGTATAAGATGTAATATCTATATAACAAGCACTCGCTCTGATACCAATTGTAGGCAATTAGAATTAGAGGTTAACAATTGATAATAAGGATCTACTCTAAGGATGTTAATCCAGATAAAAGAGTCCTTGATCCGATAACAATTGTAGGAGCAATTGGTATGATCAAGCAAGACCTATATAAAGAGAACCTGCTTTGATACCAATTGTAGGATCGTTGAGCACTTCTAGTGGTGGGTGAATAGAGTGCGTGTGTGCAGCGAAATAATAATCACCACTTAAAAATATTTATGGTAGTGACTAAACAAATATGGAGCACGCAATATATAAGTAAATGCGTAAAGTAAATGAGTTGAGAAGTGCAAACGCAAACACCAAAGTTTATACTGGTTTTTCTCTGAGAGGACTAGTCCAGTCTCGAGTACTCAACCCGATATTGAATCCACTATTTGAAATAGAGATTACACCACGCGTTTTGCTCCGAAGAACACGTCAACTTCACTACCGTCGTATTTTTATCCAAAGCCCACAAACAAACTTTAACACCATCGTGTTTTAATCCGAAGCTCACGAACAAACTTTAACACCTTTCTGAAGAAAGCTTTTATACTCTGAGCTTGTACAACTAAAATACTACTAATCAAAAACTATCGATACTTAGAAGAATAGGAGTTATCTTGGGAATAGGAAGATTTAAAGCTCTTGGTAAACAGGAAGACTTTAGAATATATAGAGAAGATGAAGAAGGATCGAGTGTTTAGAAATGACAAAATCTTCTCTATTTATATGAATTTTTAAGACAGAGTTCGGGTAGAACTCGGTAGGGTTAACGTTCATAATTTTGAACGTTGCAGATCTAAAGGAGTAGGAATTTGCTGCTGACCAAAAAAAATTCAAGTGGACCGAGTTCGGACCGAGTTCGGGCAGAACTCTAGTCGAGTTCGATTCCTTTGGTTCTGGCTCAACCTAAGTTGGTTTTTGGTTCAATTGGGTTTGGTTAGGTTTAAGGAATAAATCAAGATAGGTTGAAATAGACTTTTAATTGCCAGTGATCCCGACTCACAAATAATAGACTCAATAAATAGAAAAATACAGAATAAATATGAAAACCAATAGCCCATATGATGACTCATTTTCTTGACATTGAAGAAGCATTTTTTCTTGACGACAATCGTCCAAAGATAGACAAATCTGGAAATCTGAATACCTTTCGGGGGAACCCCCGATGCGAGGCCCCGGATAGGTCGTTGGGTGATTCAAAGAAATCTTCTTGTATAATGCCGTCTTTGGCCGATCATTAATTCTTCATTGTATATGTCCTGCTTTGACAAAGCTTGATCATGCTTACTGCATGTCTTACAAGAACATGTTAGATGAACAAAGCAATATGATACAAGCATAGCAATATTGATATAGTGAACATAAGGATAATGATATGTTTAAGTAGCAACAAGATAGTGATTATATGAATATTAGTGACTTCAATAGTTAAACTTAATTGATTAGCCATTTTCAAAAATATGATGTAATCATTGGGCTAACACTTCACTCTTTCTTCTCTCTTCCTTAGAATTTTCTTCGGTACTCATTAATATCCCTTCTCGGGAAATGAAGAACAGCATGTGCAGCACAGCTGTGTTGTGTAGTGCATTTATATTATTATTTCTATTATTTCTATTTTATTTTTTAATTATTTTTTATTTTCATATATACTTATTAGTGTAAACCTTTACATACAATATTAGTATATATTAGTATTATCCTATATAAGCATAAGTTTTTCCATATTTTTAAGTATTTATCAAATATTAGTTTTACCATTAAATATAGCTTCCAACTATTATAAGTATTTTCTTAAATTCGTATATGTAATTAGTTTCCCAAGATTTCTTTCGATTATCGTCACTAATCGTGACTATTCATAATCTCCATCTCTTATAAATTCTATATTTCTTTGTGTCGACCCTAGCTAAGTTGACTATTTTGGACTCGATAGAATAGTCTATGCCATCATTAGAGGTCATCTTGCGTAGTTATAACACCGAAGCCATATTATGTGCCACCTTGATCATCGTACCACACTATGCGTCACTACTAGACAAGATACCTTGTCATATTTACTGCTGATATGTATTCTGCACCTTTTTAGTTACTATATTGTCACGACCCATACCCAGTGTAGGGGCACGAGAAGTGGGTACGTCTAGCCTACGCCGCAGTGTCGGCAGTAGAACGCTGTTCTAGGTCACGATCACAACTAGCCACAATCTGATATACTCTCCAAACGGAGGCCAAATCACAGAAGGTACAACTCAATCACAATCTAAAGATGGAAATAACACGATATAATAGATATGAAATCTAAAAAGAGAACAAACAAACAGAAGGAAATGATTCTAAGTGTCTAAACGACACAACATCACAAACATCCAGAAATAATACAACTCTAAAGTCAATACAACTAACATAATGAAAATAAGATCAAAGCCTATCTAATCTAGTCTAAGCAGTAGGGGTGACATCCTCAGCTAGAGCTGGATCCTCTTGAGAGTCCAACTCACAGGTGTCATCTAGGTGGGCTCCATAATAGGTAGTACAGAAGTCCTTAGTATCATCTGTATTATTTTTAACATGTCCAGTCAGGACAAGAGCGAATACAAAACACTGAAACATGATCATATCATGACGAAATATATAAAACAAGCATTAGAGTAAACTATAATGAAAACTGTAAGACATGTACAAGAACAGTATAAATAGACAAATCTGAGTACAAGAGACTGTTTGTATATGAAATAAGAACTGTAGGTAATATAAGTGATTAGAGCACAAGATGGTTATGTAAACAGGCTGGGATATACAATAAAATGGGACTCTATTATACGTGAGGGCATAATGGACATACACAATATTTGCATAATATGGGATTTAATCACATAACCATGTCCTACTCACCCTCTCCTATCAATACACAAGGATCCAGTCAAGTTACGTTACCTGTACAATAGTTTTATCTATAGATCTCATGTGATCATGAGAGTACAATATTACACTTGTAACGCCCCAGTCCCAAAATACTTAGGACTAGGTACGTATCCATGCCAGCTGCATACATACGAAGTATACTCCAATATATGGAAACCTCGTATGAATACATAAGCTGTAAAATGTAGTAAACCAAGACTAACTAACCTCATCCACAAATGAAAGAATAAAGAATATCATATAATCAACTTTGAATTGTCATTGGTACATGTAGTTGGACGGAGACAAATCCACTACCAACTATGAAAAGAAATACATAATAAAAGAAAGAGTTTGGCGAGCGAAGCGAAGACGATCAAAGTGAAATCATCCTCAAAGACATATGGATGATCATAGCCACGGCTAGAACACCTGCAAAAGACATGAGCACACACCTGGCAAGATAACCAGGTCCTCAGAGGGACGTAACAAGATACATAAAGAACATGCCACATAACTGAATATATATACTATGTCATAAATCACAAGTATAGTAAATAGTCCCACTTGTAATAAGATCCAATACCTTATCATCGAAACAGTGGACTACCCTACAACCAAACAAGGACAAGGGGTAGCACACTATACCGCGATGAGATATTGTCCCGAGCTACTAATGGGACGGGGTGATATGACATTTGACGAGGGTCACCTGACCATTCTAATGTGTTTATGCAATAAGAACAAACCTTCAACACATGGGCACTCTGGCTCAGGAGCAGTAATCTCAGGTATGGCCCCATCAGGATACCAGGGACCTCAAAGCATAACATTCATCGAATGTCAGAGGCCAGCAGTAAATCAGGTATCAGGATCCAGGACCGTATCTCCGGTGAAGATAACCGACAATAGGGAAGTGCATACTTGGTCCATACGTTAAGGAACTATCTTCCCACCCAATGCCTAACAGAGTCACATCCATGACTCATATACCTCTACTAACTGCTAAGTCTCCTAACATGCCTCTATTAGCAGTTAGCCCTAACGCATGCGCATGGGGGATCAGTCCACATGCAAGAACCTCTACATGCTACTCATCTCACACATCCTCGTGGTACAACTGTGTCAAGGTGTATGCGATACACTACAGAAGGTAGTCCCTTAACTCTAGGTTCATATGAAATCAAAGGTTAATAACAAAGTAAACTAATCATCACTGAGCAGGGAGTAAATCAGGAACTGTAAGAACCGAAAATAATGAACAGTGATATGTAATAAATAAATACAGACTGAATATAAACAGTTTAATAGCAAGGTATCTTGCCTGGTGTGTCGCCGGGTGGTGCGATGTTCTGTCATGTCCCAACAGTCCAATAGCCACGATCGAGGCGTAGGGGTCCAAAATCGAAAAGGAAGTAAGGGTGCGATTAGTCATGATCAGCTAAGATAGCTGAAGAGAATTTGTGGAAAAGGATACACGTACTAATTTTTGAAAATTACTTTTATAATAAATTTATGTAATTACTTGAAACATATTTTATTAGTAAAATAATGTTAGAGAAATAGTTGAAAAATGTTTATTGTATAGTAATTTGAAAATTATGCTTTACTAGTCAAAAATTTATATTAGATAAATAAAACGAATTTAATTATTTTAGGGCGAGGAACCCCAAAATTTGAAATTATATAGATAACTTTGTATACATATAAAATAATATATAATCTTCAAAATAATAATTTTAATGATAATAAAAATAACAATGTCATAATGCTATAGCAAAATACTGTGCTGATAACAGCATTTGATAATAATACTAATAATACTAATAATAATAATAATAATAATGATAATAATAATAATAATAATAATAATAGTTATAATAATAATGATAATAATAATAATAATAATAACAGTAATAAAAATAATGATAATAATAATAATAATAATAATAATAATAATAATAAGAATCATAATAATAATAATAATAATAATAATATAATATAATAATCAATATTTAATCCCTTAATTATACAGCTCTCTTCCCTCTCCCAATTCATCACAGTGGGAGAGAGAGATAAAAAAAATCGGGAAAGAGAGGGGATCAGTGAGGGAAGGGGTTTACCGGTGGGAAGGAGAGGCTCGTCGGCGATACAACGGACGACGATGGCGACGGAGGGACACGCGGCGGCGCTCTGGACGGACGGTGGTGGCGCAGCCATCTGGAATGAAGACGGCGGTGGAGGAAGGCGCCCGAGGTAGTGCTGGTGGTGGCGCAGCCTGGGGCGGCACGGTCCGCGGCCGACCGGAGATGGGTGGAGGCACGCCGACGGTCTCGTGCGGTGGTGCCGCGGCTTTGAGCGACGATCGGGCTCGCCGCGAGCGGCGCGGAGCAGTCCGCTCGTCGTGGAGGCGCCGGATCTGGGCGAACGGACGCGACAGTCATCCGACGGTCGGTAAGGGCTTTCCATCTTCCCTTATACTTGGTGGATTTTTGGTGGTAGTGGTGGTTTTGTGGATTGGGAGGCGGTTCCGACCGTGGCGGGGTGGCGGTGGTGATGGTGGTGAACGGGAATGAGGGGCAGTGTTGCGGCGCTGGCAGGGAACGACGATGGTGGTTGTGGGGATGATGACGATGATGATGGGCTGACAGTCGGAAGTGGGTGCCCGCGGTGGAGGTGCGGTGGAGTGAAGTTGGTGATGGTCTTGGCGTCCCGGAGCCGAGGCTGTGGCAATTGCCAGATACGGTAGTGAATATGGTAACGATGGTGATAGGTAGTAGTACGACGGGGATGAGAGGGGTACTGTCGAAACGGAGTGGTTTGTCGTGTCTGAGATGTCGGAAATGACACGGATAATTGTATTTGAAGCTGGAATAAGATTAACAGGCATGATGCACGCTGGCTTGGGTTGGCACGGACACGATGCACGCACGTTGTGGAGAAATAATTTTTGGAGAAATTTGTGAATGGTAGAAATATATGGATGGGTACCTCTCCTTATATAGGAGGTGGGAATTTCCAGTTGGATAAGGATTAGAATTTATTTAAACCCAATTAGATAATTCAATTATTAAATTAAATTCATTCAAAAAAATTCAATCCAAATCTGAATCAATATAAATATAATTACATTCTATCTTTCAGTTTAAAAATCAAACAAGATAAATCAAATTTTCAAATTTTAAATCAATCCATAAAATCAATTGAGATTTAAATTGCCACAATAATTTCAAAAAATATATTTTCCAAATTACTAAAAATAATAATTTTGAAAATTACATTATTATTATTTAAAATAACTAATAAATAATTTTACGAATTATATATGTATGCACAAATAATATTTACATAAATATACTTTTCTAGTATACCATTTTTTAAGAATATTATTTATTACCATAACTATATAAATGATAGGCTTTCCATAAATAAATCATAACTTGGAAATTTGGGTACGATAGCTAAATAATTATTATATATATTATTTGGAAATTATAAAAATAGAAAAATATTTTTCAAAACAAATAGGTACGCTCGCACATATTCACACTCGTCGAGCAAATACGAAACAAAATTTTTGGACGCTACGCAAATACGATAATACGAACTTGTATGCGACGTACAGATACGAAGCACAAAATAAATACAAAAAAATATTTTAAAAAAATCATAGTAGAACTTTAGGGGGTTTACAGCACAAGAGTATACATGAATAGGGGTGTACAAGAAATACAATATATTCGTAAAAAGTACATGATAATATGTATTTGATGTACCCGAGGGGGATTACATCGCAAGACAAGATCCATAGGGTACTGGTCCGTGATAACAATCGTGACAGCATTAAGTAATTTATCTAAAGCATGAATATAAATTCTAGCAAGTATGAAAGTGACCAAAGCATGTACTCACCTGAGATCCTGAGTGACTGTGAAAATAGATGTATGAACTAAGGTGTCTGAGTCCTAAATAGAGCACACAGGTAATGATGTATACAAGAAGGTAATATTTAAAGTTTACAATGCATACTACATTATTCTAGGTCAATCTAGGTCAAAGTCAACTCTTGGTCAAGCTTGGTCAACTGTCTAGGTCAAACTTAGGTCAACAACAGGGCTATCTTGGTCAACTGGTCAAACTTTGGCTATCAAGGGTCAATGGTCAACTATTGGTCAATAAGTCTATATTAGGCCTATTGGGTCAATTCTAAGGTTAACCCATAAGGTAAACTAGCTCAACCTAACTATAGTAAATAGCCTAGGATACCTTAATATATAGCTATGGACTTATAGCCTAACTAAACCTCACATATAGATATCCTACATATAGGAAAGTTACATGTATTTACTACTACTACTCATATATATATATATATATATATATATATATATATATATATATATATATATATATATATATATATATATATATATATATAAAAATATATATATATATATATATATAAAATTATAGATAACTACATAATACTCTGTAACGCCCAGTCCCAAAATACTTAGGAATAGGTATATATCCATGCCAGCTGTATACATACGAAATCTACTCCAATATATGAAAACTCGTATGTATACATAAGCTGTATATTGTAGTAATCCAAGACAAACTAAATCTCATCCACAATGAAAAGAATAATACTATAAAATCAACTTGAATATTTATGGTACATTCGTTGGGCGGAGACAAAGTCCACTACCAACTATCAAAATGAGATAAAGTATACAAGAAAACGACCCATGAAAATATCAAGACGAACCAAGAGTGATCATCTTCGAAGAAATGGAGATGCCCACAATCTTGGCTAGAACACCTACAGTAAACCATGAAAGCACACACCTGGAGAGATAACCAGGTCCTCAGAGGGACGTAGCAAGAAACAGAAAAAAAATGCCATTATAAATGCATAAGTAAAAAAAATACTATAAACTACAACACAACAGGGTTCCTAACCATCTATGTGATATGCACTTTGAGGACAACGTTCTACGCAGTGGCTGTAGGATCAACAGAGTAATAAGAGTGGCAGTAAGTAGCGCTCATCCGAGTCACTATCGGCCCGGGGCAGAAGGTAGTGCTCATAAGAGTCACCATCGGCCCAAAATGTATGTAAAAAATAAATGTAGCACATACGCTAATAGCTGTCCCCTTCCTCCAATGATACTGTATATGCATCGTAACCACGACACACCAACACGTGTCGCTTCCACAATACGATTTTATAATAGATAACTGTCAAGTCTTTTAACATGCATCTATTGACAATTATTCCTATGCATGCGCACGGGTGATCAGCCAACACGCAAGTGACCACTACATGATACTCACAACTCACACACTACTCGTGATACAATCGTGACAATGTCAATGACATGCATCCTATTGACGAAAGTCTCTTAACTCTAGGTCCACAAGCAAGAAAAAAATAACCAAAAATATAGATACAATAACTGAAATAAAGTGTAACTAAATGTAAGCAGTAAAGATGGCAAGGTATCTTGCCTGAGGTTATGTGTAAAAGAGAACAATCCAGTAGCTCGAACCGACAAATAAACAAAGCAAGAAAAGCCAAATCCCGCAGATGACTTTGGATGCTGCAAAAAACATCACGAACGAGTTTGGAATATAAGATATGCCTAGGAAACACCTGTCCAAAAGTTAAATTCTGAAACAGGGACAAAATCGTAATTTCGGGTCAAAATAATGTCCGCCGTTGGACCCACTTTACACCAAAATGTGCGCCAGAACCTACGGTCTCTAAAGTCGTCAAACTATATGTCTATGAATTTGTTTTAATGAGACGAACCCAACGGTATGTCAAATTTTGGATTTTGGTGGGCTGTGCACAAAATCACCCGTTGAGTGGGATTGTGGGCCCGTCAAAATAGCGTCCCGATCAACCTTCTCTGAATTGAACCAAACTTGGCTCACAGGACCAGAAAATTATTTCGAGTCCAATGGCGTAAGTTTTGTCACGATTTGATGAGTGTACACGAAGTTGTGACTTAATTTGCAAATGGTCGATACGGGGGTATGTCGACGGATACACACTGATTTTGTCGCGTACATGCAACGAAATTGGGTTCCGTCAGTTTTCACACGTCGACAACATCCATACGCGCCTTTCGATGTGTATAGTGCACGACCACATCGCCCGATTTATCGGGGCGAATGCCGTATCGGGTGTTTTTTTACTTTTTGAAAACAAAATTTACAATTTTTCGTGAAACTTTAACAACATGTAACTTTTTACACACTAGATGAAAAATGAATCCAGAAGCTGCGTTACAATCTCGGTTATGTTGTCTTTGATTTCCTTTAACTAGTTTCTACAAAGTTTTAATGTACAAAACAAAAATTGGCCGACAAGTTGGTATTTTCCAACAGTTTTTAATATTTTAAAAAAGTGGGTTTTTCTCCAACTTTGTCTCAATTTTTCGAGGAAGTTGGATGGCCATGTCGAAATCCACCTGGGGGATCTCGAAGAGGGTCATGTGGGCTTTTTACACGAATTTACGAAATCAAAAACGAACAAGAATTGACAGATAAATTGATCAGGGAAGTGGGATACCTTAAAGTGGAAATATGTTATTTTATTGTTGTTGTTGTTGTCGCCGTGACGATCCGGAGGCGGAGATGCTGTCGCTCCGGTGAGGCTGACACGCACGCCGAGGAGAAGGAGGAGGATGGAGAAGAGAAGAGGAAGAAGGTGGACGAAGAGATTCTGATTTTAGGGTTTTCCAAAACTTATATATATATATAACTTATATATATATGTGGGTGGGAGGGGGTCGGCCTCTTATTAGAGGTTGCTGTTGCTTTGTAAATGTGGGCGACCTCATGGTGCTACTACTTTGCTATTTAGCATTGTGTGGTCGGTTCCCACATGGTGGGGCCGACCAATGATATAGTTTATATTTTTTTCTCTTTTTTTTTCCTTTTGCTTTATCTTTCTATATATATATATATATATATATATATATATATATATATATATATATATATATATATATATATATATATATATATATATATTTATATATATATATATATATATATATATATATATATATATATATATATATGTGTGTGTATATGTATATATCCAAAAATCTATTTAAATCCAAATAACACTTTAAATGTCACATATCTAATTATTTAATATATTTAAATATATTTACATATATATAAATCCCATTCACAATAAACCAACTCAAAATAATAATAATATTTAAATAGAATGAACATATTTATTTATTCTCCACAAAATAACTTAAGTAATAATAAAATAATAAAATCATCCCAATGGGTGGACTTATACTGTACACCCTTATCCGGGTCCAAAAATTTGTACAAATATTGTACGATATTATTTAATAATAAAATACCAATAATAGTACGAATAATTAAATAATTAGAAATTGCACATAAAATTCTAAAATAATTTAGAAAATATTTGTATATACATAAAATATGCCTACATTGCCACATTTGGTCACACTATATGCTTACATGGGCTTAAATTAGTTCGGTCCCAATTCGGACTGGTTTGGACAAACCGGGTCATCTAAAAATCAATATATAAAATAATATCTAAGTAAAATATTTTAAATGCGTTATTTCACAACTCGGCCTGGTTTTCCTAGTTCGGACTGAACTATGGCTAGGCCTCCCACGACATGGCTAATATACTGGTCAAAGCACACTGTTACATCTTTCGTGCCAAAATTCATGGTCGCCTTGTGCTCCAAACACAACAATGGCTAAGGTCATTTTTAATAATTAATAAAAACAATAAATTATATAAATTAAATTTAAAGTCTAATAAAATAATAAAAAAATAATTTAAAAAATAGGGATTTTATATCCTACCCAACTTACAAGAATTTCGTCCTTGAAATTTAGGATTAATAGGGTAGATAGGGTTGAGGGATATGAAGAGTTCGTCAATACCAAAATGCAATTAAAATTTTGAGGAGGCGATAAAACGTCGTTCAACACCACCGTACAATAGAAAATTGTGGAGTTGATATATACAAAAATATATCATGGTTATGGAATTGAATAAGGATTGCTAGTGAAGGTAACAAAATTTTGAATATCCAATTTTAGAGAATAGTAAAGAATTGAGCAGACCAAAGAGAATAAATTAGATATTTAGGAAATGTGATCCCTTAAGGGAGAACTGGATACTAATCGTCTTGGTCGAGGGTTTGATTAAGTAATGATTAGAATCACTCTCGTGCGTTCAAGTGGGATTAGAAGGGCACAATAAAATTTTTAGGATTGAGGGGAAGAAGAGTTTAAGGTGAGGGTATAGCCACATGAGTTGGTCGGTGGCTATCTACATTTCGTGTATATATAACTGATAGGACAACTAAAGGTAATACTTTGAGTCATCTATCAAGTACAGTGTCTCGTCTTTCTAAAGTAAGTAAGCCCACAACAAAAAGAGTTCGAAGACGATTCTATTTAGTACGAAATACGAGGTTCATAGGCGACGGAATTAATCCAAATGAGAGTTGTCAATGCTGTCGGGATGAGACTCTAAGGCAGGTTTAACTATGTCTCCATCCACGTAAAATAATTCATGAAAAGCGAACCAAAGTGCAATAGGTTGATCAGACCATTATGCACCGGTTCTGATTAGACAATATGTTAGTGGGTGCACCCAATAATATATGTCATGATCAAGCTTGATAACGAAATAAGCTTGCAAAACTGAAGCTACATTAGCAGCATGAGATAGTCAAAATATGAGCAAGGGAGGTACCGATGAAGGAAATTTTAAATAGTCCATGATCTTTTAAAATCAACTCTTGCCCGAAGTGTGGGCCCTTACAGTTGTCCTAGTTTTCTTCATTTATGGCTTGGTCGCCTATATAAGTTTAGGGTCCTCTGAATTTCTAGTCTGAGTAAACTCATCAACATGATTCATAAGGATAAAGGTTTTGTTAGGTTGTGAGGTATTCTACCCAACTTACAAGAGTTCAACTAATAGTGTGATGGGACAATGGGTCACGCAATCAAGGTAAGCACAAAGTTAGGCATTTAATGAATGAAGTAGAACACAATCACCTACCAGGTTGAAAGAAATGAGTCAACGTTGGACCTCTAATTCAAGTCCGAAAGTAACTGGTGTCATGGTAGAGGTTATAGCTTAGCCATTTGACTGGAAAGTCATATCAAAAAAATAGAGTACAAGGAGACGTGTTTTAGTGGGACATGATATATCTACATTAAGGTGGGCTCGTCTAAGTCTAACATATGAAGTTTGTTGGAAGGAAAAGTCTAGTATTGTGCTCCAAATATTCAAGTCATGGTAAGGGATGCCAAAATATCAAAAATATAAAGTGGGAGTTCATGAGGTGAATAGTAATGCTCCAAAAATAAAGGAGAACAAGTTAAAGCATGCAATAAAATTAATTAAAAATCCAGCAAAATAATTTAGGATCACAGTTCTAGAGAGAAGATAGATCTTAAATGAATACAGTCAATAAACAATTAAATCATTATTCAAATTGCAACTGGGTTAGAAGGTTACCATAAAAGATCGAGATTCGAGGAAAAATCGAGTAAGTAAAGATTGAGATACAATATAGTTTGGCAGATGACTAGCAACGCTAGTGTATATACTACTATCATGGTCATGAGTGACATGGCATTTAGTATGGAATACTTCCAATTTATTAGGGCTATCTTGGTGGCCTAATATTAAAATTGAAAATTCAAGTTTCCTCCAAAAGTTCCTTAATAAACTTCTCTAAAATGAACTATCCAAATTTCGTATTCACTCCAAGCCGTCAAATTTAATCATGACCAAATCAAATCCCTTTCCAAGTAAACTTCCATCACGTTACTACTAACCTTTCCAAAATTTAATATTTCTACTCCAACTTTTAAACTCAAGAAACTCATGAATCAAAATTTTTTTATATCACTTCATAACTTTAAAACTCCAAAAATTTCTCCAATAACCCTCAAGATAAACTTTTAACATATCACGAATAATCTAAAATTTACAGCTCAATATTTTAACGCACTTATCACATAACTTCTATTTCTAAGTCATTCAAACGAGATCACAACTTTTTAAATGGTAAATTCCTTTAATCAATCAAAATAACTTTTCACCACATCTTTAGTAACTTTTCCCAAAGATTGTAATATTAAAAATCTAACTGTAAACTCAATATTCAAATGTTCTTATCAGTCATCCAATCAATATTTTTTTTCCAAAATTTCCAATCAATCTCGAATAACCTTTATTGTGTCACAAATCAAATCTATATACTTTTCTTCTTCTATCATTAATCCAAATCTTAAACTCAAAATTTAAATAGGAGTTATCAATCGTAATTCATACAAGAGTTTAAAGTAGATCCTCAATTTGATTATTTATCCTTCAAAATATTTTTAACCAAAATTCTTAATAACCTTACTCCAAACTTAAAATTCAAAATTTTATGAACTTATTAATTGGGAACCATACAATCCAATTTAAAACCAAGCTTTATCAACCGCCCTCATAATCTTACAACAACATTTAAATTTCAAAAATTCTTTTCAACTAACTTTATATCTATTCAAGGATGTATAGCTATAATTCACTGAATCATAAGTATTTTTCAATGACCTTCAAAAATCAAAACTCAAAATCAATTCAATTTTCTTTCTCAATTGTATATAGATTCCTCTATCATTTTGTAGATAAAAATAAAGTCCTAAAATCCTTCGAAGTTATTAATGTTGCTATTACCCAACTTGGAATTAACTAATCCCTAAGTTCATACTTCTTGAAAATATGGTCCCTCTATCCTCATAGCTTTATAACTCAATTAGGATCTCAAGGCATACTAGTTGTCAATGTAATCATTTTAGCCATGTGGTTGACCAATGAGCATATATTAGTGTAGTCATCTTCCTATCAAGTATGGAAATAAGGATTTCGGTAGGAAGAGCTCAAGCAAGATGCAAATCAAGGAGGTCGAATGAGAGTTCGGAATTTGAGGTCAAGAAAGGGTGTCAAGTAGGTGGATGAGATTCTAGACTCTAATCCTATATTGCAGGCCCGTTCGGTACAGTCATGTAACCGAAAAGGCAAACTAGACCTGCATGGGCCGCCACAAAAACATGTAACGCCCCAGTCCCAAAATACTTAGGAATATGTACGTATCCATGCCAGCTGTATACATACGAAATCTACTCTAATATATGAAAACTCGTATGTATACATAAGTTGTATAATGTAGTAATCCAAGACAAACTAAATCTCATCCACAATAAAAAGAGTAATAGTATAAAATCAACTTGAATATTTATGATACATTCGTTGGGGGAGACAAAGTCCACTACCAACTATCAAAATGAGATAAAGTATACAAGAAAATGATCCATAAAAAATCAAGACGAACCAAGAGCGATCATCTTCGAAGAAATGGAGACGCCCACAATCTTGGCTAGAATACTTGCAGTAAACCATGAAAGCACACACCTGGAGAGATAACCAGGTCCTCAGAGGGACGTAGCAAGATATAGGAAGAACATGCCATTATAACTACATAAGTAAAAAATACTATAAACTATAACACAATAGGGTTCCTAACCATCTATGTGATATGTACTTTGAGGACAACGTTCTACGCAGGGACTGTAGGATCAGCAGAGTAATAAGAGTGGCAGTAAGTAGCGCTCATCCGAGTCACTATCGGCCCGGGGCAGAAGGTAGTGCTCATAAGAGTCACCATCGGCCTAAAATGTGTGTAAAAAATAAATGTAGCCCCTACGCTAATAGCTATCCCCTCCCCCCAATGATACTGTATATGCATCGTAACCACAATACACCAACACGTGTCGTTTCCACAACACGGTTTTATAATAGATAACTGTCAAGTCTTCTAACATGCATCTATTGACAGTTATTCCTACGCATGCGCACGGGTGATCATCCAACACGCAAGTGACCACTATATGATACTCACAACTCGTGATACAATCGTGACAAAGTCAATGACATGCATCCTATTGACGAAAGTCTCTTAACTCTAGGTCCACAAGCAAGAAAAAATAACCAAAAATATAGATACAATAACTGAAATAAAGTGTAACTAAATGTAAGCAGTAAAGATGGCAAGGTATCTTGCCTGAGGTTATGTGCAAAAGAGAACAATCGAGTAGCTCGAACCGACAAATAAACAAAGCAAGAAAAGCCAAATCCTGCAGATGACTCCGGATGCTGCAACAAACATCACGAACGAGTTTGGAATATAAGATATGCCTAGAAAATGCCCGTCCAAAAGATAAATTCTAGAACAGGGGCAAAAATGGCATGGGCCCATGTGGCCAAAATGGTAAGAAATTATGCTCGGGTAGCAGGGCACCCGAGCACAGCATCGTGCTGTGTCCTTTATCCAAATTTGGACATAGACACGTGTCTAATCAAGCTCAATCCTATAGTTTTGAAATCCCTACATATAGGGCTACCTAAATATGTAATTGGGTTATGAAAAACATTAACATTCATTCAATTGAGGCATTTCACTAAACACTTTACACTACACTCTGATACGTGTCCGATACACATATCAAACGAACACGAAATCCTACCAAACTTGGTCAACAACAAAGGGAATCCTAAATAAATACATCTATCAAGAGAAATCATGATTTTAATAGGTTTAGAGGCCATCACCTATTGAGAGTTGGAATCTCATTGTAAGTGATCTTGAAAGCCAAATCACTCCACTTCCAATAGCCAACTTGCTTTAAATCCTTGCAAGCTACCTACCAATGACTTTTTCTACACTAGGGGAGTGTAATACAAAAGACTAGGCTCAATTTGGAGTTGATTTGGAGAAAGGGGTGGATTTGGAGAAGAACAAAAATTAGGGTTTTTAGGGGGATATGAAAAGGAGGCAAGAATGATTGAAGAGGTGCTCTTATAGAGGGGGCTGCCTCTTGGCTACCTAGGGATTATTCTAGGGTCAGGGTTAGGTTCTAGTTGTTATTAAAGGCCTCTACAAGTGTAATTCTAGGCCTTAAGCTAAAGGCCCAAGCTAAATATCTAACCTTACCAAATATCCAAATCTCAACTTAATATCTAGATATTACTAACCTTGTCATATGATGGAAGCTTCTGATATAATATCTAGGCTCATTACTAATATCTAGATTAGGGCAATTCTAGATTATAAGGTCTAATATAACACTTAGCACATTACCAATTAATCAAAGTCCTAATTAATTCAATAGTCACCAAATGACCAAAATACCCTTAGCCTAAAAATTGGTAATTAGTTATTGTAATCACATGGGATAGGTCTCCATGGCCATGGTTAGTTTCTAGGCTACGTAGCTCTAAGGTTACACTAGCAAAACACCAAAATTATAATACACCAATTTAATTAGTATTAAAAAATAATCTAAATCCACCAACTATTTATTAACAAGATTTAAATATATTATTTAATAACAAACATGGTCAATTTTATAAAATTTCAAAATTATCCTCATTTTAGAAAAGTGGTGGTTACATGTATATTTATTTTTTGTCTATCTAGTTTATCCAGTTGCATTCCTCTTAAATGTTTATGGTTTACTTATTGTGCTTTCAAGTTATATAGGGTAAAATATTATTAGTCATATTTCCATTGTTGAGCATGTGGGCCTAGAGTTAAGGGACTACCATCTGTTTAGTGTATTTTATAAACTTTTGTCACAGATGTGTGTGAGTTATGAGTAACATATAGAGGTCACTTGCGTGTTGGCTGATCCCCCGTGTGCATGCATTAGGAATAACGGTCAATAAGTGCATGTCAGGAGACTTGACAGTCATTGGGAATAAACAGTATTGTGGAAGCGACACGTGTTTGTGTGTTGTGGTTACGACACATGTATAGTATAATGGGGAGGGTGAGGACGGCTATTAGCGTTGGGGCTACTATTTATTTTTACACACACTTTTGGGGTCGATAGTGACTCGGATGAGCGCTACTTATTTCCCATGGCTGATAGTGACTCGGATGAGTGCTACTACTTACTGCCACTTCTTCTTTTATTTGCGTTGCTGATCATAAAGCTTCCATATGGAACGTTATCCTTAAAGTGCATATCACGTAGACGGTTAAGGAACCAATTATGTTCTAGTCATGTGGTGTTTACATTTTTCAGTTTTATGGCATGTTTATATGTATCTTATTACGTCCCTCTGAGGACTTGGTTATTTCTTCCGATGTGTATTTTCTTGACTTTTCGCAGGTGTTCTAGCCAAGGCCGTGATCTTCTTTGTTCCTTTATGACTTGCTCTTGTCGTCCTTGCTACTCTTGATAAATCATTTCATTGTTTATGTATTACTTCACATTTTAAATAGTTGGTAGTGGATTTGTTTTTGCCCAATGACTTGTAAAATGATACTTCATATCTGTTATATAAAAGCTTTATTCTTTATTTTATGGATCAGATCTAGTGAGCCATGATTATATTGCATTTACATCTTACATATATTTATTATACGGCTGACATGTTTACGTACCTAGTCCTACATATTTTGGGACTAGGGCGTTACAACTCCAACGTCCTCGCTAACTGCGCGTATGTCTGACCAACTCCAACGTCCTTGTTACTTCCGTTACGTACTCCTATAATAAATAATCTACTATTAATAATACACTAATAACTTATTTTATATGGACTTACCATATACAGACCTTAATAATATATACCAAAACTAGTCATATTGACCACTCTATTTGATATAACATATATAGTATTAAATATATCTAGAAAAGTATATATTATTAACAAAAATATTATTAACATAAAAATATTACTTTTAATTTTGGAAGATATTTATAAATATTATATAATAATAATTAATATATTTTATTCATATAAAAATATGTGTACAAGTCTTGTATTGATTCTACAACATTATTCCTAGACTTGGTATACGATTTGAGGACCAAAACCATAAATATTTAATTCTAGAAAAATCACAAAAAATAACTAAATCAATGTTTTTAACATCAAATCTTGCACAACAAATATTTTAGTAAAAGTATATGAAGTAACAAAGCTTTTGGATACAAGGAACATATGATTTTTGGAGTAACAATTTTACGGCAAATGTCAAAAAATTTAATAAATACCAATCGAACTCGAAACTCAGCAAAAAATATGCGTTGGAAATTTTATGATGTCTAGTTTCTTATAAAAATTATTAGGAAGATTGAATCTTACAGTAAATTGGCAAAATTCCACTCGCAATAGATCTGCTCTGTTCTGGATACCTTATCGTAGAATTGATACCCCGACCAAACTGATTGGAACTGTATAGGTGGCCAATTGAACATGAAAATATACATAGAGATCTTTCCATTAGTTTTTGTTTCACAAAAATATGAGATAGAAAAGTATACGAAACCCAAGAAGAAAAATAGCGTACCTGCTAGAATAAATTCAGACTTGGAATCCAACTTTGGGTGACTTCTAAAATTCACAATTCCTCATAAAGTTGTTATGGACCTTCGGGGGCTTGCTAGGACATTAAAGGGTTGTGTTAGCTTCACAATTAATATTTGTGGAGCATCACGGGAGGTCAAAAAGGGGTCGAAACTGTCGGTACCCCACAAGGTGCTGTCGACGACCAAGGCTGGGAGGGAATTTCGGGATTAGACTTTTGGAGGAGGTTTTATAGGGTTGGCAGCAATAAGAGGGGGTGTGGACACACACAAAAAGAAGAATAAATGTTGTCTTTTCTTTATTGGCACAAGGCAACACAAATCGAGTACGCCTGAGAGATCCTGCGCTGAGGATCCTCGATTACAAAAAAGAATTCAGGAGAATAGGACGATGGAGATCGAGCGGCATTTGCTCCTTTACTCCATTGACACTCCGATTACAAAAGTAGAAGAAAACCTAAGAAAATTGCTAAGTCTCAGCTCACTAGCAAAAAGTGCAGCAATTTGGCTCTTGAAAATGCTCTCCGTTCTGTGTTTTGAAGAGGGATGAGACCCCTTTTATAGTCATTCTTGACCTGAAATGATGTTATGCGCCCATATGAGGAAAATATACCAGTTTTTATGTGGGCGCATAGTCATGCCTTGGGCGCATAGGGCGTAGGCGCATGCAGGCTGTGAGATCGTAGGTTGGTCGTGGTGTTGACGTGGCCGCATGCTTCGGTGCACGACTACTCGTGGAGACTGATGTGGCCGTATGCTTCGATGCACGTTTTGATCATGGCTTTGACCGAGTTAGGCTTGGGCGCATAGCCCTGTTTCAGGCTATGCGCCCTCCTTCATAGGAGGTGGCTTGGGCACATAGAGCTTTACAGGATGATGGTTGTATAGAGCTTCACAAGATGATGGGCGCATAGAGCTTCACAAGATGATGGAAGCATAGGAGCTTCACAGGGTGACTTGAACACATAAGAGCTTCACTTGGGCGCATTTGTCCTCCTTTGGCTTGGGCGCATAAGGCTTTATTTGCTAAAATTTTCATGCTTCTACAATACCCCCTTCAAAGTGTTTGATACTTGAACGAGTTTGAAATACTTTGAAAGAAGCATGGATTGTCTTCTCGTGATGCAATGGGCGCATAGCACGGCTCTCTCTTTTGGGCGCATGGTGTTTGGCCAGCCTGTCAGAGAGATACGACTGTTGAGATCTTCCTCGAAATCTGAACTGACAGATTCATCAGGGTAGAATTTGAAGAGGTCCATCCTTCGTACGTCGTCCACGTCAGCAAGTGGCAGTCGTATAGTGTGCAAGAGACTGGATCTTTACGTAGGCACATAAGCTATTGTAGGCACATACTTCTCAATGGGTGCATAGGCGCATAAGGACAGTGGGCACATAGGGAGTAGCAAAAAGGAAGGTGCCGCGCCCACAATTGAACCAACTGTAGTACCGCAACAGAGAGTTGTTATTGAAGAGCCTATCATTACATCGCCTCGGAGAGAGGACACTGAAAAACCTCTTTCTACCATTTCTCGTAAGAGGAAGGCCCCCACTGCTTTGGTGCCACGGCTAAAAAGGGCGAAGGTGGTTGTTTTCTGGAGGAAGAAGGTTGCGGACGTGGGAGTCGGCTCGCCTCCTCCTAGAAGGTCTTCTCGGCAGACGATGTTGTAGGCCGTTGCTATTCGGGAGGTAGACCCTTTCCTAGACTCCGTAGCTATTCTGGTCAAGCCTTTGGAAGCTTTTTCACCTTTGCGTTTGTCCTTTACACAGGACCCTGAAGTCGCAGCTGAGACAGGTGCCTCCTCATCTGAGGAGGTAGATGTAACGACAGAGTCCCCTACTCCTCCTCAACTGATGGATGAGGGCGGGTCTTCTTCGGTAGTAGGACTTGAGCGACGGGGTAATCAGGGCGAAGGCCCAGACCCTGACGGCGATCAGAAGATCAGTTTCTCCTACGACATATCTGTGGGGGATATGTCTGTAATAGAAACTGCGATAAAAAAGCTGGACGAGAACCAAGTCCAATTGGCTCATCCTCCTGCGGGTACGTCGCCTTTGCGTCTCTCTTCGGATAAGATTTTTAGACTTCAATTTTGCGTGCTCCTCGTGAGGCTGACCACGACTGTATGTTCCCTTGTAGACAAGGAAAAAGACCCCCTCACGAAGATAGTCCTCGCCATTGGGGAGGGGACAGAAGTTGTTCCTGGCACCTCCAATTTTGCTGGTATAGGGGGAGCTGTTAGTGAGCTGGTATCGGCTACAGTAGAAGAAGTTGAGTAGCCTGCTGAGGGTGCTGTTGCTGAATCCGCTCCTGTTCCAGTTGAGGTTATGGAGGATATCAGGCCAGATGCCGCTCGGGGCCTTGATATTATTTCTCTTGAACAGTCTAAGCCTGTTCTTGGTTTCCCTGAAGCCAAGACCGATGGCGTAGTCTAGGCTGGAGTTCAGCAAGCCGAAGGTACAAAATTACAACTTCTTTCATATTTCTTTTCCTCTTTTTTTGTTACTGATGTATATATATATTTCTTTTGTTCCAGAAGTCGTCAAAGCTTTCTACTCTGTATTGAAAGTGAAGCTTCCTGGGGTCTTGAATCGGAATGCTGCCTTCGGCCCTGTGAAGGCTGTTGCAGAGTGCCAAGTGGCGACCCTCGAGAGCATTGCCGGCTATGAAGAGCAGGCTAATACTCTGAGGAAAGTTCTGAATGACCTGGAGGGTCAGGTAGCTCGATTCTGGGATGCTAAACAATGAAGCCTGTCATCCCTGTTCCGTGCAGGAGACAAGGCTCTGATCAAGGCTATCGCGGAGGAGAAGGCTACTTTCCAGGCGAGGAAGGACGCCCTCGTTCGGAAGATCGGTGAATTGGCTGACCAGTATGGTCAGTTCAATACTACAAGTGAGGCATGTGCCGCCTCGAAGAACAAACTGGCTACGTCGATCACCGAGAGGTATAATCACATCGCATAGATCGAGAAAGAGATCGCCCAATTGGAAGCTGACTTGAGGGTGGCGACATCTGAACAGAAGGATTATTTGGCTCAGGCTGCCATGACTGCCACCACTTTCGCCTATTTAGAAGAACGGCTAGCGAAGTTGGAGGAAGAGCATCTGAGTCTGATCCTTTTCGAGGAGGAAGCTGCTCGTCAAGAAGAGGCGTGCCGTCGGGCTATCGCGAAGTCTAAAGCCGAAGTCGCGACTCTAAGAGACAATATAAACCGCCTATGTATCCCGTAGATTTTTGTAACTTTTTTTTAGCCGTCACGGCTCTTGTACCCTTTTTCGTCTCTTAATAGACGTAAAGAATAAAGAATCTGTAGTTTTGTGAAATATCGGAACTAGAGGTAATGTTGACGTAGCAAGGATATCTCTGGTGGGTATTCTTCTGGGGAATTTTGATGTGGACCTATTATCTATTTAATTTTAAGTTATTCGAATATAGATAATAAGTTGAACGAACCTACTAGTAGAGGTAATATGGACGTAATAGCAGAGGATGTTCTATATCTGACCAGAGGTAATATGGACATGGAAAGATATATAATGTTAGGTGGGAATAGATAATTCAGAGGTAGTAAGGACGTGATTATCCTTGATGAATGCTTTGCTCAGAGGTTATATGGACATGGCAAAACATAATCATTTCACTGGAGAAATAATTATTGGAAAACAATCCAGAGGTAATAGGGATGTGACTTGTTTTCGTCAAACTAAGTTTGGACAGAGTCAAAAACGGGAATGATTCCACTGGGGAATTTGTCACTACCATTAGGAATTTTGCAAAGTTTTAGAAAGAGATAAGTCTCCATCTTCATTAAATCCTATAAAATCCATTTTAATTCCTTTTTCACCCAAACTAATTGCAATAGGTTCTAATTTTACTCTACTTGCTGTTGGTATCAAGAAATTTCAGCTTAGGAGCAAATTGGAGAAGTTTGCTATCAAGAGGAATACCTCTCTTTGGAACTTTTTGAGGATTTTGACACATATAGGTAAATTCCATTCTATACCATAGAATTATGATTTTATTGTATATCTAGGAAGTCCTAGGCCTAACCTAACTGTAGGACTAGCTAACCCTAGTTTTCATGTCCTTTTTGTGTCCTATTTGGATACATATTAGTCTTATGGTGCAAGTGTTTGATGAAATGCCCTAATGGGCATTTCGATTGATTTTTAGGAATCTAAATAAATAGGAAATTAGGTTTTACTCTCGCTTACGTGTTTCTTGTGTCCTGATGTGGTTTTCGTGTCGTGTCGGGTCGCGGGGGACACACGAACACGCGGGTGTACCTCACGCATGCGCACTGTTTGCCTGCCCTGCTTCACGGGGGCCACAACTCGCTGGACATGCTACGAGAACATGGGAAATTTGACACGTGGGTCGGGGCTGACACTGACATGAGGCTCCCCAAGTCTCAGATCCTCTTGTGTCGTGTCGGACACGCACGAAGACGTGCATCAATTTTTTACTGAATCGACAGCAGTCGATTTCCAGCGCTGATACGCGTGTCGTATCGCACGCACGCATATTGTGGACACATGTCAGGGTGTCCTAGCCCTAGTCCTAGTCGACACTGGGACACGACCACGACGTCTGTGTCGTGTCGTATCGTGTGCACGAACTCTGTGAACACGTACACGAGGAATTATCCTATTTGTACTATGTCATATTTTAAATCTATTTGGACACGTTTGTGTCCACTTGGGTGGACACAAATACATCGTATGATACGTACACTATATGTACTTGCATTACCAACCTTTGATTTGGTGTTTTAGTTTAATTTCAATGCTCATTCTCGATTTTCCCAAATTTACTGATACCTTAAATATCAGTTCATTTCTCACTGTGTGTTCCAGATTTTCAATTCGAATTTTGGCAGCTATTTAACCTATTTTAAACTGATTAATTGTATGGTTTAAGACCTCAATTTGGTACATCTACATGATTGTTAAGTGTGTGTCAAATTTGGGGTTAATTGGTTTTGGGTTTGGCTCAAAATCTGGAATTTAGTTGGGGACTGTTTTAAACTAGAATTTGTGAACTGTTAAATGATTTCAATGTATTAAACTGGGTATTGTTTGGACTAAATTTAATGGTTCTTCAATGTAGAAATCTGGGAGTATTGAATGGGGCTTAAACTGAGATTTGAATCACTGTTTTCACATATATTTTTTACTGTTCTTAGCTCACTGTTTTCTTCACTGTTTTGCTTCCACTGTCACACTGTTTTTCAGTCTTCACACATACACCCACACATATATGTTACACACACACACACACACACACACACAAGTATCACTCACTGTTTTCAGGACTCACACACACACCTTCATGCTCTCTCACACTCTTCACACACCTAGGTATAACTCTCTTGCACACACAAGTTATCCACAACTCTCATGCCTCACTTGACAACACACACACACACATGTACATCACACTGTCCTTGACAGTCACTCTTGACACTCTCATGTATTCACTCATGACACACACACACATCCCTTCCTATTCTCCATGTATATATATATATATAATTGTCTAATGTGTAGATATAGATTATATATGTATGTTGTATGGTATATATATAATAGCCTATAGGTTATGTATATCCTAAGTTATATTATATAACACATCAATGTGTGTGTATCAATATATATATATATATATATATATATATATATATATATATATATATATATATATATATATATATATATATATATATATATATATATATATATATTTGACATATAATGTATGTATCTAATATGTATATAGTAGCCTATATGTTATGTGTAGGCTATATTATATTACATAGCCACATCAATATGTGTATTGTTTTAGATATAGGTATTGTCATGTGTATAGGTGATTTGTAGGTTGGTTAGGCATGGTATTGCCTATTAGCCTATGGCCTAGTCTCTTAGCCTATGGCCTATGTGTGTGTCTGCTTGACTAAGTGAGCCTAGATTAGACTTGTGTAGTCTTGTTAGACTTAGAATAGACTAGTTAGACTAGTATAGACTAGTTTGACTTAGGTTTGACTTGGTTGACCTAGTTTGACTTCTAGGGTTGACCAGAGTTGACCAAGAGTTGACTTTGATCTAGATTGACCTAGATTCATGTAGAACGCATTATAGTGCATCTTATTACTATTCTGGACTTGTTGTGACTTGTGCTGTTCTATTAGGAGCCAGACACCACTCCTCGGACAGTACTTTCATCTTGGACATTCAGTTAGCAGGCGAGTACATTTTCTGATCTTTTCATACTTATCTGGACTATATTCTCGCTCTAGATTACTTTACTTGATGCTGACACGTATCTTCACGGATTAGTACTATATGGATCCTTTCCTGAGATGTTATCCCTCTACGGGTGCATCGGGTATTTCATGTTCATGTACTTTATCATGTGCATCAGGTACTCCTTACTCTTGTACTAGTTCATGTATTTACATGTTCTCATGTGCTTTCATGTGCTTTATTATGTGCCTCATGTACTACTCATTACATGAGTTCACGTATCTTAGCTGTATTCATGTGCCTATAACGTAACTTGAATGGATCCTTGTGTATTGATTGGGGCGGGATGAGTAGAATTGGTTATGTGAACACTATCTCCAGTAGGTATTCATGTGCTTCTTAGTTGTATTCATGTGCTCCTAAGCCGTTTATATAACCATATTGTACTCTAAATCACGTAGCCACTTACAGCCTCTACTATCATGTATTTACTTTCAGTTACTGTAACTCCACTTCCCAATTTTTGAGAAAAATTGATTTCTAAAAATAATTATTATTGATTTAGGTTTCAAATAAAAGGTTACTATTTTTTTTAACTAATAATTTTGATGATCTATTTTCGAGGGAATATAAATTGGGAACAATTTTCAAATTTGAAAAGTTGTTACAACCAATTTAGTGGTTCCCTTATTTTTCTAACTACTTTTCAACAATTTTTGGAATTAATGAAAAGACAGAGGTTTATTTTATAAAATATTTTGGGTGGGGGGACTTATTGGCAAATTTTCTAGGCGGAGGGGGGTTTCTGCAAAAATTCACTAATGGTTTTCTTTATAAACCAAGCTGGAAAGAGAGAGAATGATAGTTACATTTTTTTTATTCTATTTCTTTAGCTTTCTCGTTCTCCCCAAATTCTTCTTCGAAGCCAGACCTAAATCGACGACCTCCGCGGCGACGGCGATGGCAGAAGCCTCTCCGCAAGCAACGGCTCGGCAAGCAGTGCAGGCGACCATCGATTGGAGGAAGACATCATGAGAAAGCCATGTCTTGATTTGGCAATCGAGACCATCACGAGGTTGCGGTGAGTAATGCCATCCATTCCTAGATTCGATCGATTTCCTTAGATTTAGATCGATTTTCATCTGAGCAATTTATCAACCCATTTGATTTCCTCCAATTGTTCAGATCTGAAAATTTTTAGGTCAAGAGATTGATCTGATCATTCTTTCTGCGGAATAACACTTGTTTGTCGAAGTGATTGAGTTTGATTCATCGATCGTAAATCCTGGTAAGTATCGACTCTCTTGTCGATTTGGTCTGGGTATTTTATTAAGATTGGTTGGATCCTTGTGTGAATTTCCTTGTTCCTGGCTTAATGATCAACATATTATATTTTAAAACCAAGACAGTTGTTGGTGATCATAGCTGTGTTGGATCGAAGTTTTGCAGTGAGTGGTAAATTTCGATATCCTAACTTTTGCTATTGTTATGGTTTGGAAATTCAAATTCTTCAAATCTCTTGTTAAATTCTTGCTGGGTTGCAACTGTTCGACAAATTGTTTCAGCAGAGTTCTATTCTTCCATTGGACTCGAGAACTCGTGCCTGACTTTTTGGAGCAATTCATCATACAACTTTGATCTTCTTCAGGTATAGGTTCAATCTCAATTGTTTGATGTTCGTTTTGTGGTAGACTATTTAGTTATTTCCCTGTTGGTGGATGTCCAGTTCATGTATAGACAGGGGATGTTTAAGACTTCATATCAGAACTGTTGAACCAAGGTTTTAGCTATTGATAATTTGTTGAGCCTGAGATTTACATGGGAATACTTGGTTCTACTGTTAACTGGGATTCTTATGTGAAGCTTGGGTGCAATTGTAGAATACCTGGAACCTTAATGTCCTGTTGGGACTCATATTCATGAATTGGTTTCACCTACTCTACTATGGGACACCTTGTTAAAATATGAGAATTGAAGTTCAATACTAAACTGGAATTTGTGAACTATCTATTAATTGTCTTGAGCCTTAGTTATTTCCCTGTTGGTTGGGGACTGATATGCCAAGTTTCCCATTGATTATTTCAGTCCAAACAGGAATGAATACATCAGGTTATATCACTGAACTGAGTGTGTTATTTTTCCATTAAGGACTTATGTGTTTTCATGTTCTGATAGCTCTTATTTTTCCTTAACTCCTAACCATCAGTAGATGGGAATATGAGTTTAGGAGAGATAAACTCTGTCAGTCTAATGCTTGTATGAGCAAGCCAATTGAACAGTCAAGTATTCCCATCTTTGGCTTTACAATTCTTTCTCTTGGTTACTTGTGATTTTGATGTGGGATTGTTATAACCAAGTATAGGACTGTCGAAAGTCCTGTTATCTGTTAACTTCATAAGTTTGGAAGTAGGTCAGAGCAGGGAAATGTATTGGGTGCCTGGAGGATGGATTTCACATCTCAGTGAATGGAGAAACCTGAAAAATCCATATCATATTTTTTCTATTCAATTTCCAGGTTTCTGATCAGTCCCAAGAACTCCTTATAACCTGGCATTCAACTAACTATTATGACAGTTAGTTTGGAACCTATTGCAGTTGATTAACTGTGGGTTGCTTACTGCAGAGCATTCCTGGTTAATCATTTTTCTATGGAGTTGTGTTAATCCTCAGGACTGAGCCTTACTTTAGTTCAGATCACTACATTTTATCTCATGTGAATCTGGAATTAGAGTCTCATTTGATTGAGATTATATCTCATATAATCCTGGAATTGAGAACATTGTATCACTGTGATTCACTAATGAAATCTGTTACCTATATCCATATTTGATCCAATTCACTGAATTCGATTTCATGGACAGTTGGGTTAATTCAGGAAAATCTGAAACCAACACAATGGGATTGAATCAGTCAACTGGATTTGAGTTGGCATATGTAACAGGTGAATGGTTGAATCTGGAACTCGAATACACTGTCTTGAATTTGGGAACTTGATATCTCAGTTTAATGAGAACTTGATATCTCAGTTTTATGGAGAGTTTGGTGCCTCAGTTTCACTAAAGGGTTGATTTCAGTTTCCTGAGAGTATAACAGTTGGAACCTGGAATGAAGTTCAAGGTTGACCTAAGGTATTGCAGTGTAACTAGGTTGTATTCCCTATTGGATAGAATGTTTAATCTGAATTCATGTAGCATTTGATTTTCCAATTGCTTGAGCTTACATAGGCATAGTCTTGACATTTAAGAAATCTCCACCATTGTTAATTTTACTTTTTGAACACTTGTATTATAGCAAAGTCATGTAGTAAACTGTTTAAGTATATAAGTACTTATGATTAGGGTTCTTGCTAAGTTTAGATTATAGTTAATTATATTGGTACTCTATAGGAAACCCTAGAAACTAAGGTTTATAATTAGGAATTAATTGCGATTAGAATCTTTTGATAAACCAATTAGAATTAGCTATTTATTAACCAACTTGTACACATCATTATTACATACAGGAGGATATCTAGCTCTATTGCCTACTTGTACCTTCCTGGAGCAAGGCAAGTACATTCTATGGTTTTGATCAGTGCATTTTCTTGTTCTTTATTGCTGACACACTGCGACACGTTCATGATCTTTTCTGGCTTGTTCTTTCATGATCTTACTTGTATCTTGGGGTGGGGAAATACTCTGGATATGTGACCAAACCCGGATACTTATTCATGATCTTTAGCTTAGGCCTCGCACCGTGCACGCGGGTCCTAAGCCGTACCTACATGCTCTTTCAGGATCTTTCATGTTCTTTCATGGTCTTACCTAAGCCGGTCACATATCATAGACGTATTTCAAATTTATAACACACATGTTCATGATCTTACTTGTTCTTTCATGATCTTACTTGTATCTTGATTTTAGCTATAGTCGTGATCTTTCCTGCATCTTTACATAGTCATGATCTTCCATGAATCTTTATAGCAGTAGTTCATCTTCTTCCTTTTCTTACATATCTTGTTCTTCTTGTTCTTTCCGCATTTACTTTCCATATCATGATGTTATTGTTCATTACCTAGAACTGTACTTTGCTCCGCTCCTGAATAGGATATGTTGCAGGTATGCTTGCAGGACATTGTTCTACTATATGGGCCAGAGCCCAGGATTTAGCTGAGCAGGATGAGGCTTAGCTTGAGGTTTAAGGTTTAGACTGTTAGCTTACTCTTAGATATTGTCTTTAGAATTCATGTACATTTCATTCTTGATGACTCGTACATTTACATACATAGAATTGTGGATTATGGTGATCATTCTGGGATACGTTCTTAGATGCTGTGATTATATTTTTATGTTTATCTGGTAGATTTCTCTAGTTGGTACAGCTTACTTTGTTGTGTCTAACGACAAAGGCTGGGCGTGTCCGACTCGTGTCCGATTATTCGGGAGCGGGTCGTGACATATTTTTAGTGGTGGCCCATGCAGGTCTATCCTAATGGTACCTAGGTCTTAGCATACTATTGGGGGACTTGATTTACACTAGGGAAACTTGATCACAACATAGGAAAATCGGAAAATAAGGGTATATCAGGTATATCAGGTGTATCAGGTATTTTAATATTCTATAAACACTTGTTGTATGTAGGTCTAGGTTATTTTAACAGTTTTTTTTTGTTTTGCATATAATTCAAAAACATGCGACAGCAGAACTGTCAATTCACCTGTACTTGACGGTTCCGAGCTTCCACTATATTCTATCACTCTACTATCCCCATGGGTAGTACGTAGTTGACGGAGACGTCTGAAGAGTCCCTTGACAACCAGAGGAAGCAGACCACCCTTTCCAAGTCAGACTTGTGGGTACACTCTCCGAGCCAGGAAGAACTTCTGATTTCCAGACTCTCAGACACTTGGATTTTTCCGACACCGAGCGCATATCTTACACCAAGGAGCAGATCGAGAACCTGGAGTTACCACTGAAGATCAGCCAAGTTTCTGAGGACCCGACTTCTCTGAAGATTAGAGCCACCTGCCAGGAGATCCAGAATGTAGCACAGACAATAGGACACAACGGGAAACTGAAGCTCAGAAGGAGCATGAAGATTTATGACAAAGACAACAACTACCCTGTACCCACAAAGTATCACAACACTCGGTCAGTGTTTCTTTGGTCACACCACCAGTCGCATCATCAGGAGCAGATCTCAGCAGCCAGCACGCCAGCAGCCATATATTCCTGCCAGAGCCCTGCACTTCAGCCCCAGCGGGAGATCCAGATTCAGATCCAGCCGACGATCATTTACAATTTCTGCCACCTCTTAGGATGCCACTATAAAGAGTGCCGCAAAAGACAGAGGCTATACTGTACTACGGATCGACTGCCCACCAAATCAAAGATTGCTGGAGAACGTTGATCACACTGCCCGAGAACAAGCGCGAGGAGCATCAGACTACAGCAAAAGGGAACCACCTTTTCAGATTCAGCAACCACATGGAGCACTACCGTAAGGACCGGCCTACGACAGGACAGCTGAAGAAATTGAAGTGATTCCAGTCACAGAGAAACACTGAAGATGGACTGAAGACAGAAGACTCTTTTGCATGGTTGGAGAAAACCATGGATCATGATTCATAATCCAGTTTTTCCTTAGATTCCTCTTGTACCTAGTTTGTTTCTTTAAAACCTCCTTGTTCCTATTTAAGGATTATGAGATTTTATTTCCTCTTCTGAAACCTTGGTTGCTATTCGAGATGTATTTTGAAGGTTGTTTCCATCCTTGTTCGTAACTATGCTCTTATTCGAGATTTTCTTCCTGCTCGATAACTTGTTTCCTATGGCGTCATTTCCTAATTCAAGATTTGGTTCTACTCGAATTTTGTTCCCCATTCAGACCCTGTTGATATTTAAGACTTTACTTTGGATTACGTTCCTAATCAAACTTATGCCATTCAAACCTTGTTGAATATTGCTTCTATTCGAGATTTTATTTGCAGATTTCATTTTCTATCTTGAAATTTTGACTCGTTCCCTATGAGATTTTATTTCTCATTCGTGAATTATTTTTCGTTCTATTCACGATCTTGTTTGATCTTGCCTCGTATTTTGAGATTTCACTTGTTTCATATTCGCTATTTAATACCTTGTTTTCTAAATCACTGTTCGTAACCTTGCTTCCTGTTCAAGATTCTGTTCAAGATTTCACTTCTTATTCGCGACTTTGTTGATATTGATTTTCTATTTTCACTGTGTACTTTATTGGAGAATTTGTTTTCAATTCAAGTTTTTGCTCAAAGTTTCATTAATATTTGAGATTTTATTGAAACTTGTTTCCAGTACGGGCTTTAGTTCTTATTTTGAAACTTCTCTCCTATCTGATACCTTGCTTCAGTTCATCCTTCGAGACTCTGTTATCCCTTCGGGATAATGTTCCATCTATGGAATCTTCTTATCATTCCAGATATCAGTTGATATTCCGTCATAATTTGAAACTTCGTCCTGTCTGAAATTTTAAATCTTCCTGGTTGCCCTTTTGTACTCACTACTCTTTGATTGGATTCCGTGTTACTTCATAGTACCTAATAACCCTTGTATTCTAACAGACAGGTAACCTCACCATTTTTGTGACTTGGACTATTGAAACTCATTTTAAATTCCTTGAAACTCTTTTGAAATTCCTAAGGATAAAGTCGAGAAGCTATTTGATGACCTACTATGGCATGACAGTTGCGCGCTGCAGCCATTAGCTGGATTATGGAGACTGAGGGTTCACTGCAGCCAGTAGCGCACTGGCGAGGCAGGAACTTTAAGTTGAAGTGATTTCAGACAATCATAGGTTTTCGAATACTGTCGAGACTTGTCATATTCTTCATACCTTGATCTCTTGGGTTGCTTCGTCAATGATTGTTAGAAAATGGATAAGGTTGACAAATTATTCGGTGACATATTGTTATTTGAGTCACGGAGCCGAAAGTCCACTGCAGTCAGATATATTCTGGCGGGGTAGGGATTCTAGGCGAAATAATTTCGAATAGCTATATGTTCCCGGACACCATGGAAACTATATCCCTTTTTATATGATTATTGGTTTTCGAGAATCACAAATCCTTGCACGTTCATTCCGATTGAATACTGTATCTCCTGAGTATTTCATACGTTCCTCAAATCAACCCTTGCTAATTACCTTCTAGTATTGAATCGTTAGATCATTGATTTTCTCAAATGATACATTGTCAGATTTTGATTCCATACTTCGTTTGTGTCTTGTCTAAATTTCGATCTTAAATCATGTCTATCTGACCATGATTTTCCTATCTTGTCCTAGCCCACTTGTGTTAAACCATCAATTTTTGATCGTACTTAATAGTTGTCTTCATGATTTTGCTCCTCTAAGTTGTAATTGAAATTCCTTCCACTTCGTGAGTATTTGATCCTCGATCCTTGTCAAAGCATGATATCCCAAACTTTTTGTATGTACTTGGACTCAAGGCTCAGAGTGTCATGGATCGACATAAGCACTAGGCGGACAACAACAGATGGTCACCGGAGTTCACAGTTAGAAGTAGAGTGTTCCTGAAGAATCTTGCCGACCAGAGGCAGCATTCGTTTTGGCAGAGGCGGAAAGTTCAGTCCGAGATTCATCGGGCCTTTCGACGTGATGACGTGTATTGGCGAGGTGGCATATTGACTAGCGCTTCCAGCCAGCTTGGAGGGAGAGCACGACGTTTTCCACATGTTCCAGCTTCGATGCTACATTCCGGACCCGAGCCATGTGGTAGACTTTTCCGAGCTGGAGGTGGGCCCGAGATTGACCTACGAGGAGCAGCCAGTGGAGATCCTTGATCGGAGGGAGAAGCGCTTACGGAACCAGACTATACCGCTTATTCGAGTCATGTGGAGGTACCACTCTCCGGAAGAGTCCACATGGGAGCGCGAGAACGAGATGCGGGAGTGCTATCCCAATCTATTTGATTGATTTGATTGTACTCTGTTCTTTTGAAATTCTATTTTCAATAAATGACTGGTGTTTGGATCTTTTGTGATTTGCTGAGATTTATTTTTGGGGGTCTTCGAATTTCGAGGACGAAATTTTTTTTAAGGAGGGGAGATTTGTAACTCCACTTCCCGATTTTTGAGAAAAATTGATTTCTAAAAATAATTATTATTGATTTAGGTTTCAAATAAATGGTTACTATTTTTTTTAACTAATAATTTTGATGATCTATTTTCGAGGGAATATAAATTGGGAACAATTTTCAAATTTGAAAAGTTGTTACAACCAATTTAGTGGTTCCCTTATTTTTCTAACTACTTTTCAACAATTTTTGGAATTAATGAAAAGACAGAGGTTTATTTTATAAAATATTTTGGGTGGAGGGACTTATTGGCAAATTTTTTAGGCGGAGGGGGGTTTCTGCAAAAATTTACTAATGGTTTTCTTTATAAACCAAGCTGGGAAGAGAGAGAATGATAGTTACATTTTTTTCATTCCATTTCTTTAGCTTTCTCGTTCTCCCCAAATTCTTCTTCGAAGCCAGACCTAAATCGACGACCTCCGCGACGACGGCGATGGCAGAAGCCTCTCCGCAAGCAACGGCTCGGCAAGTAGTGCTGGCGACCATCGATTGGAGGAAGACAGCGTGAGGAAGCCATGTCTTGATTTGGCAATCGAGACCATCACGAGGTTGCGGTGAGTAATGCCATCCATTCCTAGATTCGATCGATTTCCTTAGATTTAGATCGATTTTCATCTGAGCAATTTATCAACCCATTTGATTTCCTCCAATTGTTCAGATCTAAAAATGTTTAGGTCAAGAGATTGATCTGATCATTCTTTCTGCGGAATAACACTTGTTTGTCGAAGTGATTGAGTTTGATTCATCGATCGTAAATCCTGGTAAGTATTGACTCTCTTGTCGATTTGGTCTGGGTATTTTATTAAGATTGGTTGGATCCTTGTGAATTTCCTTGTTCCTGGCTTAATGATCAACAGATTACATTTTAAAACCAAGACAGTTGTTGGTGATCATAGCTGTGTTGGATCGAAGTTTTGCAGTGAGTGGTAAATTTCGATATCCTAACTTTTGCTATTATTATGGTTTGGAAATTCAAATTCTTCAAATCTCTTGTTAAATTCTTGCTGGGTTGCAACTGTTCGACAAATTGTTTCAGCAGAGTTCTATTCTTCCATTGGACTCGAGAACTCGTGCCTGACTTTTTGGAGCAATTCATCATACAACTTTGATCTTCTTCAGGTATAGGTTCAATCTCAATTGTTTGATGTTCGTTTTGTGGTAGACTATTTAGTTATTTCCCTGTTGGTGGGTGTCCAGTTCATGTATAGACAGGGGATGTTTAAGACTTCATATCAGAACTGTTGAACCAAGGTTTTAGCTATTGATAATTTATTGAGCCTGAGATTTACATGAGAATACTTGGTTCTACTGTTAACTGGGATTCTTATGTGAAGCTTGGGTGCAATTGTAGAATACCTGGAACCTTAATGTCATGTTGGGACTCATATTCATGAATTGGTTTCACCTACTCTACTATGGGACACCTTGTTAAAATCTGAGAATTGAAGTTCAATACTAAACTGGAATTTGTGAACTATCTATTAATTGTCTTGAGCCTTAGTTATTTCCCTGTTGGTTGGGGACTGATATGCCAAGTTTCCCATTGATTATTTCAGTCTAAACAGGAATGAATGCATCAGGTTATATCACTGAACTGAGTGTGTTATTTTTCCATTAAGGACTTATGTGTTTTCATGTTCTGATAGCTCTTATTTTTCCTTAACTCCTAACCATCAGTAGATGGGAATATGAGTTTAGGAGAGATAAACCCTGTCAGTCTAATGCTTGTATGAGCAAGCCAATTGAACAGTCAAGTATTCCCATCTTTGGCTTTACAATTCTTTCTCTTGGTTACTTGTGATTTTGATGTGGGATTGTTATAACCAAGTATAGGACTGTCGAAAGTCCTGTTATCTGTTAACTTCATAAGTTTGGAAGTAGGTCAGAGCAGGGAAATGCATTGGGGGCCTGGAGGATGGATTTCACATCTCAGTGAATGGAGAAACCTGAAAAATCCATATCATATTTTTTCCATTCAATTTCCAGGTTTCTGATTAGTCCCAAGAACTCCTTATAACCTGACATTCAACTAACTATTATGACAGTTAGTTTGGAACCTATTGCAGTTGATTAACTGTGGGTTGCTTACTGCAGAGCATTCCTGGTTAATCATTTTTCTGTGGAGTTGTGTTAATCCTCAGGACTGAGCCTTACTTTAGTTCAGATCACTGCATTTTATCTCATGTGAATCTGGGATTAGAGTCTCATTTGATTGAGATTATATCTCATATAATCCTGGAATTGAGAACATTGTATCACTGTGATTCCCTAATAAAATCTGTTACCTATATCCATATTTGATCCAATTCACTGAATTCGATTTCATGGACAGTTGGGTTAATTCAGGAAAATCTGAAACCAACACAATGGGATTGAATCAGTCAACTGGATTTGAGTTGGCATATGTAACAGGTGAATGGTTGAATCTGGAACTCGAATACACTGTCTTGAATTTGGGAACTTGATATCTCAGTTTAATGAGAACTTGATATCTCAGTTTTATGGAGAGTTTGGTGCCTCAGTTTCACTAAAGGGTTGATTTCAGTTTCCTGAGAGTATAACAGTTGGAACCTGGAATGAAGTTCAAGGTTGACCTAAGGTATTGCAGTGTAACTAGGTTGTATTCCTTATTGGATAGAATGTTTAATCTGAATTCATGTAGCATTTGAGTTCCCAATTGCTTGAGCTTACATAGGCATAGTCTTAACATTTAAGAAATCTCCACCATTGTTAATTTTACTTTTTGAACACTTGTATTATAGCAAAGTCATGTAGTAAACTGTTTAAGTATATAAGTACTTATGATTAGGGTTCTTGCTAAGTTTAGATTATAGTTAATTATATTGGTACTCTATAGGAAACCCTAGAAACTAAGGTTTATAATTAGGAATTAATTGCGATTAGAATCTTTTGATAAACCAATTAGAATTAGCTGTTTATTAACCAACTTGTACACATCATTATTACATACAGGAGGATATCTAGCTCTATTGCCTACTTGTACCTTCCTGGAGCAAGGCAAGTACATTCTATGGTTTTGATCAGTACATTTTCTTGTTCTTTATTGCTGACACACTGCGACACGTTCATGATCTTTTCTGTCTTGTTCTTTTATGATCTTACTTGTATCTTGGGGTGGAGAAATACTCTAGATATGTGACCAAACCCGGATACTTATTCATGATCTTTAGCTTAGGCCTCGCACCGTGCACGCGGGTCCTAAGCCGTATCTACATGATCTTTCAGGATCTTTCATGTTCTTTCATGGTCTTACCTAAGTCGGTCACATATCATAGAAGTATTTCAAATTTATGACACACATGTTCATGATCTTACTTGTTCTTTCATGATCTTACTTGTATCTTGATTTTAGCTATAGTCGTGATCTTTCCTGCATCTTTACATAGTCATGATCTTCCATGAATCTTTATAGCAGTAGTTCATGTTCTTCCTTTTCTTACATATCTTGTTCTTCTTGTTCTTTCAGCATTTACTTTCCATATCATGATGTTATTGTTCATTACCTAGAACTGTACTTTGCTCCGCTCCTGAATAGGATATGTTGCAGGTATGCTTGCAGGACATTGTTCTACTATATGGGCCAGAGCCCAGGATTTAGCTGAGCAGGATGAGGCTTAGCTTGAGGTTTCAGGTTTAGACTGTTAGCTTACTCTTAGATATTGTCTTTAGAATTTATGTACATTTCATTCTTGATGACTCGTACATTTACATACATAGAATTGTGGATTATGGTGATTATTCTGGGATACGTTCTTAGATGCTGTGATTATATTTTCATGTTTATCTGGTAGATTTCCCTAGTTGGTACAGCTTTGTTGTGTCTAACGACAAAGGCTGGGCGTGTCCGACTCGTGTCCGATTATTTGGGAGCGGGTCGTGACAGTTACAAAATATCTCCTGTTTACTCGTACTTCCTTTTCAGCACTTCCTGTATTTTACTCTATTGCATGATTTATACTCCTAACCTGCTATGAACTGTTTTGAGAGATATGTGCTCGTTCCCGTCCTGATTGGACCTGTTGACAAGTTTACAGAGGACGAGGAGGAGGCCTGCTTAGACACTTTCTATGGGACAGCCTTAGAGGACACTTGCGATCCGGACTTCCAGTCGGATCCCTTAGCAGTAGAGACTATTGCTCCATAGATAGTTTATCTTATTTTATAGCATTGGAGATGAGTTGTATATATATTTTGGATCTGTATTATGTCTGGATGTTGTGGAGTTTATCATAGACACTTAGCTTCTCTCTATTATTTTCCTGTGGATTGGATCTTACACCTTTTATTATCTATCTATCTTCCTTTCATGTTCTACCTTAGCTGTGATTGAGATATATTCTGTTATGTCACCCCCATTCGGAGAGTATAACTGTTTATTACCATAAACTGTTAGATGTTGTGACCTAGGACAGCGTTCTACCGCCGACGCTGTGGCGTAGGCTGGACGTACCCACGTCTCGTGCCCTTACTCTAGGGTGCGGATCGTGACACGTTTTTAGTGGTGGCCCATGCAGGTCTAGGTTGGAAATATAGTGGTATTCGAACTAGAATATCGCTGCAGCCTACAGTAGGAATTAATATATTTTTGAAGGTACTCAATCACACTAGGAAAAAATTCCTTATCAGATTCCGTATATCTATTTTGCTGCTTATTGTCTTCCTTAGAATTTTAAACTGTCCTCCTTTGATATTTCGACTCATTCTCAGTAATTGTTTCTTGTTTGATCTGTGTCTCCAGGATGGTTGAGATGAGATGGCATCGCCCCGGGATGGGAGATGCTGGAGAGGGGTCTGCCACCTCTCGTGTCCAGCAGCCAGCTTCGAGTACCGCAGGGCCAGTGCAGCCCTCAGGAGTCGGTGTCTCTGCAGCTTTTGGAGGAGCACATCCACCAGCCAGGAGGCAGAGCCCTGTGATTCCTGAGATCCTTCCACTGCAGCAGCCTCCGCCTGCGGGGATGGTAGATGCTGCACATCTCTTCTCCTTCGTAGAGAGGATTCTGGAGTCCCACCAGCAGCAGCAGACGAGGCAGACTACCGATTTCCGTCAGGGGATCGATGAGGCACACCAGCTGGTTCGTACCACAGTCAAGATGATTACTGCTCAGGGGGCCCAGCAGCAGCCCCGTCGTAGGGAGAAGGACATTCAGGACTTCCAGAAGATGCATCCTCGGGAGTTCTTCGGCACAGAAGGCATCCACATTGTAGACGACTGGATAGAGCATATCGAGGAGATCTTCCGACTGGCGGAGATACCAGATCGACTCCAGATCGAGGCAGCGGGCAGCCAGATGCAGGACTTAGCCCGTGCGTGGTATCAGACAGATCCCAGGATGGGAGTTGAGGGCCAGACTTGGGCCCAATTCAAGGAACTGTTTAAGGAGCAGTTCTTTCCTGATGTGGCCTTGGGAGGTATCGAGGCACAGTTCGAGGGTCTGGTTCAGGGAAACCAGACGGTAGCTGAATATGCCGGGGAGTTCTGCAGATTGGTCCGGTTTATAGATGACTTGACCGAGAAGACAAAGGCGAAGAAGTTTCGCCAGGGCTTGATTAGAGAGGTTCGGTCGCTGACTAAGAGCGACCGGAACGCTGCATTTGCTGAAATATTTTCTGGGGCTATGGCGGCGGAAGATGACCTAGGGATGAAGCTGAAGAGGGGTCGTGACTTCCAGGATGGCAGCAGCAGTCAGGGGCAGGCCAAGAGGCCTCACTTCCAGCAGTACTTTCAGCAGTAGAGGCCAGCTCAGCAATATCAACAGCAGGGTCGTGCACCTTTTCAGCAGGTGCAGCAGCAGCAGAAGCATCAGCAGCAGGCACCCCTTCAGCAGTAGGTAATCGTTTGTGCCTTCTGTAAGAAGCCGGGGCACATGATCTATGAGTGCAGGAAGAAGCTAGGCAAGTGCTTACTTTATGGTACGGGAGATCACCAGTTGAGGGATTGCCCTGGGGCTTTTGGGCGAGGAGCTCAGGGAGGTGGAGCCAAGGCTCCGGCAGGCCAGCAGAGGGGACCAGCCCTGCAGACCCAGCAGCAGAGGTTCCAGTAGCACCAACAGCAGGCACGAGGTGGACAGCAGGAGCGAGCTTTCGCCATAGCGGCTAAGGATAAAGAGGCCATCGGAGAGCTGATAGCAGGTTCGGTTCTTCTCGACTCCCTTCCAGTATTTATACTCTTTGATTCTGGGGCTTCCCACAGCTTTGGGTCAGTATCGTACGCTATTAGACACAGTTTGGTTTCTGAACCATTGCCTAGGACCTGCAAGATCACGACCGGGGGTGGGGTCATCCTCGTGAGTGATGTTTGCAGAGGGCAGAGCGTCTTATTGGGAGGCCAAAAGTTGGAAGTGAGTTTACTCGTCATGCCATTACCGAACTGCGATATAGTATTAGGTATGGACTGGCTGAGTAGACACCACGCCCGTTTTAATTGCCGAGGGGGTAGAGTTTTGTTTGGGGCACCAGGAGAGCCAGAGTTTGAGTACACCCGGCGGCAGGCAGAGCAGGACGGCGGAGTCTTCTGTGGAGCTTCAGTTGAGGAGCAGGTGGCTCCGCATCCCTTGATCGCAGAGTTTATGGACGTATTTCCAGAGGAGTTGCCAGGGCTTCCACCAGACAGGGATGTAGAGTTCTCGATAGACTTGGTTCCCGGCGCGGAACCGATTTCTCAGCATGTCTATCGAGTGAACAACAGCGAGTTGGTGGAGCTGAAGAAGCAGGTGGATGAGCTGCAGGACAAGGGCTTCATCCGATCTAGTTTTTCACCTTGGGGTGCACCGGTACTCTTCGTACCCAAGAAGGATGGGTCGGTACGGATGTGTATCAACTACAGGGCACTTAACAACCTGACGATCAAGAACAGATACCCACTGCCGCGGATCGATGATCTCTTTGATCAGTTGAACGGAGCTCGGGTGTTATCCAAGATTGATTTAAGGTCAGGTTATCACCAGGTGAAGGTAAAGGGGGAGGATATTCCCAAGACCACTTTCAGGATGCGGTATGGGCAGTTTGAGTTTTTGGTTATACCGTTTGGGCTGACCAATGCACCAGCAGTGTTTATGAATCTAATGAACAAGGTGTTCCATCAGTACTTGGACAAGTTCGTGGTGGTGTTCATTGATGATATCTTGGTATATTCCAGGACAGAGGAGGAGCACGAGGAACACTTGAGAGTGGTGCTAGAGACACTCATGAGGGAGAGATTCTACGGCAAGCTCTCGAAGTACGAGTTCTTCCTAGACAGAGTTGACTTCTTGGGTCATGTGATGACGGGAGATGGTATCTCAGTGGACCCGAAGAAGATCACAGCAGTTGAGGCTTGGACATCGCCGACTTCAGTGGCAGAGATCAGGAGTTTCCTGGGGCTGGCAGTATACTATAGAAGATTTGTGCAGGATTTCTCCTGGGTTGCAGAGCTGTTGACTTGGTTGACCCGGAAGGATGCTGAGTATGTTTGGTCAGAGGAGTGTCAGGCAGCTTTTGATGAGTTGAAGAAGCGGCTTACGACAGCTCTGATTCTGACATTGCCTTCAGGATCAGCTGGATTCACTATTTATAGTGATGCTTCAGGGAAGGGGCTGGGTTGTGTCTTGCAGCAGCATGGAAAGGTGATTGCATATGCTTCCAGGCAATTACGTCCCCATGAGAAGAACTACCCTACCCATGACCTGGAGCTGGCAGCGGTAATTTTTGCTTTGAAGTTGTGGAAGCACTATTTGTATGGCGAGAGGGTGGAGATTTTTACAGATCACAAGAGCTTGAAGTATGTGTTTACACAAAAAGAGCTCAACATGAGGCAGCACAGATGGCTAGAGTTGATGAAGGACTTTGACATCTCACTTCAGTATCACCCGGAGAAGGCCAACGTGGTTACCGATGCCTTGAGTAGGTATCCGACAGCCATGTGTTTGTCCATGGATCGACACTTGCTTGCAGACTTGGAGAGTCTTGGGATTGAGGTGATCGTGTCCGGAGTACAGATGCAGTTATGGGGCCTTCAGATACAGTCAGACTTGATGGACAGGATCAAGGCGACCCAGTTCGAGGATGTGGCTCTGCGGTGTATCCGAGAGCAGATCAGTGCAGGATTGGAGGATGGCGAGTTTTCACTTGCAGAGGATGGTGCCCTGAGGCACGGTTCCCGGTTATTTGTGCCTAGCGGGGAGCTCAGAGAGCAGATCATGCAAGAGGCTCACAGATCGCAGTACTCTATACATCCTGGTGCCAATAAGATGTACAGGGATCTGCGAGAGCATGTCTGGTGGTACGGGATGAAGCGGGAGGTGTCCCACTTCCTAGCTAGATGCTTGGTCTGTCAGCAGGTCAAGGCAGAAAGGCAGAGGCCCGAAGGATTATTACAGCCGTTGTCCATTCCAGAGTGGAAGCGGGAGCATATTATAATGGATTTTGTATCTGGGTTGCCGCGTACACTAGGAGGGAAAGACGCGATTTGGGTCATCGTTGACAGGTTGACCAAATCGGCCCACTTCTTGCCATTCAAGGTGGGTCCGTCTACAGAGAGGCTTGCGGAGTTGTATATGAGGCAGATAGTCAGGATTTACGGAGTTTCTGTCAGCATAGTTTCAGATCGGGATAGTCGCTTTACTTCCCATTTTTGGAGGAGTCTGCAGACTAGTTTGGGCACTCAGCTCACGTTTAGTACTGCATACCACCCCCAGACGGACGGACAGTCAGAGAGGACTATTCAGACACTTGAGGATATGCTGCGGACGTGCGTCCTAGATTTTGGAGGTTCCTGAAGGATCATCTACATTTGGTGGAGTTTGCTTACAACAACAGTTTTCAGGACAGCATTGAGATGTCACTGTTTGAGGCTCTGTACGGGCGTAGGTGTCGTACACCCTTATCTTGGGATAATATTGGAGAGAGAGCTTTACTGGGACCAGAGATGGTTGTTGACGCAGCCGAGAAGGTGAAGCTCATCAGGGACAGACTTCGCGTGACGCAGGACAGACATCGGTACTGGGCCGATAGCCACCGGAGGTCGTTGGAGTTTGAGGTACAGATTTAGAGATAGGATTAGAAGTAGGTTGTATTTTATTTTGTTTGATTAATCGTGTTTGATTTTAGTAACATAAGACCTTGCTTGTGATTAGGTTGGAGACATAGGTTTTCTGCGGATATCTCCGACTCGTGGTACGATACGTTTTCGTGGAGGTAGAAAGCTTAGCCCGCGCTTCATCGGCCCATTCGTTATCAGCGGGAGAGTCGGTGACGTGGCATACATGCTAGACTTGCCACCTGCACTAGTAGGAGTTCACAACGTATTTCATGTATCACAGTTGAGACAGTACGTGGCTGACCATAGCCATGTGTTCGATCATTCGGAGATTGAGGTTGGACCTACTCTCAGTTATCCAGAGCAGCCTGTGGAGATTCTGGATCGCCGAGAGAAGGTACTGAGGAACCAGGTGATAGCCTTTGTACGCGTCGCATGGAGGCATCATTCTCCAAAAGAGTCTACCTGGGAGCGAAAGGATGAGATGCGCGAGCGGTACTCCTATCTTTTTGGACCTTGAGGTATACTTTCTATCCTTCTCAGCAGTTTAGTTTCGCCTTTAATTTCGAGGACGAAATTACTTTAAGGAGGGTAGATTTGTTACTACCACTTTTCTAGCTTGAGGGTATTTTGGTCATTTTTGAAATTTTGGGAATTATTTAGAATTATTATGTATTATTTAGATTTATTAGAATTAATGTGATTTTTAGTAATTTTTAGTATAATTGATTTTGGTGCTATAGTTGACTTTGACTAGTGTTGACTAGGAGACTAACCTAGAGACTAACCTAGGTCATGACTACTTGGTTAGGTTAAGTAACCTTAGCTTGACCTAAGTTAGTGATGATTAACTCATTAGAACTTATTTGGAGAGATTAGGAATTGATTAGGCTAGAATGGCTTGTGACTTCATAAGTCATGACTAATGGCTTAAGCCTTAAAAGCCCATAGGCCCACACCATGTAACCAAACCCTAACCCTAATTGCACTTGGCCGGCCATATTGATCCTCCCTCTATTTAATGCTCCTCAAAGTTAGGGCTAGCCTCCATTAGGAATTTTGCAAAGTTTTAGAAAGAGGTAAGTCTCCATCTTCATTAAATCCTATAAAATCCATTTCAATTCCTTTTTCACCCAAACCAATTGCAATAGGTTCTAATTTTACTCTACTTGCTTCTGGTATCAAGAAATTTCATCTTAGGAGCAAATTGGAGAAGTTTGGCTATCAAGAGGATCACCTCTCTTTGGAGCTTTTTGAGGATTTTGCCACATATAGGTAAATTCTATTCTACACCATAGAATTCTGATTTTATTACATATCTAGGAAGCCCTAGGCCTAACCTAACTGTAGGACTAGCTAACCCTAGTTTTTGTGTCCTTTTTGTGTCCTATTTGGACACACATCAGTCCTATGGTGCAAGTGTTTGATGAAATGCCCAATGGGCATTTCGATTGATTTTTAGGAATCTAAATGAATAGGAAATTAGGTTTTACTCTCGCTTATGTGTTTTTTGTTTCCTGATGTGGTTTTCGTGTCGTGTTGGGTCGCGGGGGACATACGAACACGCGGGTGTACCTCGCACGCGCGTACTGTTTGCCTGTCCTGCTTTACGGGGGCCACAACTCGCTGGATACGCCACGAGGACACAGAAAATTTGACACGTGGGTCGGGGCTAACACTGACACGAGGCTTCCCAAGTCTCAGAGCCTCTCGTGGCGTGTCGGACACGCACGAAGACGTGCATCAATTTTTCACTGAATCGACAGCAGTCGATTTCCAGCGCTGATATGCGTGTCGTATCACACGCATGCATATCGTGGACACATGTCAGGGTGTCCTAGCCCTAGCCCTAGTCCTAGTTGACACTGGGACACGACCACGAGGTCTGTGTCGTATCGTGTCGTGTCGTGTCGTGTCGTGTCGTGTGCACGAACTCTGTAAACACGTGTACGAGGAATTGTCCTGTTTGCACTGTGTCATGTTTTAAATCTGTTTGGACACGTTTGTGTCCACTTGGGTGGACAAAAATACATCGTATGACACATACACTATATGTACTTGCATTACCAACCTTTGATTTGGTGTTTTAGTTTAATTTCAATGCTCATTCTCGATTTTCCTAAATTTACTGATACCTTAAATATCAGTTCATTTCTCACTGTGTGTTCCAGATTTTCAATTCGAATTTTGGCAGCTATTTAACCTATATTAAACTGATTAATTGCATGGTTTAAGACCTCAATTTGGTACACCTACATGATTGCTAAGTGTGTGTCGAATTTGGGGTTAATTGTTTTTGGGTTTGGCTCAAAATCTGGAATTTAGTTGGGGACTGTTTTAAACTGGAATTTATGAACTGTTAAATGATTTCAATGTATTAAACTGGGTATTGTTTGGACTGAATTTAATGGTTCTTCAATGTAGAAATCTGGGAGTATTGAATGGGGCTTAAACTGAGATTTGAATCACTGTTTTCACATATATTTTTTACTGTTCTTAGCTCACTGTTTTCTTCACTATTTTGCTTCCACTATCACACTGTTTTTCAGTCTTCACACATACACCCACACATATATGTTACACACACACACACACAAGTATCACTCACTGTTTTCAAGACTCACACACACACCTTCATGCTCTCTCACACTCTTCACACACCTAGGTATAACTCTCTTGCACACACAAGTTATCCACAACTCTCATGCCTCACTTGACATCACACACACACACATGTACATCACACTGTCCTTGACTATCACTCTTGACACTCTCATGTATTCACTCATGACACACACACACATCCCTTCCTATTCTCCATGTATATATATATATATATATATATATATATATATATATATATATATATATATATATATATAAAATTGTCTAATGTGTAGATATAGATTATATATGTATGTTGTATGGTATACATATAATAGCCTATAGGTTATGTATATCCTAAGTTATATTATATAACACATCAATGTGTGTGTATCAATATATATATATATATATATATATATATATATATATATATATATATATATATATATATATATATATATATATATATATATATATTTGATATATAATGTATGTATCTAATATGTATATAGTAGCCTATATGTTATGTGTAGGTTATATTATATTACATAGCCACATCAATATGTGTATTGTTTTAGATATAGGTATTGTCATGTGTATAGGTAATTTGTAGGTTGGTTAGGCATGGTATTGCCTATTAGCCTATGGCCTAGTCTCTTAGCCTATAACCTATGTGTGTGTCTGCTTGACTAAGTGAGCCTAGATTAGACTTGTGTAGTCTTGTTAGACTTAGAATAGACTAGTTAGACTAGTATAGACTAGTTTGACTTAGGTTTGACTTGGTTGACCTAGTTTGACTTCTAGGGTTGACCAGAGTTGACCAAGAGTTGACTTTGGCCTAGATTGACCTAGATTCATGTAGAACGCATTATAGTGCATCTTATTACTATTCTGGACTTGTTGTGACTTGTGCTGTTCTAATAGGAGCCAGACACCACTCCTCGGACAGTACTTTCATCTTGGACATTCAGTTAGCAGGCGAGTACATTCTCTGATCTTTTTATACTTATCTGGACTATATTCTCGCTCTAGATTACTTTACTTGATGCTGACACGTATCTTCACGGATTACTACTATATGGATCCTTTCCTGAGATGTTATCCCTCTACGGGTGCATCGGGTATTTCATGCTCATGTACTTTATCATGTGCATCAGGTACTCCTTATACTCGTACTAGTTCATGTATTTACATGTTCGCATGTGCTTTCATGTCCTTTATCATGTGCCTCATGTACTACTCATTACATGAGTTCACGTATCTTAGCTGTATTCATGTGCCTATAACGTAACTTGAATGGATCCTTGTGTATTGATTGGGGCGGGGTGAGTAGAATTGGTTATGTGAACACTATCCCGAGTAGGTATTCATGTGCTTCTTAGTTGTATTCATGTGCTCCTAAGCCGTTTACATAACCATATTGTACTCTAAATCACGTAGCCACTTACAGTCTCTAGTATAATGTATTTACTTTCAGTTACAAAATATCTCATGTTTACTCGTACTTCCTTTTCAGCACTTCCTGTATTTTACTCTATTGCATGATTTATACTCCTAACCTGCTATGAACTGTTTTGAGAGATATGTGCTCGTTCCCGTCCTGATTGGACCTGTTGACAAGTTTACAGAGGACGAGGAGGAGGCCTGCTTAGACACTTTCTATGGGACAGCCTTAGAGGACACTTGCGATCCGGACTTCCAGTCGGATCCCTTAGCAGTAGAGACTGTTGCTCCATAGATAGTTTATCTTATTTCATAACATTGGAGATGAGTTGTATATATATTTTTTGGATCTGTATTATGTCTGGATATTGTGGAGTTTATCATAGACACTTAGCTTCTCTCTATTGTTTTTCTGTGGATTGGATCTTGTATCTTTTATTATCTATCTATCTTTCTTTCATGTTCTACCTTAGCTGTGATTGAGATATATTCTGTTATGTCACCCCCATTCGGGGAGTATAAATGTTTATTACCATAAACTGTTAGATGTTGTGACCTAGGACAGCGTTCTACCGCCGACACTGTGGCGTAGGCTGGACGTACCCACGTCTCGTGCCCTTACTCTAGGGTGCGGGTCGTGACAGAAATTTTTAGAGGACCTATTATCCAGGGTGTATTCAAGACTCTTGAAATACGAATAATAGTTAGATAATTTTTTGAATCGTATAAACATCGTACTGTACATTTATATGACTGAACATATGTGAACATTATAAAGAAAGTTACACATAGTATTTCTTCAGGAACTTGCCGTTGATAGGCATCATGAGCAAGTCACCATCGGGCTTGTTTAGTCGGTACGTACCATTAGAATACACTGATTCTACGATGAAAGGACCTTCCCATTTAGGCTAGAATTTTCCTTTTGTTTTGTGCGTCATGATTATTGGTCTTCTCACTGCTAAGACTAGATCGCCGACTTGGAAGATTCTTTCCTTCACCTTTTTCTTGAAGGCTCTAGAAAGGCGTACTTGGTATAGCTCAATGCGCTGCTGAGCTAACAAGCATTTTTTGTCTAGCACTTCGAGCTCCTGGAGTCGCAGATGGTAGCTTTCTTCGGTAGTCAACTCACTGGCTAAGGCTACTCGAAGAGAAGGAATCTAGATTTTTAGAAGGAGAACTGCTTCGCTCCTATAAACCAGAGAGACTGGCGTACTGCCTATTGGAGTCCGGACCGTTATACTATAGGCCCATAGACATTCATCGAGCTTCTCGTTCCAATTGTGCTTGTTTGAAGATACGAACTTCTTGAGAAGTTTTATGATAGTTTTATTGAAGGCTTCTGCTAGCCCGTTAGTCGCTGGATTGTAGGCAGTAGAGGCTACATTCCGGATTCGATTCCTATCGCAAAATTGATAGAATGCATGGCTTACAAATTGTGGACCATTATCATGGATGATCTTGCGAGGTAGGCCGAAGCGATATATAACATGATGTTTGATGAAATTGATCACATTCGACGCCTTCACTTCGTTGAGTGGTATAGCTTCCGCCCATTTGGAAAAGTAATCGGTTATGGCTAGGATGAACCGATGTCCTTTGATGGATGGCGGACTGATTGGTCCTATGACGTCCATGCCCCAGGCTTCAAACGACCAAGATGCTACCGTTGGGTGTAGAAAGTTTGAAGGTTGATGAATGAAATCGGCGTGGAACTGACAAGCTCTATACTTTTTTACATATTCAACAATATTTGGTATCATTGTGGGCCAGTAATAACCCATTCGTTTGAGGCGATCTTGTAATTTGGGGCCTGGTTGGGAGAGGATTCCATAGACAGCGTAGTCTATGAAAAGGAATCTCCAGTCTTTAATATCGACGCTTGTTTTTGTTGTGTAACTGTGATGAATATGCAAGGCATCTTTCACACAGAATAGCTCTTAACCAGATACTATGATCGACTGCTGAGTATTGGTAGGAACGGTCAAGGAAGCAGCGAGACCGGCTAGAGCATCTACTTCTATATTCTGTAGTCGAGGTACGTGCTCGATGAAGAATCCAACGAAAGTAGACGCCAACTCGATTGTTGCTCTGCGATAGGGGATGAGATCTTCGTGACGAACTTCATAATCCCCTCGAACTTGACTAACTATTAGCTTGGAATCGTCGTACGCTTCTAGATAGTCAACTCCCAGTTGTTTTGCCTGTTGCAGGCCGATTAATAGGGCATTATATTCGGCCACGTTGTTGGTGCATGATTCCATGAGAGAATATGCACGATGTATAACCAGATGATCAGGTGACACGAGCACGATACCTACTCCAGCCACAATATTTTTTTTGGGTCCTGTTCTTAATGCACCGCCAAAGAACATTCGCCAAATAGGAATTTCTTTAGTTGTAGTGTTAGACTCTACTACTTCATCGGGGATTTCATCGTAGAGTTTAGAAGATTCTGGCGCTGGATGAGCTGCCAGGAAATCAACTAATGCTTGGCCTTTTACTGCCTTCTGAGGAATGAAGAGCATATCATACGAAGTCAATAGCATTGCCCATGTAGCTAGACGGGAATTGAGAGAACCCGGTTTAGTCATGAGTATTCTGAGAGGATTGACTTTAGATATTATGTGGATAGTCTGCCCAGACACATAGTGGCGTATCTTCTGGATGGAAAATACTAGTACAAGGCATTCCTTCTCTACAGGTGTGTATCTGTGCTCGGCACCCACCATTGTGCGGCTGAGGTAGTAGATTGTATGTTCATGGCCGCCTTTATTCTTCTAAACTAGGAGGGTGCCAAGATAATGGTCCATAGCGCGGACATATAGTAAGAAAGGCTTTCCCATTTTTGGAGCTACCAATACTGGAGGGCTTGTGAGATACGCCTTGATGTCATCGAATGCCCGTTGACAATGTTCAGTCCAGACGAAAGATACGCCTTTCTTCATGAGCTGAGTGAATGGTTGAAACCTTCCAGAGAGGTTCGAAATGAATCATCTGATATAGGCTAGCCTTCCTTGTAGTCCGCGTAGCTCTTTGACGTTTCTTGAAGGACGCATATCGAGGAAAGCCTTCACTTTCTCTGGGTCCAGATGTATACCCCTTGAAGTGATGATGAAATCAAGGAACTTGCCGCTGGAGACTCCCAGAAAAGACTTGGTTGGATTCATCTTGAGTTGGTGTGCACGTATTAGTTCGAACATCGTTCTCAAGTCTTGGAGGTAGTTGTCCTTGAGACGACTTTTAATTACGATATCGTCTACGTAGCACTCCACTGTTTTGCATAAATGATCACAAAAAATTATGTTCATGGCTCGCTCGTATGTCGCCCCTACATTTTTCAATCTGAAGGGCATCACCGTATAGCAGTATACCCCCAACGGTGTTCGAAAAGATGTGTACTTCTCATCATTGGAGAATATCTTGATCTGGTTGTAGCCTGAGAACCCATCCATGAAGGACGTCCGCTTGAAGCCGCAAGTATTGTCGATCATTACGTCGGTGATCGGTAGAGGAAACTCGTCCTTCGGGCATGCAGAGTTCAAATCACGGTAATCGATACAGACTCGAACTTTATCATTATTTTTCATGACTGGAACGATGTTGGCAACCCAGTCAAGGTGTTGTTTTTTACGAATGAATCCACTGGCAATGAGCTTCTTGACTTTATTTTCGATGGCCTCTATGACATCTGGTCGGAATCGCCGTTGTTGCTGCTTCACTGGCTTAGCTTTAGACAAAATATTCAGGTGGTGCATGGTGACTTTAGGATCCAGGCCTGGCATGTCTTCATAGCTCCATGCAAAGACGTCGATGTATTCTCTTATAAGCTGTATAAGAGATTGGCGTTCCTCGTCAGATAGACTTTTGCTGATGAAGATTGGTTTAAAAGATGATTTATCTCCTCAATTGACTTGGATGACTTCATCTTCGGTAGGTGGTTCACGTTGTTCAAAGTGCAGCTCCTACCTAGTGTCCATCTTTTGAGCCCATTGTTCGAGATCGATCGATTGGACATTGTCTGCAATTTGGTCAACGGAAACCATATTGACGGACAAAGTTGCTTTGAATATGTCGCCAATGCTGGAGTCTGAATCCCAGAGGGAGGAGTCAGAAGAATGAGAACAACGATCTGCTTCATCATCTGATCTTTCGGGAGTTGTTGGAGGAGTGACATAGCCCAAACCAACACCGTTTCGTTGATAGTAGTTCTCAGGTTTGCCGGAAGGAACAAAGTATCATATTGGCAATTGTCGTCCCCGGCCGTAATTTAGCCCTTGGTCGCTTTTGATGTCATATCCCATGTTCTGGATGATATTCTTAACCTGTCAACTATATTGAAAAAGTTGCATTTTTCCAGAGTCATAGTCAGCATCAGCATTGTTCTTGGAAGAAGTAGAGTCTGGAACTAACTTTCTCTCGCCAATTATACGACCGAAGATGATTAGCTGTTCATCCTTTTTTCTGGCTGGAACGACGAAGTAGTGGATATCTTTTGGGTAAACTTTTTCCCGTAAGTGAGGCATCGTGACTGGCATACAGAGGTGTGGTCCTATGCCTACTCCAAAGCGTATACCGTATCTATGTAATGGTTTACAGATTAATAGACATCGGAGTAATTCAAAGATAAACCTTTACTAAGGAAATACGCAAGTTCTTCTTCAGGGATAACATCATCCGCTGAAGGTACACTATTATGAGTATTGATATACTCATTGAGAGGATCATCATCTGGAAGAGGAGCCACATTCTTGGTCGAGTTCACCACGTAGGGTAATTCTTCAGGATTGAGAGGACGGGCATCAGCAAGTTCCTCCCGGGGTGTTTTGTTGAGAGTGATGGTAAATGGTTTGACCTTGTCAGGGTTCTTCTTTTTCACCCAGATTGTGAGAGGCTTCGGAGTACTTTTGGAGTAGTACGTCCTTTGACTCGGATGATCAGGGGACCTTCATTGGAGGATGAACTTGTTTCAGCTTCGTTGCCATCATCTTTGGGGGATTGAGATTGGTAAAGTACTGAATCTCTATAGTAAGCTTGGATGCCCTTAAAAGGATCGACATCGGCGAACTCCGTCTTCACGACATCGTCGCTGTTGACGTACTTGAAGCAGTGGTGAAGTGTGGAAGGAACGATCATGTTCTCGTGTATCCGTGGACGTCCCAATAAGATGTTATAGGATACATTGGCATCGATCACATAGCAGGAAACCTCCATTCGGAGATCATCGATCTGGCACTTGAGATGGATCTTTCCCAATGGATAGCTTCGACCAGCATTGAAAGCCATGATAGTTGTGTTGGTTGCAGATAGCTTGTGCAGAGGGATTCCCAGAATTTGAAGCAAACTTCTAGGAATGATGCTGAGGGAGGATCCTGGATCGATGTGCATGCGGTCCATCTTGATTGCCCTGATATACCCTATATTATACTGGGGTCTATCATGACGATTATTTTTTAGTAGCATGTCCTCCTATGAAAAGGTGATTTTAGGCACCACTTCCATAGTACTGTGGCAGTAAAGACAGGAGACAGGGTCTTCGGCGGGGGCTTTAACTTCAGTGAGATAAGAGTCGGCATGTAGTCAAGCTTCGCTTAAGGTCTTCCGTGTTTCTTTGGAGAGTCGTAACAGATCGAACAGAGACAACCTGGCAGGTGTATTGGCTAGCTGTGCCAGTATGTCAAAGTTGTTAGGCCGATCCATGCCTTCGGGAGTTGGCGCCTTCAGACTTGTCAAACCGCGTCTCCTTCTGCTTGGCTTTGTCCGAAGCTGGAGGCTTAGACGGGCTGGCTTCTGAGCTTGTGGGGGCAGCAGGAGGTTGAGGAGGTACTGTTTCTTCTTGTGCGGGGTCGTATGTCCGAAGATAAGTCTTCTCCGATCGTGTCTCGCCAGATAGAACCTCGTAGATGGAAGAGGATACCATATGGCATGACTTGTATTTCTTACTCCTTTTTACTTTGGGAGGTACCACCTCCTGCGTCACTTCTTGCACAAGGTCAGGATGGACCCACATGATTTCATCACGTTCAGTTGTGAGTAGCACTAAGGTTGAGTTGCGAGCTGGCATTAGGTTGACGACTTCCATTATTGCCTTGGGAATTGGGACCACGCCGTCTGAGACTTATGTAGGAGGAAAGTCACCAAACTGAAGAGAGATCATGTTAGAATATACGACCTCGTCTTCTGCTTCGAGGTTGATCACTTGGCTGTCGATAAGCTGTTGTATCTTCTTCTTCAGGACGATGCAGTCTTTGGTGGGATGATACACGTATTGATGATACAGTACTTAGGATCATTGAGCTGGTTTGCCTCTGTAGGACGTCGTGGTGGAGGCAATGTCAGTTTATTACCCTTTGTCAATGTATGAAAGATGGTAATGACATCGTCTTCATCAAAGAAGAAGGTCTTCTTAGGCTTGTCGAAGGTACCCTGAGAATTGGAAGCCCCTTTGGATGTGTCGACCTTCAGGACTTCTTTTCCTTTACCCCCGCGGACATAGATAGTTTGAGGATCCTTGCCTTTGTCTTCGAATTTGGGTGTTTTCAACCCTAGTAGTTTCAGGTTAGGAACGTCATTTTCAGCAGCATCAGCGGCCCCAATGAAAGCAGACTATGTATCATACTTATGTATACCCAGACAAAATTTTATAGTAGGAAGGAAGTTATGTCGACAAGTATCCATAAGTTCTGAGTCTGGTATGCCGAAGGGCATCTTCAGTGCTAGCCGCCTGAAGCGTTCGATGAAGGCGATGACAAACTCAGTCCTTCTTTGCTTGGTCTCGATGAGAGTGGACATACTAACATGCATGCCACTCTCGTAAAACCTGTTGAGGAACAACCTCTCCAAGTCTTTAAATGAATTGATACATCCGTTAGGCAGACTGCAGAACCATTCGAAAGCTACCCCCGCAAGGTGCTAATAAACATCTTCGATAAGAACGGATCGTCTCTGGGCAAGTGTAGAGTCTGCGTATTGAAGTACGTCATGTATTGACCAGGAGAAGTCAATCCGTCGATTGAATTCAGCGTCAGCGGCTTGTAGTTAGGAGGGCAAGTAGCATTCTCCCACTCATAGGGATAAGGTTGAGATATCTCCATCTTCTGTAGCTCATCTTTGTGTGAGATAGTGTCGAGACGGGTGACCAGGGAATTAATTGCATCCTGTTGATTGAGCAGGTGTTGGGAAATAGCTGCTGAACGGTTGTTAGGCATCGTTGGCGAAGGACCACCCCCAGCATTTAAAAGATTTAGAGGAGGCACAACGGAATAATACTCCTTTTGTAGGAAAGGAGGGTTATCACTATGAGCCAGACTAGCGTGAGCCGAGACGTTTTGTTGAGGTGAAGGAACTGCCCCAGCAGCTTGGACCGCCATGATACTGTTAAGCATATCAGTGATCTTGGCGAATGTTGTTTCAAGACCCTCTAGCCGTTTGCTGGTCTGTATACTAGCTTCTTCAGGTCTTTCTCCGTCCGCCATGTATGTAGATAACATGCGAGGATGAACAGAGGAAAAAGTACAACTGGTGCTGATACTGTCTGTCTCTGAGTGGGTAAGTCCCTCATTTTTAGGTAGATAGTCACCATCAGACTCAGAGAGATTGTCGTCCTCTGGAAGGCTACCCCCAGTGTGAGGGTCATCCGCTTTAGACTCTGAGGGAATACTACCCCCAGCTTGGGATTCTTCGTCATCTGTACGAAATCTCACCTTTGACCGAGTGCCCATATAGACTCCTTCAGATGTGACAGCCTATGGCCATTTGTTGGTAGACTTCGTCTTCTTCTTCTCGCGGAACTGAGAGAGAAAGTTGGGTTCGTGGTCCACCGTCTTTGATTAGGGCTTCCGTAAGGAGGACCCCATAAAGCCATATTGGATGAGACACATAGAGGCTTTTCATCGTCAGAGAAGTGCAGCCGTCGAAACACAAACTTTTTCTGAGGCACACTTGTTACTTTGGAGCAACAACAGTTGATAACAATACTGGTGCATGAATGTCCTTGAAGACAGCCCCGTGCTATATGCGTTAGGGCCTGTCTTTTTGCTGTGGGCGCATAGGCCTTAGAGATTGGCCTTGGGCACATGCTTTTTGACAACATGTTTGAGTCTCCTTGATGTGGGCGCATAGTATGGATCCAGTGAGCCTGGGCACATAACCTTGGGTGCATGACCCTGGATGTCCAGTCGTTGAAGACAGAGGCATTCTGGTTGGGGTTATGCGTCCAAACATTCCCTTGGGCGCATGGCTTTGGGTGCATGCTTGGTGGAGCAGCGCTGCTTTCTTCCAGTTTTGCCTCCTTCGTTTGTGAGCCTCGCTGGCTTTGCCCAGAGTGTCGAACACCCCGATTCTTGGCATCCTAGTGCTTTCCTCTGCCAAGTCTCGAGTGTCGAACACTCTGTTGTTGGTTGCACGAAAAAGAAGTCACTGGCTAGTAGAGTCCGGAACGGTATGAGCCTTCTTCATTTGGGGAGCTTCTGTAGCAGAGTCATGCGCCCATGTGACAGAGTCCTCCAGTTACATATCTGCTATAACACTAGCAGGATATGCACAGTGAGCCTTCGGAAGCCAAGTCTTGTGAGACTTGTTTGGCTTCGCTGATTTTGAGGGAGTAGAGCCATCCCTCGGGAGCATCTTTTCGAACGCCTGCTGATCGAACTTTACGATCATCATCTTCTGAGTGCTCCCCACTTTGTCGGTATCGGATTGCGTCACCACCTTCTCGTCACAGGAAAAGGTAGTCCCCAGCAGAGTCGCCATTTTTGTGGACACACACAAAAAGAAGAAGAAATGTTGTCTTTTCTTTATTGGCGTAAGGCACCACAAATCGAGTACGCTTGAGAGATCCTGCGTTGAGGATCCTCGAGTACAAAAAAGAATTCTGGGGAATGGGACGATGGAGATCGAGCGACAGTTGCTCATTTACTCCGTTGACCCTCCGATTACAAAAGTGGGAGAAAACCTAAGAAAATTGCTAACTCTCGGCTCACTGGCAAGAAGTGCAGCAATTTGGCTCTTGAAAATGCTCTCCGTTCTGTGTTTTGAAGAGGGATGAGACCCATTTTTATAGTCGTTCTTGAGCTGGAATGATGTTATGCGCCCATATGAGGAAAACACACTGGTTTTCATATGGGCGCATAGTCCTGCCTTGGACGCTTAGGGCATAGGCTCATGCAGGCTATGAGATCGTGGTTTGGTCGTGGTGTTGACGTGGCCGCATGCTTCGGTACACGACTGCTCGTGGAGACTGATGTGGCCGTATGCTTCGGTGCACGTTTTGATCATGGCTTTGACCGAGTCAGGCTTGGGCGCATAGCCCTGTTTCAAGCTATGCGCCCTCCTTCACAGGGGTGGCTTGGGTGCATAGAGCTTCACAGGATGATGGGCGGATAGAGCTTCACAGGATGATGGGCACATAGGAGCTTCACAGGGTGACTTGAACACATAAGAGCTTCACTTGGGCGCATATGTCCTCCTTTGGCTTGGGCGCGTAAGGCTTTATTTGCAGAAATTTTCATGCTTCTACAAGGGGATGTTAGGGTTTTGTTGATATATATATTCGGAAGAGTTGGCTTTGGTTTGGACTAAATTGTTTAGGATTTGACCCTCTAAAGGATTAATATGGTAATTAGTTTCCTTATTGGGTGGGTTGTTTGACTAAGTCAAAGATAGATTTAATGCACATGGCTACAATTTAATCACTAAAAATTGATTAAATATATATGTCTCATCAATTTTTGGCAAACTTAGATAATCTCTAACAAGTGTGGTTGGCTAGGTTAGGGTCCTAACATATTTTCTAGTCAAATTGAACCCAAAAAGTCAACTAATGGGTCTCATGTGCTATTTACAAATAAATAGCACATGAGAACTCGATTGAATGGCACACTATAAACATGTGCGTAGTAGGATCAAAATGAATCAAAACCATATATTGGGTCAAATAGTTTTGGTCTATGTCGAGTCTCGAACTCAAGTTGGAAGTTAGGTCAAGATTTACGGTAAACGGTCAAAATAGACTAAGTTGACCAGAAGTTGTGCGAAGTCGAAAGAATGTTGGAAATTTTTTTTGGTTGGGACATGATATATCAAATTGAAGGTGGACATATCTAAAATTCAAATATGGGATTTGATTTGAGAAATCGATATTTGTTGTGCTTCAAAAATCAAAGCTACGGTAAAGTACTACTATTGTCATTATTGACTTAAAATAAAGTTTAATATTTAAAATATCAATATTAAATAGATAAAACTAAATAAAATTAAATTCAAAAAATTAGGTGGCTTACAGCCTACCCACCTTAGAAAAATTTTGTCCTCGAAATTAAAATAACACTACCATACAAAATCTATAACATAAGAATAATCAAACTACATCTTACCGAAATTTGCGAATAGATGGGGATATCGCTCCTATATGGAATCTTATTGCTCCCAAGAAGATTTTCCTAGAGAATGATGCTTCCACTCAAATTAAACTTATCTAATCGTCTGTCCTCTAAGCATCTTCTTACTAGTGTCTAAAATACCAAATAGCTGCTCCTCGTATGATAGAATGGGTCCCACTATGATCTCGAAATTGTCGACCACATAGCTGGAATCAGTCGCATACTTCCTCAACTGTGAGACATGGAATGCATCCTCCACTCACTCTAAGAATGGGGCGATACAAGACGATATGTCACTTCTCCAACACGCTCTATATGACCGATGGGTTACAATAGTATAGGTAAGGCTTCTAACTTGGTTCTTATTGCTTTATCTATAGAAAGTCCATAATTCCTTCGCAACTCTACCAATCCTTAAACTATATTCCTATAAGTTATCTCACCAACTTCTATAATAGTTCACTAGTGATCCATTCTTTTTCCTCTAATTAATCTATACAATCCTTACAAGCATGCCTATCTGTGGGGTAAAGGTTGAGGTTGAACTAGACATCTACATAAACCTATTGGTCATCCTTCTCGTCCTGACCTGCTATAGGTCATTTCAAGGCTATTCTTATCATGTCTAGAGATTATCGTCCATTCTATTTAAATCTTCTTACTAGCACTCTGAGTTTAATAATCACTATCGTTGGATAATAATTCTCTAGTATTTATAATCTAAGCCATATCTTAGACAAAAGATAGCAGGATTTAGTTTATTAATTTCTAGGGTTGCTGGTTAGGGTCAGACCTTATTTCGTACTATATCCTAACTTATTTCTTGGGGAAGTATCCATGAAATTCTACCCACCTTAGCTACTTACCTAGTCCTGTGAAGCATGGAGTCATATCTTCTTCAAATAATTTTTTTATACAATAATGGTTCTACACAGTCTTAGGTCCAGCCTTAAGTACAATGCTTACTAAGCCATTCTATTCATAACAAAAATTTCTAAAATCTACCCCCAGGGGGTCCTATTTTCTTAAAGCACTATAACTAATACCAAGTTTAATAGCCTAATATTCAAAATCGTTGTCAAGCCCCAGAACCAGAATACTGGCAAGTAGGGACGGACCAGGCCAGCTACGTATACCAGAGTACTCAAGTACCCTAAAATAATGTATAAGCTGTATAGACATGGGGGTTACTAATACAATCCAACAGGCAATCCTAGGTCAAGACTCCTAGGTATCTCAATCATAGGCAAATATGCAAAGTACAAGAAGTATGATCATCATACATAAAATAGTAAAATGTCCTAAACTATATATACATGGATGATCATGAAGCTAGAAATACAAAGTGAAGAACTAGCAAGAGTAATAGTCATACAAGATAAGCTCTAGCTATAGTCTAGAATACGCACATCATGTCTAAACCCGTAGGTTAAATGCCAAGTCCAAACACGAGCTAAATAAGTGCTCGGTGGAGAAAAGCCTCAAAAGAATAATGTACATAACTAGTGGGGGAATGATATAGGAAATCTACTAAGGTACTCTGGTGCTCCGGGTAGTCACCGTCGAGTAGATGGTACGGAAGATCTTTCGGACACCTCTATCAGATCTGGCCAAACAAAACCAGTGGGGTCAGACCCCCAATAGCAAGTACCACAAAGGAAGCCAAACTATGAAATAAAATCAACAATAACTAACATAGCAACGCATATAGACAAAAATAAGTAAATGCAAATCGAGACTCGTGCACTACCAATGCACTTATCCCGAGAATAGAAAAGACAATAAGCAAAGCAATATGGAACATAAAGTAACTAATATGGGACATAATGTAAACTACGGACATGTGAATTAAACAGAAGCATGTGAACATGTGAGATAAACTGAATAATGTAAAAGAAATGGTACATGTGAGTATGTAAGTTAACTGGGACATGTGAGCATGTTAGATAACTGAGACATGTTAGCATATAAGGTAACTGTGACATGTGAGCATGTTAGATAACTGGGACATATGAGCATGTAAGGTAACTGAGACATATGAGCATGTAAGAACTATATAGAATGGCAAATGATAAGACTTAGGAACTATTCCGAAACCCAATTTATAACCCGTAAACCAAACAAGGACCGGGGTTGTAACCCTTCTTCTGAACAGAACTTAGTATCTAATCATTTATCGACAAAAATAAAGCATAAACAATGATGTACTGAAATAAACAAATTTGAACACTGCTTAGACGAAACTAGACTAGACTGGACTCCATACAACAAACATGGCCAAGCAATGAGTACGACTTTATACATTAGCTAACTAAGGTTATCACAATCCTAATTACTAACAAATGCACTTTTGAGAAATCCAAGTCCAGTTACCTGTCCTGCAGACTACCCGATTGATTCAAGCCAAAAGAAAAATAAGTATATCAGACGCACCGTAGTAAGATACGCATTTCCTAAGGAGGTGCCCCACTCGACGGTGTGCTGGAAGAGTGCTCATTATGACAGATAGCTCCAAATCTTATGTATATATATAGGACTATGAAATAAGGGGTGCAAGTAACTGGAAAAGTCTCCCCTTCCAATGATCTAGGTAATCAAGCTGGTTGTTAAACATTTTCATTTACGATTCGGGTGTGGCATTCCACAGAATCCATCCTAGACATGATATGCAAGACTGGACAATACAAGAAAGTGTACTATAACAAGCTACAACAAGAAAATATAATAAACTGGAAGCTATGAGTGTTCTACGACAAGCCACTATAGAAAAATAAGGGAGTGCATCATGACAGACCACTATCATGTAAGCAAAGAAAGACATGTACAAGAGTGCACCACGATAGGTCACTATCTAGTAAGCGAAGAAGATATATGACATGAGTGCACCACGACGGACCACTATCTAGTAAGCGAAGAAGACATGTAAGAAGAGTACGCCACGACAGGCCACTATCTCGTAAGTAAAGAAGGCATGGCAATAAATATCGTAGCATATAAGAAAGAATCGAAAGGAAAGACATATCATGGTATGTGAGAAGGAATAGATAAAAGTAAGTACATGACATAGAATAATAATTGAACATGTGCCAGTGTCAAGTGTATATAGGGTGTACAATCATTCTTTTAACTATAGAAGGCCATCCAATCATGCTAAGAATTCATTACAATCGAAGAAAATATCAAAAATGGACAAAACGGACAAAAACAGACAAAAACAACCTAAAACAGCTAAAATCGATATACCGATGGTATACTGCGGTATACCAGCGGTATTTCGACCAAAGACAAAAAGTTTCTGGGTAGAAAATCGGTATTCCGTCGGTATACATCGGTATTCCGTCGAAATTTCGATTATCAGGACAACAACAAAATCCCAGAATTTGCCAAATTTTATTTCGGCCATAAAAATTTTATTTTAAATCGAAATTCGGATTTTCAAAAGTCAAAATCACATAGAATTAAATTCTCTACAACATGGAAGTATTAGTTTTACAAATTAAAATATTTGATCGATCAATACCTCAAAATACTCCAAAAATAGGTTCACGGGATACCGAAACGGGTTTCGATTGCCATCAAACTCAAAATCCATGGGATACAAGCTAGGTGAGGGCCTCATATAGTACATGTGACCAAGATCCATGATGGTAACACCAGTATCACTCTCGATACGGAGTTTTCCTACTAAATCAATATTGGATTTTAACAGAAAATCAAACCTAGTTCAAACCAAATTTAGAAATATGCATATAGACGAGAATCATAAGTAAAACATGTTTAAAAAAATGAGTTTAAGACAATTCTAAGCATTTAACACCAAGGAAAACAAAAATGACAACAAAACAATATTGTTCAAGATTTGGCAAGATGTACTTGCGTAGGTTCTCTAGCAACCAAGCCTAATCTTCTACTCCTCCTCCAAGGGGGTTAGACACCACACCCAATGCCTCAAGGCCAAGCTCTTAGCAAGCTCCAAGGGGGAGAGAAGAGAAGAAGAAATGAAGAGAGAGTGAAGATAATGAAAAGAGAAAGTGAAAGGGTATATATAGAAGGGCGAATTAATTATGACCGTTGGATCGTGATCCATGTCAAAATCTAAGTTAATCGTAGTCGTCCAAACAAAATCAAACATCCATTGGATAATACGGTGCACCTATACTATTCACGAAAATATCTAAACACTATTCATCAAAATATCTAAAATACTATTCACGAAAATATCGGAAATACTATTCATGAAAATATCTGAAATCGAAAATATCAAAAATGTGGAAAATCTGTCCGAACGGTATGCCGTCGGTATACACCGATATACTGACAGCATGCCGGCCGAGGAAAAAATTTATAAGTTGGGAAAATTTTTAAAGCATTACGAAAACCAAAAAATATAAAATACACTATAAAATACGTATTCGTATATAAAAATTGATACTGTGAGACGAGTCTCACAATCATAAATATAGTATTCGAACAAATCTCTTTAGTTATGTAAACTTCTAATTCACCTTATTTGTTTGGTGGATGTAGGGATGGATATCAAATCCTTCCCCCCTAATAAAGATTTCCTTTTATAATACTCTAGCAACTATGTTCTATCTAGTGATGGAGTAGATGGTTCACCAAGCACGAGCGTTCGTCCTTTCGAAAGAGGAAATGACGAGAATCCCAAAATAAGGAGGTCAAGGAAGTTGATCGACTTCAATTGCGAGTTCCAAAGGCGATGGATAAATTCAAAAGAGTTTTCAAGGCAGTTGTGGATTGAGATCCTAATACTTCATCCTATTGCAGGCTCGTTCAGCACAGTAAGGTAACCGAAACGATATGCTCTGACCTGTATAGGCCAACAAAAAAATATGTCATGCCCTAGTCCCAAAAGTCACGGGACTAGTACGTGACACGGCCAGCTGGTACATACTCAAGGGTGAATCCAATCTATGGAACCCTCAAGTAATGCATGTAAGCTATCTAAGATAGGGTCTAAAATGGCAAGTCAATTAACATCTCAATCCACAGATAATAGTCTCAAGTGGGAACCAAATGTATTCATGTTGATCAAACAGTAATACACTGATGCCACTTGAATTTGAATACAAGAATAGATAATTTATAATAAAGTTGGCCAAACCTTAATACAATCATCTGAATAAGCTCATAATAAAAGTAAAGATTATAAAACTAAGCTATACAGCTGAAGGTGTCATCATAGAATGTAAAATATGAAAGAATGATAAAAGTACCAGTAGTGATACCTGAATCCTAAAAATGCAATCAACCAAAAATCTACACATTTATTCTAGCGATCTCAGCAATTACCTGGAGAGATCACCAGGTCCTCAGAGGACTAGCAAGATACATATAAATATGCCTATTGTAATAGTAAATAACATGCATGGAAAGATAAGAATGGAACATCAAATAACAACTAGTACAAGAAGAACATCATCTAGAAAGAACTCTACAAGGATAACATGTCATAATGATAACATGTCATATGATCAGTAAGGACTCAATATACCATAACCCCATAAGATGCTCCTGGTATAGGCAATTTTAATATTGTAATGCTATGGGATGCTTCCGATCTCGAGACAAAAGATAAGTCTCTACTACCATAATGCCATGGGACACTCTCGGTCCTAGAGATAGAATAACAAGTCGATAACATGTTTCTAATACCGTAATTCCATGGGACACTTCCGGTCCTAGAGATAACATAGGTCAATGTCTAGCAATTGATCTTGACTATGGGTCAAGTCAAGTCAAACTAAAGGGCGAAGGTAGAAGACTAATCAATATTGTCACCATACTCACATGAAACAAACAATGACAATTAAGAACAAATAAGAAACGTACACGTAAAATAAGAAAATAGCAATAACATGAACATAATTACCAGGTAATCAAGTATGACTAAAAAAAATAGCAGTATGGAAATGCATGAAAATATTGTACAAACTCCAACGTCTAACAAACTCCAACGTCATCGCTACTTCTATCACGTACGCCTATAATAAATATTCTACTATTAATAATACACTAATAACTCACTATATTTGGACTTACCATATATAGACCTTAATAATATATTTATAACAAAACTAGTAATTTGACTACTCTACTTGTTATAACATATATAGTATTAAATCTATCTATAAAAGTAATATATTATTAAAATAAAAATATCATTTTTAATTCTAAAAAATATATCTAAATATTCTATAATAATAACTAAAATATTTTATTTATATAAAAATATGTGTACAAGTCTTGTATTGATTCTACAATATTATTCCTAAACTTGGTATACGATTTGAGGCCCGAAACAATAAATATTTAAAAATATTTAATTCTAGAAAATCACAAAAAATAGCACAAATAATATTTTTTAACATCAAACCTTGCACAAAAAATATTTTAGTAAAAATATATGAAGTATCAAAGCTCTTGGATACAAGGAACATATAATTTTGGGGGGTACGATTTTACCGTAAATGTCAATAATTTTAATAAATACCAATGAACTCAAAACTTAGCAAAAAGATATGCATTGGAAATCTCCTAATGTCTAGTTTCTTATAAAAAATTATTAGGAACATTGAATCTTACTAAAAATAGACAAAAATCTACTGGCAATAGATATGCTCTGTTCTGGGCACCTTGTCGTAGAATTGACGTCCCGGCCAAAGACATGAAAATATATATAGAGATATTTCTATTAGTTTTGGTTTCATGAAAAGATGAGATAGAAAAGTATACGAAATCCTAGATGCAAAACAGAGTACCTGCTAGAACAATTTCAGACTTGGAATCCAACTTCGGGTGACTTCCAAAATTCGTAACTCCTCATAAAGTTTTCGTGGACCTTCGGGGGCTTGTTAGGACGTTATAGGGTTGCGTTAGCTTCACAAAAAATATTCTTGGAGCATCACAGGAGGTCGAAAAGGGGTCGAAACTGCTAGTACACCACAAGGTGTTGCGGCGGACAAGGCTTGGAGGGAATTTTAGGATTGGATTTTTTTTTAGGGGGGGTTCGTGGGGTATTGGCAGCAATAAGAGGAGAGGGGATGTTAGGATTTTGTTAGTATATATATTAGGAAGAGTTGGACTTTGGTTTGGACAAAATTGGTTAGGAGTTGACCCTCCAAAGGATTAATATGGTAATGGATTTCCTTATTGGGTGGGTTGTTTGACCAAGTCAAAGATAGAGGATTTAATGCACATGGCTGCAATTTAATCACTAAAAATCAATTAAATATATATCTAATCGATTTTTTGAAATCTTAGATATGCTCTAACAAATGGGGTTGGCTAGGTTAGGGTCCTAACATATTTTCTAGTCAAATTAAACCCGAAAAGTCAATTTATGGGTCTCATGTGCCATTTACAAATAAATAGTATATGAGAAATCGATTGAATGGCACACCCTAGGCATGTGCGTAGTAGGCTCGAAATGGGTCAAAATCATATATTGGGTCAAATGGTTTACGGTAAACGGTCAAAATGGACTAAGTTGATCCAAAGTTGTGCGAAGTCAAAAGAATGTTGGAGAACAAATTTGGATGGGACGTGATATATCAAATTGAAGGTGGACGTGTATAGAATTCAAATATGGAATTTGATTTGAGAAATCAATATTTGTTGTGCTTCAAAAATCAAAGCTATGGTAAAGTACGGCCATAGTCATTATTGACTTAGAATAAAGTTTAATATTTAAAATATCAATATTAAATAATTAAAGATAAATTTCAAAAATTAGGGGGCTTATACTATTGCACTTTTCTAGTTACAAACCATCATGCTTCAAACGGCTTTGATTAACAAAATTATAAAATTGTGTGCTGACTTTGCTTGGTGTGGAGAGATTCATACTATTGCATGGTCCGAACTGTGTTGACCCAAACAGAAAGGGGGTCGATCTGTGCTCTCTTTTCATACTTTGGGATGTGGCAGCTGTGAAACTCACATGGAATTTTCTAGAAGGAAGGTCGCTATGGGTGGCTTAGATGCAGAATAGATATTTAAAGGAAGCTAATTTCTGGATACAAAGGTCGAACAACAACTTCTCGGTTACTTATAAGCGTATAATGTGCCTACGAGGCCAAATAAAGCCGTTGATATCTATGGTGATTGGAAATGGGGTTAACACCCATTTATGGTTCGACCTGTGGTTATCTCACCGAAGCTTCATTGAACGGCTAGGATGGAAATCTTTCATAATGGTTGGAAAAGAAGAGAAAGTCAGCAATATAATCCAAGAAGGGCATGGTAGCTAAATACTCATGAAGTGGCGTGACGATTCTCAAAGGAAATCTTCGCGGTATCGATAAACCAGTCCAGGGACAAGGACGTTTGGGTCAAGGATGGCACGAACTCAGGCGGGTTCATATTTTGAATGGCTTGCGACCAAGTTCGTCCCTCTCATCCATATATATATTGAAATGAGTTCATTTGGGTGAAGGGGCTAGAGAGCAAAATACAATTAAGTATGTACAATGTGATGAAAGGAAGTCTTCTTACTAGGGACAGACTGTCGAGATCAGCATTCAAATACATGGACAAGGATGTGTCTTGTGCAATATTTAGTCTGAATCTAACCATCATTTATTCTTCGAGTGTGAGTTATATGGAGAATTTGGAGACAAAATATGGCAAGTTAGATATACATCGGGTGAATTCTAAAGAGTTGTTACAGTAAATGGATATCATCCAAAGCATACGGAGTAGAAATGCTCAGTGGTTTAGAGAGGCTCGTATTCATCTTGCAACAGTGTATGGCACATAAGAAGGGAGCGAAATAGGCACATTTTTAGGGCCTTCATACGACTCCAGTAGGGATCCTTTACAATACAGAATCAGATGTAAAAAACATGATATGAAGGCGGTTTTATGGCCTTTTTAGTTGAAAATGCATGTATACTAAACAATAGTTATCAATAAATTACCTTTTCCAATATATTTTTCAACATATATATATATATATATATATATATATATATATATATATATAAACGAAATCCTTCCACTTTATTCATAAAAGGCACAAAATGTCGAAGCCTTTTACAAGAGACACCTCAGAGAGGAGGGGAAGACAGAAGGAAAAGAAACTATACAACAAAACACGATCGAGTTCCTCGCAACATCAACAAAGCATCGCCGCCCAAAAAGCCTGGAGACCGTGCTTGCAAACCTTGCTAACTTTGTATACTTGACGAAGGGATTCACGGATGAGCTGATCGACCAAGAATTGATGGCCCTCGTATCTAGATTTGTTCATGTTCTTCCAAATGACCCACGTGATAGCGACCACGACGATCTGATGTCCGTAGGAAGCATTGCCCCATTGGACCAGGAGATCGTTGAAGACCCTTCCATAAAATGGTTGACTGAATCTACAGGATAGGGTGTCCCAAGCCTTGGTTATAAGATATCCGTGACAGAGGATGTGCTTCCATTTTCTGTTGTCTCTTTCTGCAGCAGTGGCAAGCTGAAGCCAAACTGAAGCCGATGTTGTTAAGGTTGTCGTCGGTGGGAAGTTTCCGTCTAATGGCCCTCCATATGAGAAAAAACCATTTTTTGGTAATGCAGTTATGCTAGAAGAGACCTAAATTTGGGAAGGGAGTGCCTGGGCCGCGGGCTAGGCGTTTGGAAGAGGCTGCTGAGAATCTGTTGGCGGTGATAGACCAAAGTAGGTTGTCTAGAATGTCTGAGATCTTTGTGGTGTGGAGTTGTGTCTCTCTACCCGTACCAATCTAGTCCCGCACCTTAGTCCAGTTCCAATTGCCCGTAATGTCCCAAATCTCCCTGATCTTGCTGTGGACTGGGGCGACCGGTTGGCAGGGACGAAGATCCTCTCCAGCCCACCGCTCGAAGAAAAGATAGGAATCGCCTGAGCCCAGCTGGAGATGGATAACTGGTTCGGACAAGATGCGACCATGCAGGATGCGACACCATTCTACGGAGGATCGACAGTTGGAGGTTGCGTTGGACGGGTGAGTGCGTTTAAAATATCTGGCCTTCATGAAGTGAGTTTAAAGATTCCTGCTGACCCGGAGTTTCCACCACAGCTTCATGGAGAATGTGTCAATGATGTGTGCCAGCCGATCAAAACCAAGGTCGCCATCTTCCATGGGTTTAGCCATAGTGTTCCAGCTGGCCCAATGGTGCTTGTCCTTGCCATCATTTTGTCCCAAGAAGAAGTTGGAGAAGAGGTGCTCGATGGTAGTTAACACTTTTTTGGGTGGGGAGCAAGCCGCTAGGGTGTAAACGGGAATAGATGTAAGGACATATTTTATCAAAATCATCTTACCTCCTGGGGATAGCATAGTTTTGTGCCACCCTTCAAGTTTTCTTCTAATTTTACTCACCAGACTCTCAAAAATGCTCGTGGTGGACCTCCCGTACACCAATGGACAACCAAGGTAGGTGAACGACGGGTAAGTGATGGCAAAAGATATGATATTGGAGAGAGTGGCAGTGTGATCCCGCTTAGACTTGTGGTGGATGTATATCACACTTTTGTTAGTGTTGACCCGTTGACTGGAACATGATGTGTACCTTTGCAGCATGTTGTGGATAGCATGTACGGATCCGATGTCTCCAGATGAGAAGATGAGAATATCGTCTGCATAAGCAAGGTGGGTAATGATCGGATAGCCGCTAGTGGTGTGAAAGTGGTAAAAGTTCAGTTTTGTAGCCAACTTGTTCAGGTTTCTGCTGAGGGCTTCCGTTGCAATGATGCAGATGGTGGATGATAGGGAGTCTCCTTGCCTGACACCGCGGTTGACTTGGAAAGAACCTTCGGGTTGCACGTTGATCACCATGGAGAACCAGGAATTGCTTATCGATCTCCAAACAATGTTGGTCCAAATTTTGAAGAAGCCAAAGGCTCTGAAGACCCAAATAATGAACTAGTCGAGTCTGTCATAGGCCTTTTCTATATCCAGCTTAATAGCTGTGTTCCTACCTCTAGCTAGAAGCTTCATGCATGTAACCAACTCATGGGCAAGCATGATGTTATCCTGGATGTTCTTGCCCCGTACGAAGCCGCTCTGCTCTTCAGAAATAATTCTGGAAAGGAGATCAGTCATCCGAGTAGCGATAATCTTGGATATAATTTTATTGGTAAAATTGCAAAGGCTGATCGGTCGAAAGTCTTTGAATGTTTTCGGATTCTCCTGCTTGGGAATGAGGTTCAAGTTAGCACATAAAATAGATCTAGGATACCTGGCGCCTTAAAAGAAGGTAATGGCCACCTCGAGAAGATCAGCTTTGATAATGTCCCAGCATGTGCGAAAAAAGTTTCCCATAAACTCGTCCGGTCCAGGGGCGCTATGCTCGTTGAAGGCCCAAATCGCTTCCATGATCGCATTTTTGGTAGTGAAGGCTTCTAGTTTTGCGTTGTCGTTGTCTTCGACGAGGTGTGGAATCTCCGTGAGGAGTTCTGTATCTCTGGTAATTGTGTCCTTGGCGAATAACCAGGAATAGAAGCTGGAAGCTGCCAATTGGATGCTCCGGTGGCCCTTTAGGATGTTTCCATTATCGTCGATGATCTGGTACAGGGCAAGCTTCTGCCTGTGGCCCTTAACAGAGTCGTGGAAGAATTTAGAGTTTTTGTCACCCTCGTTGTCCCAAGTGAGTCTGGCTTTCTGTTTCCAAAATTCTGTTTCGATCCGCAGACGGAATTTAAGAAGGGCTCTGGTGAAGTTTAAAGTAGATCTGGCTTCAGGGGATTTGTTGGTCGCGTATATGGCTTCTGTTATGGTCACATCGTCTTCCGCTTCTCTCACCGCTTGGAAAATGTCCCCGTATGCTTGTTTACTACAAGCCGTGAGGGCTATCCTAGTGGCTTTGAGCTTGTCGGCTATGCGAACGAGGGGGTCGAGGGAGTCAACGCTGCTTCAGACGTCGCTAACGATGTTTCTGAAGTGCGGATGTTCGCTCTAGAAATTAAGGAAGCGAAAGTTCTTCCCCTTCTGGTTCGAGTTTTTGCTGATCTCGATGAGTAGGGGAGAGTGGTTTAATTCGGTGGATTTGAGGTACGAGAGGTTGGTGATGATATCCAAATCGTTCCACAGAGAATTGACAAGGGCGCAAAGTATTGCCTATGGGAGCCCTATTGCATATTGCACCAGTTGAAAGTGCTTCCGCTGAACTGGAGGGAGGATAGGTGGGCATTGAAGATGAAGGTGTTAAAGTCTAGCATAGCCGATGGAAGGGGGGCCGGCCGCCAGATTTCTCTTCCCAGCAAGTGACTATGTTGAAGTCCCCAACACAGATCAAGGGTTTGTTACTGGGGTTGACCTAAAGCAGTTCTTCCCAGAGGTTTCTTCGTTCATGGATATCGCAACTACCGTAGATTGTAGACAGAAGCGAGTGGGTCCTGAGAATAGGGTGATCCACCCAACAAGTGAGGGACTGGACCGAGTCGTAGATCATATCCAATTTCACATCGTTGGAGAAGAGGATCCAAATGTCATGGCAGCTAACTATCGCCTGATGAAATTCGAACTGAAGCTTAATAGATTTAAGTTTGTTGGAGGGGATTTTGGGTTCGATGATCACCAAGATGTCAGTTTTGTGAGTTTTCTTGAGACTGATTAATCTTCTCATGGTTGGTTTGTTAGCAAGACCTCTGACATTCCAGGATAGGATATTAAGCATTGAGGTTACTTTTTTATGGGAGTTTGTTAAGCTTCGTGATCGACCTGGTAGTCCGACCAGCTGTCTCCTTACTTATGTCTATGAGTTGAGTTTTGGGTTTGGGTGAGGGCTTTTCGGTTCTTTTGTTGGCGGTTAAAATGGCCTCCTTCGAGGTGAGAGTGTGGGTTTCTTCCGCCGTGTCAATCGAGATACTCAGGATGCTGCCGGTGGAGAAGATACCGACGTCAAGAACTTGTTGAGCTCTATCGACCGATGCTTGACCCAGGATAGTTAAGGAGTCTGCTCTGAAGCTGTTTTCCGGGATGACCTGTTCCAAGTTGGTTAAGGGGTCTATGCTGATGTTGTCTACCGGACAGGAAGTGGGGGGAGTGATTGGGCAGGTGGCAATCATCATGAGTTGGGGGTTCTCCTCCGTGAACGGGGTTGTGGTTGTCTCTTCTAGGGCGTTAAATGCTTCGCCAATGCGGACGGGTTCAACTTGGATGTCGCCTTTGGATGGGGGTTCTCCATCTTGGACCTCTTTCTCTGAAGTTGAGGCAAGGCTGTCATATTTATTGGTTAGGGAGATGGCTAGGGGGTTGGATAGGCCGACTGTTTGGACTGGAGGGGTCTTATCTTGGGGTTCGTTGTGGTCGGCGCTGTCTTCGAATATGATATGGGAGTTGGGTTGAGGGGGTGGCGGTGATTGGTGGGGTTTGTTGGTCGATTTATTAGGGGCCGACTTATGATCGCCTCTCCTCTTGAGCTCCGGGTGAGCATGATAGTAGTACTTTAAGGAATGATCGTGAATACGACAATCTTGCAATAGATGATATTGTTGTCGTAGATGATTCATTTGGAGAGGATCTTGTTGTCAATCGATATTTAGATGTGGTCTGGCAGGTCTTTCGAAATATCTAGTTCCATACAAATCTTGGCGTAGTTTCCCTTGGAGAGGTTGCAAGTTTCTGCCACTAACGCTATGAACATTCTGAAGGAGCTGGCTATCCTTTTCAACGCTGCGGGGGCAAAATAAATAAGGGGCAAGTTTAGGAAGGTGACCATACGAAGATGGTCGTCGAGTCTTCATGAGGATTGAAGTCCGGGGTCCATTTAACGATTTTCATAGACAGGCCATCAACCTTACATGTGCCTCTGGCCCACATATTAATGTGGTCGCTAGGCGAGGAGAGGTGGAGGAAAAGGTGTCTTAGATCCATGGGGGTGACTTGGTACTCAGACTTGAGGCCCCATCTCGCAATCACTTCCTGGACTCTGGACAGCTTCGGGCATCCGCTTGAGAACTTGAGGACTAAGGTGAAGGGGAACGAAGCGGCTAGGGACGAGATATCAGAAGAGGAGAAAGGTACGATGATCCCTAGCGCTTTAAATCCAGGCACTTCAGGGGAACGCGCGAATACGATCTCTAGCAGCTTAATGGCGGGTAAATCTAGGAGTTTCTTGAAAGAGCGGTCGGGGCAGAACTTATCGGTGTAGGACGGGGCAGGGGGGATGGGGGGGCAGAGAGGATAAGAAAGGGTGGGAGGGCTGGTAGAGAGGATGGGGGGCAGGGGAGGGCAGATGGTTGAGGGGGAGGGGTAATATGAGAGGGTAAGATGGCTGGATCGGGGGAAGGAGGGAGAAGAGTGGAGGAGTAAAGGGGGGTGGAAGGCTGGGACCCGGAGGGCTGCAGGGGGGCAGAAGCAGGTGCGCCATAGCAAGGAGGTCGTCTGGAAAGGAGCAGGGCACCGCCGAAGGAGCGGGGCACTGCCGAAGGAGAAGGAGGCCGGGTGGAAGCATGAGAGGTCGTATGAGGATCTAAAGGGGCCGCATAGGGATCCGAACGAACCGAAGGGGTCGCGTGGGAGGATACCATAAGAGAAGCAGCAAGAGGATCCGAGGGGGCTGCAGGAGAGGTAGTCGCAAGGGAGGAGGAGGCCGCATGGGAGGAGGTGGCCGCATGAGAGGAGGCCACTTGGGAGGAGTTGGCCGCATGAGAGGAGGCCGCATGGAAGGAGGTTTCTGTATGAAAGGTGGCCACTTGGGAGGGGGTGGCCGCATAGTAGGAGGTGGCCGCATGAGAGGCCGTATGAGAGGCCGCATGAGAGGTGGTCGCATAAGCTACGACAGGACGGGAACAAGCCGCAAAGACCATCACGGGGGAAGAAAGGGGAAAAGTGGGCTGCATAGGCCACAGGCGGGGACGAGCTGGCCGCATAAGAAAGCTCTGAATGGGGGAAGGCTGCGGGAGGGAGGGAGCCCGCATAAGGCTCCCCAGAGAGGGGGGAGGCCATATAAGCCTCCTCAGAATGGTCGGAGTCCGCATACACGACCTTGGGACTGGGGCCTCCAACGAGGAGAGAAGACCCTGTCATGTGGGCGCTGACAACAGCAGAGGAGATGGGACAACTGCTGCTAGGTACAGACGCCCGGTTCGAGGGAGGGGCGGCTAAATTTGAAAATTGAAAAATGGGCGGGGCGTCAGCACCTGAGCCGACCGAGCGCTGATCACTCGGAAGAGGCTCCGAGAAGCCCCGCGAGGGGGGGTGGAATCCGGAACCTGGTTATAGAAGCCAGGCAAGACTCCAAGAAGCCCGGCGGCCAACGAAGAGGGAGCAGGGGGTAAAGGGGGATGGAGGGAAGGAAGGGGTTCCGGTGAGCTGGGGGTAGAGGATGGGGGAGAGATGATGGGAGAGGTTGAGGCGGCGACGGAAGGGGAGGTAGGGAGGAGGGGAGGGAGGGGGACGGGGGAAGGGAGGCCGACAAGGGCCAAACAGTCGGGCGGCTAAGTCGGGGGTATCATAGACGCAGAGGGCGAACACGGAGGGGGAGGAGGGGGCGGAGGACCAGCTCCCTCTACGGCTGCGGTGGGGGGCCGGCCTAGAGGGGGGTCTGATCCCTCTGTGGCGGAGGACGAGCGGGAGGGAGAAAGACATATATATATATATATATATATATATATATATATATATATATATATATATATATATATATATATATATGGAAAAAAAAAGGTAATTGTATTAATAGAGAAATAAATTACGAACCCAACACATTATGTGGAAAATGTATGTCCTATAATTCTGACATCATGTCACGACCCGCACCCAGTGTAGGGGCACGAGAAGTGGGTACGTCCAGCCTACGCCGCAATGTCGGCAGTAGAACGCTGTCCTAGGTCACAAACATCAAACAGTATAAATGTGCATGTATAAGATATACTCTCCAATCGGAGGATAATACAGAAGGTACAACTCAATCACAATTCTAAGATGGAAATAGTACGATAAGATAGATATGAAATCTCAAATGAAGATACAAACAGAAGAAAAATAAGTCCAAGTGTCTAAACGACACTAACATCTCAACATCCACATAATACAATCAAGGACAACACAAATGAAATAAGATAAACAGCCTAACTATCTAGCCTAGACAATAGGGATGATGTCCTCAGCTAGAGCTGGATCCTCCTGTGGGTCCAACTCACAAGTGTCATCTAGATGGGCTCCACAATAAGTAGGAAAGAACTCCTCAGTGTCATCTGTAATATTTTTAACAGGTTCAGTCAGGACAGGAACGAGCACATATCTCTCAAACAGTTCATATCATGACAGGAAATATAAAACAAGCAATATAATAAGATACATGAAACGTTGTAAGAAATGTACATCAAAGGTAAGAGAGATATTTGATAAACTGGAAATATATATAGAGAGAGTAAGAACTATAAGTGACTAAGTGATTTAGAGCACGAGATGGTTATATAATCGGCTTGGTGTTGTACACGACTAAGTTACAGAGTTTGCACATGAGTAAACTAATAGGAATAATCGCATAACCACTTCTACTCCTTCGTCCTCAATCAATACAAAAGGATCCATTCAAGTTATGTTACGTACACAATGATTAGTTTGCACAAGAAGCTCATGTGAGCACATGAGAGTACATAAGAGCACACGATTTGTACACGAATATCACGAATACAAGGAGTACACGATGCTTACGATAAAGTACACGAACATGAAATACCCGATGTATCTGTTGAGGGGATAATATTGCATAAAAAGATCCATATAGTACCTGTGATAACAAGTGCCAGCATCAAGTAAAGTAGTCTAGAGCAAGAATATAAGTCCTAACAAGTATGAAACGATAAGAGAATGTACTCGCCTGATATCATGAACAACTGATGAGAATAGATGTCCGTACAGGAGTAACTGAGTCCTATTTAGAGCGACATAGGTTGCAATGTGTCCAAGATGTAATAAATGAAGTTTATAATATATTCTACATGATTTTAGATCATTCTAGGTTAAAGTCAACTCTTGGTCAATTCTGGTCAACAATCTAGTCAAACTAGGCCAACTCTAGTCAAACTAGTCAACTAGTTTAGGGTTTAGTCCAACTCAAGTCTATGAGTCATAATAGACCTATCTAGTCAATATCTAAGGTCAAAATAGTCTAATATATCTCCTATGTATATATACCATATATATATATATATATATATATATATATATATATATATATATACATACATAGCTAGTAATACATGCAAAATAGCTAGTAATATATCTCCTGTCAGTAGCTAGGGTAGGTGTAGGGCTAGGTGTACAAGTGTCTGCAAAGTGTCCAAGTGCTCTCGTGTCTGCATGTCGAGTCCGTATCAGAGACTCGATTTTGTGTGTGCACAGTCTGTTCGAAATCAATGCATACACGATAACGTGTCCGATACGGCACGAATTGACCTGAAACTTGGGGAGGGCCTGACAGTCATGGCTCCCACCTCTATGTCATGCCATGTGTCTAAGTGGTCTGTGCAGTGAGAAATGAGTGTCAGGTGTAGAAGCATAAAAAATATAGGGTTCATGCGGATCACAACTGGCCGTATGAGTACTTTGGCAAAAATTGGTCCGCATAAAGAAAGAGCCGCATGACAGACTCGGAATGCCCTTGCGGCCCATCTTTACTACCTCGGATTGTACATCAAATGCAACCAGACTGATTTGAGCCGCAGAATGAAGAAGTTACTTATGCGGCCAGGCTGATCAGTCCTTCTGATAAAGCTGACAAACTCTATCAAAATTGACAAAACTGACAGCTGACACTCTGACAAAAAGAAGATAAGATGTGACACAGGGTCCACGTGCCTGGACATGGCCATGCAGCCAGAGGGACTGTGACCCGAGCCGCATGAACCTTATGCGGCTTAAGTTATGTGCTTCATGCGGCCAAGGGTGACTGCAATCTGAGTCGCATGAGCTTTTATGCGGCCCAGAATATAGAACCTATGCGATTAAAAAGTCCCCAAGCTACATACGGACTAAAGAAGACTACGACTTAAGCCACATGAGTCTTATACAGCCCAGCATGGCCGAATACTGAATGACTTATGCGGCTCAAAATGACACAAGCAGACTGATCCTATCCTGCGATAGGACACATGGCAGGCTGACCAAGTCTCGACCACCCGGATTTGCTGCAACAAAATCTCAACAAATCACCAGCTGGCGACCAAGGAGCGAGTTTTTGGGTGCTGCTGTAGACACGTGGCCATGCAGGCATCCATGCGGCTTAAGATATCTATCACTATAAATAGCAGGGTACCACACCCATGCAAAAGGCTGGCAACCTACAAAGGGCAATTTCTTCAAGAGCAAGGATCGAGTCAGATAGTCCAAGGTGTAAGGCAAAGTTGCTACACTTTTCTGAGCCTCTATCGTCACCCCCAAGAATCAAAAACTAAACAATTATACTTAGATTGTTTCCTAGAATTTTTTTCTAGGCTTTCTCTTGTACAAGCAAGTTTACAATCAAGTTCAATTCTTCTGTAATTTTTGTTCTTGATATTAAATGGCAAACACGATGGCGACTCTGCTGGGGATCACACGATGGCGACTCCCATTAGAGGTGCCTAGTTTCTAGCCTACCTCTATGTCAAGTCTTACGTGTCCAGGTGGTCTGTGCAGTGAGAAACGGGTGTCGGGTAGCAGGGGAGTGTCCCTAGTGTGCAGTAAGCATCCCCGTGCTCGATTTAGACACGAAAAATGTGTCGAATCGTGCTCAGTCACCATGAAATCTAGTCCACACATAAACAACAGCAAATTGCCTCCTGTAATTCAACCCGAAAGGTTCTTCCCGGCAAGGGAGGAAAGAAGACAGGCTCTTCCAGCCCGGTAATCTCCGCCAGCACTGCAAGGAAACTCTCAACAACCACTGGGGGTGTCTAGCTAGGCACTTGATCCAGAAAGAAGCTTCCAACACCTGGGGGTGCATCCTTGACCTCCCTGGGGGTAGATATAGCCGGAGGTAGCAGTCCCCTCAATGTATGCAACAACCCGGTGTTCTAAGAGCATACAAACGGGGTAGCGATCCATTGGAATTATGCAACGGACGTGGACATCCCTGAGGGTGACCGCCTTCACCAAGACGATGCGACTTCTCGCACAGGTGGTAGCACCCCTTCCGAGTCCGAAGAAGAAGACATTCTGACTTCTCCGATGATTTCTCGGTACGGGGGTACGACACGGAGTGCACCTCTTCTACAATCCCTTCCACGTCTATCTACGTGCGTACAGTCTTTATGGCCGATGATGATCATGAAGCGCCTACTGACCGACAATGTCTAGAAGTACTTGAAGCCATGCTCCTGTCATTAGTCAAATCAGTAGACGAAATCAAAGCTGCCTTGCCGACTCAACCAGAAAGGACGCCTGGACAAACAAGCTTGGGACCCGCAGTCAAAGCGGACTCCAACATGACCGCTCCTCCTTCGGGCAACAATCCTCTAGGAGAATCCGTTCCTTCAGCTGCAGATGAGGCAAGGGAGGCAATAAGGGAAGTCCTGGAGCTTCGAGCAATGTTCAATGCCCGAGACTCCTCTCGAGACCTCAGAATACGGCAGTCGTATCCTGTTGCATAGAGAGATGTGCCTTTTCCACCATGGTACAAGCCGTTTTATATCGATTCATATGATGGGAAGACCTCTGCTAGTCGGTACATGACTTATTTTGAGGTCACAACCGACTACTTGCCGTATAGTGACGCCATCCTCACACGATTATTTATCGGAGCATTGGAGGGGATTGCGTTCGACTGGTACCGTAACCTTCCGGACAATTGCGTCCATTCTTTTGACGGCTTCAAGCACATATTCCAAGGGAGGTTCTATGAAGTGAAGCATGATGTGACAATATCGTCTCTCATAGATGTCATTTAGGAAGAGAAGGAGCTAAAATAGAACTATATCGAACGGTTCCGCCAAACTGCAACGAGATTGCCCCAAGGCAATCCCGAAAGCTCCTTGATCGAAATCTGCCAGAAGAAGTTGATCCCCGCAATCAGCCTCTGGATGGGTGAAGATCAGTTCAAGGATTGGACAACCTTCATCATAAGCGCCACCAATGCGGAGACAAAGTAAAAGAAGGCTCGCCACCTGGGATTACACGTCCCGGATGGAGAGGTCAAAGACAAACATCCTGGTACCAGCTCCAATAACAACAACACTGACGGCACCTCCAATAACCGAGATAATAAAGGCAAACAGGCCCTGGTCGCTGGTACGACCGAGAAGCCTAAATAAAAGCAGGCAGAAGCTCAGTGGCCTAAAATAAATTACTCATTCGAAGATAGTCATATCAAGCCTATCTTCGACATGCCCTTGCAAGGGGGGAGGATCCAACTCCCTCCACCAAGGCACGAGCCTCGAGCGACAGAGATGGGGGACCCAAAATACTACCATTTCTACCGCTATGTTCATCATGCCACTCATGACTCCTTTCAATTAAAGCAGTACATCCAGAGTCTTATCGACTCCAAAGCTCTGTCGCTAGACTTTGAAGAGGTTACCGTGGCGGCAACATGATTTCAATTCAGTTCGGTGACTTCCCTCCAATAAGTACTCAAGACGGGGTAATACTGTAACGCCCCAGTCCCAAAATACGTAGGACTAGGAACATAAACATGCCAACTATATTTATACGAAGTATACTCCAATATACGGAAACCTCGTATAAATACATAAGCTGTAAAATGCAGTAGAACCATAACTAATCTCATCCACACAAAATAAATGAATAGAAGATCTCATACAATCAACTATGAAATTGTCATTTGGTACATGTAGTTGGGCGGAGACAAATCCACTACCAACTATGAAAAAAAATACATAACAAAATAAAGATTTTGGCGAGCGAAGCGAAGACGATCCAAATGCAATCATCCTCGAGAAAATAACGACGAACACGACTAGAGCTAGAACACCTGCGAAAGACAATAGCACACACCTGGAGAGATAACCAGGTCCTCAGAGGGACGTAACAAGACACATAATATCACGCCATATAAACTGAATAAATATTGCTCAAATAAATAAGTCAATCGAATTATAACATGGTCCAATACGCACCTACTGAACGAGCGTACCATCCCCCCAACCAAACAAGGACATGAGATGGTAAACTAATTCACGGAGACGTATCTTTCTATGCCATGAATCCAATATGGTATCCGGACCCCAACAAGGTTCAATACCTTCTCATCGAAGTAGTAAGTCACACCTACAACCAAACAAGGACAAGATGTGACGAACTAATCCGTGACAAGTTATTGTTCCAAGCCATGGTCAGATACAAGTACCCAAACCAAAAGTACTCGTACCTAACGGATAAAGGTAGCCTAACCAGTCTAAGTGGATGCAGTTTTAAGAACAGTTCATGGTCGCATGACTACCCGGTCAAGTCAAGAAAATACCAATGCAGTACCTCAGTAGCGAGTCACAACACCATATACTATTCCTCAGTATCGAGCGAGTCTATAGCATATAGTCTACCTATCGTTCCTCAGTAGCGAGCGAGTCTACGATAGATAGGGTGGTAGTCAACTTCCACTCATATTCTTTCCGCCCAATGCTAACTCTATAACCGCTAAGTCAAACTAGCATGCAACCTCTATTAGCGGTTATTCCTATCGCACGGCTTGTACGTACTGGTGGCTAGCCAATCATGCACTTCCGTGTTCTACATGCGACACACAACTTCGTGTTACCACGTGTCAAGGCCAATGAATGCAACACACATGGTGGTCCCTTAAATCTAGGTTTAATTTATAAGAAAATAATACACAGCAAAAAATATAAATGAACATTAAGTTCTAACAGTTTATGCCATGTATCACAGTTTATTTTGCATAAAGAAAATAATGAAAATGCATGAAATATGAGCTAAAATAAGTAAACAGCAAATGGCAAGGTGTCTTGCCTGGTAGTACGCCTGGTGTGCTGCGATGATCAAGCTGGCCTGAACTGTGACTTCGGTACAACAACTATACATGGTGACCTCGGGTGGTGGCACGGACAGTTCCATTGGGTCCAGAACGGTCAAATTAGTTTGGCTTGATAGGATGAAGGATATATTGGCGCGGGAATATGAGAATGGGTTTAGTCATGGACGGGATGATAATCGAGGGAATTTGGATAAACATTAGAAACTATTTATAATACTTGAAACTATTTTTACTAGTAAAATAATTTGGATAATTATTTTAAAAATAGGGAAATAAGTCAATTTAGGCTAAAACCAAAAGTTTGTATAAATACGCTTATAGATTATAACTACACTTCATAAACAAAATATTTTAAATAATTACTCAAAAATATTAATAACCCGTTTAGGTCAAAACTATACTTAAAATAGGTAAAAATAATGTAAAATAATTTTATGTTTTTCAACTAAACGTTAGGAAATTGTTATATGGCCAAGACTAAAACAATATTCTTGTTGCAATATAATAATTTTAAAAGGATTACATAACTAGTATTAATAATACCAATAATCATATATTAATACTAGGAATTAGTGTAGACATATATACCATAAAAATATAATAATGATTTTTAAAAAATATCCTTTGATAATGGTAATAAAGTAAGAATAATAATAATACTAATAATGATAATAATAATAATAATAATAATAATAGTGGTAAATCAAATAATAACACACAGCAAAATTAACAAGCTGCTGTCCTCTCCTTTCTTATGTACTAACAAAACGATTAAATATTAATAAACAAAAATAATAATAATAATTATGATGATACTGAAATATTATTATTAATAATAATAATAATAAAGATGATAATAATAATAATAATGATGATAACCTAATACTAATAATAAGTAATCAGCAAACAAAAGTGTAATAAATAATAATAATTATTATTATTATTATTATTATTATGTTGAAAACCTACCTATCCAGTAAGCATAAAAAAATCAAGCAGCAGACTTTGAAAAAAAAAGTTACTTTTAAGAAAGAAGGAAGAGAGATGAGAGAGAGAAGATGGTGCGAGAGAGCGGCGGAGTGCGGCCGTGGCACGGCGCTGGGAGCGAGGGAGTGAGGGAAGAAGAGGCGACGGAGGCGAACGGTCGGAGGTGCTCGGAGGCGGCGAGCACGGGCGACTGGGCGCGAATGGTGGTCGCCGACCACAGCTCGTCGCGGCGGAGCCGTGCGTGCGGAGAGGGTTGGTCGGAGGTGCTCGGAGGCGGCGAGCACGGGCGACTGGACGCGAATGGTGGTCGCCGACCACAGCTCGTCGCGGTGGAGCCGTGCGCGCGAAGAGGGTTCCAGTAGGTCAACGCAACGCGGTGGTCGGGTTTTCCGAGATGGCACGGTGGGTGACGTCGGCGGAGTGACGGCGCAAGGGGGCGCGCGTCTGGGAGTCCGTCGGCGGAGAGCGAGGACTCCGGCGGGCGGCTCGAAGCCGGTGGCGGAGGACAGAGGGGAACGAGAGAGGGTTTCACGGAGGGGCTTGGCCGGGGATTGCCGGGGGTAGACGGAGGACTCGGGAGAGGGTTTTGGTCTGCGTGGCGCGCTCGTCGGAGAAGGACGGAGTTTGGGGGTCTGGTGGCCAAGGGTCTTGTCGACGATCGTGCGAAGGAGGCAGACACGGCGGCGGTTGGGCCAGATGGCCGGTGCTGATCCTCGCGCTGGAGGCGCTGGTATGAGCGGTGGCGGGAGATTCTCGTTGCTGCGGAGGTGGTTCGCCGGCACGGCGGCCTCGCGGTGGTGCCCGCGAGTCCACAGGAAGTGCGGCGGCGGACGGAGGTAAGTGGTGGTGGTCGTTTAATTTATTTAGGGTTTTCTTTATTGCTGTCGGTGGTGGTGTTGATGGTTTGTCGGGGGTTGTCGGAACGCCGACGATGGCAGGGTGGTGGTGGTGATGATGACGGAGATGGAAAGATTTTCGACGGAGTCGGGATGCTGGCAGTGGTGTGTCGGGGTGACGGGGGACAGTAGGAGGCGAGGGTGGTAGAAAGTTATGCTAGGTTTAGGATTTTTATTTTGGTTGCATGTGTCGGGGAGTGTCCGACACAAGGGATACAATGTATATGTTTATATATTGGAATAAGAACGGGGATGGGACACGGACACGGACACGAACACGGATACGAGGTACTGCACTTGTGGTGGAAGAAATTTTGTGGAGAATGATAAAAAGTTAGAGGAGTACCTGCCTATTTATAGGATGTGGGAATTCCCAATTGGATAAGAATTAGGAGTATTTAAAACCCAAGTAGTTAAATCTCTATTTAATTTAAAACAATGAAATCAAATCCAAATCCAATACAAATCCAATTAAATCTAATTTAATTCCCTTAGTTTAAAATCAAATCAATAAATCAAATTTCAATTATTTAACGATTTAAATAAATACATAAATTCAAATCAAGATTTAAATGGCCATAATAACTTCCAAATATATTTTTCAAAATACCAATAATAATAATTTCAAAAATAATAAATATTTTTAAATATCTTTTTGAACAATAAAATATTAATATTAATAAATCTCGAAAATTATACTTTTATTTAAAATAGACCAATAAATAATTACGAAATGTATGCAAAAATATTCTTTACATAATTAGACTTTTCTAGTATACAAAAATATTATTTATTATTAATAACTTTTAGAAACAAAATGCTTTTTATAGCAAGAATATTAATATAATATTTTGAAAGTGTATAATAAAATAGAGAAAAATGTTTTTCTAAAATATGTACGCTCGCACATATTCGCACTCGACGAGCAACTATGAAAAATAAAATTTCGTGCGCGACGTACAATACGACTATGCGACGTACAATACAAAATTTTAAATCGGTACTAAATTTAATAAATAAAAAATATAGTAGAAATTTTAGGGGTTTTATATCATACCCAACTTAAAATAATTTCGTCCTTGAAATTAAAAATTTTAGGGGGGTAAGAAGACACAAGGGATATCGATGGGGAGCAATCAATAACAAAATCATGGTGAAGAAATCGCGATCTAAATCATAGAAAAAAAAAGTAATACGGTATGGTCATGGTGATAGGACAGTTAGAGGAAGTTCTAGTATGACGCTTTCATTCTTCTAAAATAGGTGAAGGCGAAAGCAATATAGAGTTCAAAAGACGATATTATCGAGTACGAATACGTGATTCTAAGGCGATCGAATAATTTTAAAAGAATTTTCAAGGCAGTCGTGGATGAGACTTTAGAGGACAAGTTTAGCTATGTCCCATCCACGTAGAACGATAGATAAAAGCGAACAAAGTGCACTCGGTTGATCAAACCATCATACACCGGTTCTGAGTAGACAATACATTAGTGGATGCATCCAATAACATACGTCATGAACAAGCTTGATAAAGAATTTAGCTTGCAAAAACTAGGCTACATTAGCATCATTAGTTTAGATAGTAAAAATATAGGCACGATGGTAGATGAATAAAAACAAGTATGAATAGTCTAAGAGTCTCAAGGATCTAAGTCTTATTTATTCCTATACCATCATTCTATGGTTTTATTGACCAAGGCTTGGTTGACTATATGGGTTAACTTCCTCTTGTCTCTATGGTCTAGGTAATACTATTTGCATTCCCTTAATGGTCAAGGGTGTGTCAGGTCGTGGGATATTCTACCCAACTTAAAGAATTAAGCTAAGGGTGTTTGGGACATCTAACTAGTAGGGTCAATCTCTAGCAGGCACGAAGGAAAGATAAGAATAGGGATGGAAGGAAGCAAGCAAGATGCAATTGATGAGTCAAACGGTAGGTAAAATCAAGAAAAGAGGTCAAGTATGTGAATGAGATCCTAGACTTCTAATCCTATACGCAGGCTTGCTTGGTACGGTAAAGTAACGAAACAATTTATCTAGACCTGCATGGGCCACCACAAAAACATGTAACGCCCCAGTCCCAAAATACGTAGGACTAGGAACATAAACATGCCAGCTGTATTCATACGAAGTATACTCCAATATACAGAAACCTCGTATAAATACATAAGCTATAAAATACAGTAGAACCATAACTAATCTCATCCACACAAAATAAATGAATAGAAGATCTCATATAATCAACTATGAAATTGTCATTTGGTATATGTAGTTGGGCGGAGACAAATCCACTACCAACTATGAAAAGAAATACATAACAAAATAGAGATTTTGGCGAGCGAAGCGAAGACGATCCAAATGCAATCATCCTCGAGGAAATAGCGACGAACACGACTAGAGCTAGAACACCTACGAAAGACAATAGCACACACCTGAAGAGATAACCAGGTCATCAGAGGGACGTAACAAGACACATAATATCATGCCATATAAACTGAATAAATATTGCTCAAATAAATAAGTCAATCGAATTATAACATAGTCCAATACGCACCTACTGAACGAGCGTACCATCCCCCTAACCAAACAAGGACAGGAGATGGTAAACTAATTCACGGTGACGTATCTTTCTATGCCATGAATCCAATATGGTATCCGGACCCCAACAAGGTTCAATACCTTCTCATCGAAGTAGTAAGTCACACATACAACCAAACAAGGACAAGATGTGACGAACTAATCCGTGACAAGTTATTGTTCCAAGCCATGGTCAGATACAAGTACCCAAACCAAAAGTACTCGTACCTAACGGATAAAGGTAGCCTAACCAGTCTAAGTGGATGCAGTTTTAAGAACAGCTCATGGTCGCATGACTACCCGGTCAAGTCAAGAAAATACCAATGTAGTACCTCAGTAGCGAGTCACAACACAATATACTATTCCTCAGTATCGAGCGAGTCTATAGCATATAGTCTACCTATCGTTCCTCAGTAGCGAGCGAGTCTACGATAGATAGGGTGGTAGTCAACTTCCACTCATATTCTTCCCGCCCAATTCTAACTCTATAACCGCTAAGTCAAACTAGCATGCAACCTCTATTAGCGGTTATTCCTATCGCACGGCTTGTACGTACTGGTGGCCAGCCAATCATGTACTTCCGTGTTCTACATGCGACACACAACTTCGTGTTACCACGTGTCAAGGCCAATGAATGCAACACACATGGTGGTCCCTTAAATCTAGGTTTAATTTATAAGAAAATAATACACAGCAGATAATATAAATGAACAGTAAGTTCTAACAGTTTATGCCATGTATCACAGTTTATTTTGCATAAAGAAAATAATGAAAATGCATGAAATATGAGCTAAAATAAGTAAACAGTAAATGGCAAGGTGTCTTACCTGGTAGTACGCCTGGTAGTACGCCTGGTGTGCTGCGATGATCAAGCTGGCCTGAACTGTGACTTCGGTGCAACAACTATACATGGTGACCTCGGGTGGTGGCACGGACAGTTCCATTGGGTCCAGAACGGTCAAATTAGTTTGGCTTGATAGGATGAAGGACATATTGGCGAGGGAATATGAGAATGGGTTTAGTCATGGACGGGATGATAATCGAGAGAATTTGGATAAACATTAGAAACTATTTATAATACTTGAAACTATTTTTACTAGTAAAATAATTTGGATAATTATTTTGAAAATAGGGAAATAAGTCAATTTAGGCTAAAACCAAAAGTTTGTATAAATACGCTTATAGATTATAACTACACTTCATAAACAAAATATTTTAAATAATTACTCAAAAATATTAATAACCCGTTTAGGTCAAAACTATACTTAAAATAGGTAAAAATAATGTAAAATAATTTTATGGTTTTCAACTAAACGTTAGGAAATTGTTATATGGCCAAGCCTAAAACAATATTCTTGTTGCAATATAATAATTTTAAAAGGATTACATAACTAGTATTAATAATACCAATAATTATATATTAATACTAGGAATTAGTGTAGACATATATACCATAAAAATATAATAATGATTTTTTAAAATATCCTTTGATAATGGTAATAAAGTAAGAATAATAATAATAGTAATAATGATAATAATAATAATAATAGTGGTAAATCAAATAATAACACACAGCAAAATTAACAAGCTGCTGTCTTCTCCTTTCTTCTATACTAACAAAACGATTAAATATTAATAAACAAAAATAATAATAATAATTATGATGATACTGAAATATTAATAATAATAATAATAATAAAGATGATAATAATAATAATAATAATAATAATGATAACCTAATACTAATAATAAGTAATAAGCAAACAAAAGTGTAATAAATAATAATAATAATAAGAATAATAATTATTATTATTATTATTATTATTATTATTATTATTATTATTATTATTATTATTATTATTATGTTGAAAACCTACCTATCCAGTAAGCATAAAAAAATCAAGCAGCAGACTTTGAAAAAAAAAAGTTACTTTTAAGAAAGAAGGAAGAGAGAGGAGAGAGAGGAGATGGTGCGAGAGAGCGGCGGAGTGCGGCCGTGGCGCGGCGCTGGGAGCGAGGGAGTGAGGGAAGAAGAGGCGGCGGAGGCGAACGGTCGGAGGTGCTCGGAGGCGGCGAGCACGGGCGACTGGGCGCGAATGGTGGTCGCCGACCACAGCTCATCGCGGCGGAGCCGTGCGCGCGGAGAGGGTTCCAGTGGGTCGGCGCAACGCGGTGGTCGGGTTTTCCGAGGCGGCGCGGTGGGTGATGTCGGCGGAGTGACGGCGTAAGGGGGCGCGCGTCTGGGAGTCCGTCGGCGGAGAGCGAGGACTCCGGCGGGCGGCTCGAAGCCGGTGGCGGAGGACAGAAGGGAACGAGAGAGGGTTTCACGGAGGGGCTTGGCCGGGGATTGCCGGGGGTAGGCGGAGGACTCGGGAGAGGGGTTTTGGTCTGCGCGGTGCGCTCGTCGGAGGAGGACGGAGTTTGGGGGTCCGGTGGCCAAGGGTCTTGCCGGCGATCGCGCTGAGGAGGCAGACGCGGCGACGGTTGGGCGAGATGGCCGGTGCTGATCCGCGCGCTGGAGGCGCTGGTATGAGCGGTGGCGGGGGATTCTCGTTGCTGCGGAGGTGGTTCGCCGGCACGGCGGCCTCGTGGTGGTGCCTGCGAGTCCACAGGAAGTGCGGCGACGGACGGAGGTAAGTGGTGGTGGTCGTTTAATTTATTTGGGATTTTCTTTGTTGCTGTCGGTGGTGGTGTTGATGGTTTGTCGGGGGCTGTCGGAACGCCGACGATGGCAGGGTGGTGGTGGTGATGATGACGGAGATGGGAGGATTTTCGACGGAGTCGGGATGCTGGCAGTGGTGTGTCGGGGTGACGGGGGACAATAGGAGGCGAGGGTGGTGGAAAGTTATGCTAGGTTTAGGATTTTTATTTTGGTTGCATGTGTCGGGGAGTGTCCGACACAAGGGATACAATGTATATGTTTATATATTGGAATAAGAACGGGGAGGGGACACGGACACGGATACGAACACGGACACGAGGCACTGCACTTGTGGTGGAAAAAATTTTGTGGAGAATGATAAAAAGTTGGAGGAGTACCTGCCTATTTATAGGATGTAGAAATTCCCAATTGGATAAGAATTAGGAGTATTTAAAACCCAAGTAGTTAAATCTCTATTTAATTTAAAACAATGAAATCAAATCCAAATCCAATACAAATCCAATTAAATCTAATTTAATTCCCTTAGTTTAAAATCAAATCAATAAATCAAATTTCAATTAACTATTTAAATAAATACATAAATTCAAATCAAGATTTAAATGGCCATAATAACTTCCAAATATATTTTTCAAAATACCAATAATAATAATTTCAAAAATAATAAATATTTTTAAACATCTTTTTGAACAATAAAATATTAATATTAATAAATCTCGAAAATTATACTTTTATTTAAAATAGACCAATAAATAATTACCAAATGTATGCAAAAATATTCTTTACATAATTAGGCTTTTCTAGTATACAAAAATATTATTTATTATTAAGAACTTTTAGAAACAAAAGTCTTTTTATAGCAAGAATATTTATATAATATTTTGAAAGTGTATAATAAAATAGAAAAAAATATTTTTCTAAAATATGTACGCTCGCACATATTCACACTCGACGAGCAACTACGAAAAATAAATTTTCGTGCGCGACGTACAATACGACTATGCGACGTACAATACAAAATTTTAAATCGGTACTAAATTTAATAAATAAAAAATATAGTAGAAATTTTAGGGGTTTTACAAATACCTATCCCCCGGGCAATGATGGAGGTTACTAATCTTCCCTCCGTCCGTGACCAGATAACTGGCTTGGTACCTCTCACTACGTCACGAGGAGAAATCATGTGGGTGCACCCCGACTTAGTGCCCGAAGTGACCCAGGCGGCATCATCTCCAACCAACAAAAAGAAGGATAGGAAGTCCAGATCCTGCCATACAATTTCAACCGAAGCTGAGGAGGCGGTGGCCGTTGTTACCCTGTCTGGGGCACAAGTCCAGCCCACTCTGGGTAGTTCAGTTGAAGACCCTCAGCCAGCAATGCTGTCGGCTACTGATGTTTTGGGGCCATCTCAGCCTCCACCGACAGATTGGTCCAAGCCGAAAGAAACCCGCTTCGACAGGCCGCTCTGCAAGGATGCACCTCAAGGATTGGAGCAACCTTACAACTTTGACATATTAGCGCAACTGGCTAATATGTTGACAAAGTTGTCATTATACGAGCTCCTAAGGCTCTCCAAGGATCATCGTGTCTCATTGAGCGAAGCACTCCAGAATGCTGACGCTTACTTAGCCCAGGTCAAACCTACAGGGGAAGACTCGTCGACAGATCTCCAGAGCCGCAAATGTGCGGATGCAATGCCCAATATTGTACTCGCCCCACAGGACATGTTGATCAAGACTAACTTGCATGATCGCCCCTTGTACTACACTGGATACATAGGCGACATCAAGGTGGATCGGATGCACATCGATCCTGGCTCGTTGATAAGCATCATCCCAAACAGCTTGCTTCAAGTCTTCGGCATCTCTATGCACCGGCTAGCGACGACCAACACTGCCATTAGCGATTTCAACTCAGACATGAGCTATCTCTTAGGAAAGATCCAATTGAAATATCAGATCGGCGACCTGAAGACAGAGGTTACCTGCTACGTCATAGATGCAGATACGTCCTACAATATCCTCTTGGGGTGTCCGTAGATACATGACTATATGATCGTGCCATCAACCCTCCACCAGTGCTTCAAGTATGTCAGTAAGCACGGCTTCGTGAAGACTGAATTCGTCGACATCGATCCCTTCAAAGGGGTTGAGTCTTATTATTCTTCGGAGGCGTGTCTATATGACGAATCCAAGAAGCACATAACTGACGAATTGGAGGCCATCATAGGGCCAGAGGAACCCTTGAGAATTCATCTCCAGGCCCGTAAACCAGGCAAAGCCGTACCCCTTGTCGCAACTTTGCATAAAGAGGTGCCTAGTTCCCCCGTCCAGCTGTACAGTTGGAACCGATGGTCATCCGACTCCCAAGGTCCAGCCAAGAGCCAAAATCCGTCATAGGGCCGATGGTGATCCGATTGCCAAAATCCAATCAAAGGCGACCGAAAGATGCGAGGCCCTCTGGGGAGCCGATGGTGATCTGATTGCCAAGATCCAGTCAAAAGCAATCGGAAGACACGAAGTCCTCTGCCGAGCCGATGGTCATCTGTCTTCCCAAGGTGAGCCAGCAACCAAGTGTCGATCCGTGACCCTCAGGCAGGCCAACGCCACAAGCAGAACCCTTGCTGGTCAAGTTGCCCAACACAGTGTCCCAACCTCCGGTTATGCAGGGGGTAGCAGAAGAGGATGCAGAACTCGCGAAGTATCTTATTGCAAAGGTGGACAGTCCCTCTTCTGATAATGTAATCCATGTGGACAAAATTCTTTATTTTATCCATAAGAGGCTACCATTGAACTATACTGAGTGTAATAAACTTAATCCAATGTATACTGTGGGGCACGGTCGGGACATTAACCTGCACACACAGGTGACAGCCGTCCATACCGCGAACCGACTTATTCCTATTAGAGGTGCCTATTTCCTAATCCCAGGCAGAAGAGAAGGGGATCACACGATCATCTTTGGCCGAAAAGAAGGTCATCAACCTTTCATGCCTCAAAAGTTTGATCTCGAACCCGATGCTGGAAGATTACCGCTCTACTTGTATAGTCCTCGAGCCAAGTACTTCATGCAAAAGTAGGGGTACGACATCGAGGCTACCCCAGGTCTCAATTACAGTAATGGCAGGCGAACACCTCTGCAGATGCCAGCCCCGGCCGGGAAATCTTAGGATTATTACAGCAGGTCCAGACACGGTCTCGGTTATGCTACACCAGCACCAACACCCGAGAGCTCCGATAAGGAATACGAGTGGCATTCTCACTCATCTGAATCGCCTACAAACGATTCTGATGACAGCATTGGGAATATATTCAGGCAGACATAATCTGTCAATATGACCTCCGCTGACATTGAAGAGGACGACGAAGATCTGCTTGAACCTCTTGAGTTGGAGTCATGGGCCCAACAACTGGATGCACAATGGGAGAAGCACTTTGAACAAAGAGACCCTCCCACTGAAGATGAGGTCATACAAGTTGACCTCGGTTATGAATCATCTCCAAAGCCAATCTTTGTCGGTAAAAGCCTGACGGACGGCGACCGGGAGTCGTTGTTGCAACTCGTCAGAGAATATATCAATGTTTTCGCATGGAGCTATGAAGACATGCCCGGGATAAACCCCAAGATCGTACTTCATAAGCTCAATATTCATCTGGACGCAAAACCAGTCAAGCAACAGCAATAGCGGTTCCGTCCGTACATCATGAACTCCATCGAAGTGGAAGTAAACAAGCTTATAACTAGCAATTTCATTCGCGAGGAGCAACACCCAGACTGGATAGCTAATATAGTACCAGTCGTCAAGAAGAATGGGAAGATCCGAATCTGTATCAACTTTTGCAATCTGAATGCGGCATGTCCTAAGGATGAATTCCCTCTTCCCATCACCGACATAATGATCGATAATATGTATGGCTTTGAGTGCATATCCTTTATGGATGACTTTTCAGGATACAATCAAATCAAAATGTCTCCTGACGATGAGAAGCAAACGTCATTCCGAACACCGATCGGTGTGTATTGCTACACAGTCATGCCCTTCGGCCTGAAGAACGCCGGTGCTACATATCAACGAGCTATGAGCGTCATCTTCAAAGATCACTTGAGCAAGACGGTGGAGTGTTACATTGACGACATCGTCGTCAAAAGCTGCTCCAAGGCTGAGCACCTATACGATTTGAGAACAGTGTTCGATCTTATACGAGCGCACAATTTGAAGATGAATCCCACCAAGTCTTTCCTGGGCGTGTCCAGTGGGAAGTTATTAGGATTTGTCATTTCTTCCAGGGGCATTCACATAGACCCCGATAAGACAAAGCTAATCTTGGAGATAAGTCCGCCAAGGAACCTCCGTGAACTCCGTGGCCTTCAGGAAAGACTAGCCTACATCAGGAGGTTCATATCTAACCTCTCAGGACGATGTCAATCCTTCACACAACTCATGAAGAAAGGCGTCTCTTTTGTATGGAATGAGGAATTCTAACGTGCCTTTGATGACATTAAGGAATACTTGACAAATCTGCCAGTTCTGGTAGCCCCGATCGCCGGAAAGCCTTTCATGCTCTATGTACGGGCGATAGAACACTCCCTCGACGCCATGCTAGCACAAAATAATGATATGGGGCACGAACAAGCCATCTATTATCTCAGCCGAATGATGGTGGGGTCGGAGCATAGGTACACCGCCGTAGAGAAGGAATGCCTTGCCTTGGTGTTCGCCATTCAAAAAATACAACACTATGTGTCAGGGTAGACCATCCATGTTGTCTCACGAGTTAATCTCCTCAGGGTTCTCATGACCAAGCCAGGCGCACTCAGTTCTCGTCCAGCCACATGGGCGATACTGTTATCCCCCTATGATATGGTCTTCGTTCCGTAGAAGGCTGTCAAAGGTCAAGCCTTGGCCGACTTTTTAGCAGCCCATCCAGGCTCAGGAACAGTAAGAATCTATGAGGAAATCCTAGACGAAGTCGTTAACTCAAATATGACTTCACATGATAACGTTTGGCGAATGTTCTTCGACGGTGCTTCAAGAACAGGGCCACAAGGTGATATCATCGCTGGATTTGGGGTAGTATTAATTTCTTTCTCTGGGTTGGTGGTCAACCGGGCATATTCTATCACAGAACCTTGTTCAAAAAATGTAGCCGAATATAACGCTTTGGTCATCGGGCTCCGACTTGCAAAAGAGGTGGGAGTCGAATACCTAGAAGCATATGGCGACTCGCAGTTGATCGTCAATCAAATTTGAGGCTCTTACGAGGTTCGTAAACGGACCTAATTCCTTATCATCAGACAGTAATTGCTATCATAGCAACCTTGGAGGGGTTCTTTATAGAACATGTTCCTAGACTCCAGAATATTAAGCCGACGCCCTAGCAGGCCTCGCCACTTCTTTGGTGGTTCCAAACTATGCTCATCATCTAGTCGACGTGATAGGCCACGAGTGGTCTGTCCCAAAAATAACGTTCAACTGGATACGAGTTACTCCGCCTAGATAACCAATAATATGCAAGACTGGAGACTCCCGTTCATCGACTTTGCAGTCTACAAAATCCTACCAGAGAATGTGAAAGAAGCAACTTCAATTAGAAGGCGTTCTCTCAGATTCTTCTATGACACGGAAACAAAAATGTTATACCGACGATCTTACGACGGACTACTATTAAGATGTTTGTCAAATGCAGAAGCCAAAGAAGCCTTACGCGAGGCTCACAATGGCGTTTGCGGGGCTCACAAACTGGGCTCAAAGTTGTAGGACCGTCTCCATCGGATGGATTACTACTGGCCTACGATAGTAGCAGACGCAGTCGATTACGCAAAGAAGTGTAAGGCTTGTCAGATCCACACAGATTTCATATATCTGCCATCCGAGTTCTTGTACCCAATAGTGGCCTCTTGGCCATTTGAAGCATGGAGAATGGACATTGTTGGCCCAATCACCCCGCCGTCGTCCAAAGGGAACTAGTTTATTCTCGCAATCACCGACTACTTCTCCAAATGGGCGAAAGCTGTTCCGTTGGCATAGGTAAAGACATCAAACGTGATCAGTTTCATAAAATATCACGTCATTTACCGTTTTGGACTCCAAGGAGGATCATTCATGACAATGGCCCGCAGTTCGCAAGCCATGCCTTCTATCGATTCTGTGACAATAACCGAATTCAGAATGTGGCTTCAACGACATACAACCCATCAGCTAATGGTCTGGCCGAAGCTTTTAACAAGACCATAATCAAGCTTCTCAAGAAGTTCGTGTCTTCAAACAAGCGCGACTGGAATGAAAAGTTGTGTAAATGCTTATGGGCGTACCGTACTACGAGTTGAACGACTACCGAAAATACACCACTCTCTGGTGTACAGGAGCGAGGCAGTTCTTCCATTGGAGACTCAGATTCCCTCACGTCGTGTGGCCCTTACTTACTGGTTAACATCGGACGATAACTACTATCGACGGCTACAAGAATTGGAAGCTTTAGATGAGAAACGTTTGCAAGCTCAACAAAGCATCGAACTCTATCAAGCACGCATCTCTCGAGCCTTCAATAAGAAAGTCAATCAGAGGACATTCTAAATAGGTGATCTCGTCTTGGTCGTTCGCAGACCGATGGTCATGACTCACAAACCATCGGCAAATTCCAGCCCAAATGGGAGGGTCCATACATCATCGAGACCGTATTCTCCAACGGTACATATCGGCTCACGAAACAGAACGGGAACTTGCTCATGATGCCCATAAACGGCAAATTCCTGAAGAAATACTATGTCCAAGGACATGCTGGTAATCCCTCAAACCATCAAATCTTCTAAACTATCGAGTTATGTACACCAAGTACCTCTGAACTCACACTTTATTTACTCCGAGTAGATTCATATCGCATCTCCCTGGGTGGTGAGTCATGTATGATGATACCTCTGAACTTCCACTCTAATGCTTTATTACACAGGAGTCTGCCCAGCTTATCGTTATCACTGAGCAAACTTCCTGTTCGAGATTATCGTGTATCACGTCTATATTACCTCTGATACCGATAGTTTCTTGACTTAACACCTGTACCCAACCCGGGATAAAAGACATGGTGTTAAGACCACAAAACCTATCACGTCCATATTACCTCTGTTGGATTTTGTCTCGAAATATATTACTCGCACCACTAATGCACAGAAGAGTAATAGGTCCACTAAAAAATATTCTTGATTATCGTGTATCATGTCCATATTACCTCTGATACCGATAGTCTCTTGACTTAGCACCTGTACACAACCCAGAATAAAAGACATGGTGTTAAGAACAAAAAACCTATCACATCCATATTACCTCTGTTGGTTTTGTCTCAAAATCTATTACTCGCACCACCAGTGCGCAGAAGAGTAATAGGTCCACCAAAGATTGTTCTTGATTATCGTTTATCACGTTCATATTACCTATGATATCGATAGTCTCTTGACTTAGCACCTGTACGCAACCCGGGATAAAAGATATGGTGTTAAGACCACAAAACCTATCACGTCCATATTATCTCTGTTGGTTTTGTCTCGAAATCTATTACTCGCACCACCAGTGCACAGAAGAGTAATAGGTCCACCAAAAAAATTATTATTCTTGATTATCGTGTATCACGTCCATATTACCTCTGATATCGATAGTCTCTTGACTTAGCACCTGTACCCAACCCAGAATAAAAGATATGGTGTTAAGACCACAAAACCTATCACGTACATATTACCTCTGTTGGTTTTGTCTCAAAATATATTACTCGCACCACCAGCACACAGAAGAGTAATAGGTCCACCAAAAAATTTATTCTTGATTATCGTGTATCACGTTCATATTACCTCTGATATCGATAGTCTCTTGACTTAGCATCTGTACCCAATCCGGGATAAAAGACATGGTGTTAAGACCACAAAACCTATCACGTCCATATTACCTCTGTTAGGTTTCGTTTCAAATCTATTACCCGTACCACCAGTGCGCAAAAATGGATAATAGGTTCATAGAAGTTATCCTAATCTATTACTCACACCATCAGTGTACCAAAGAGTAGTAGGTCCACAAAATATCATTCAAATCTATTTGCTCGCATTTCCAGATGCCCAAAAGGGCAATAGGTCCACAAAAAGTCCCCCAGTGGGATGTTCTTTATCAAATACAAATGCTGTATTAGGCCCTCTAGTACAAGCACCACAAAATACCACAAATAAAGATTGGAGTGAATGTATTCTATTTATTCAAAATTAGTTACATTCATAGGACTACATCAGCAGCAAAAAAGAAAAATCTAGCAATACATAGTTTGGTCAGTTTGATAGCACTTCGCCTTCATCAAAAAGCAGTTCCGTGGCTCTCGAAAGAAGTCATGTTTTGCTGCTGAGAAGCAAATAAGGCTGTTGAATCTCCGAGGAGCTGCACGAAGGAAGACAAATATAGCATGCTTTTCTCCCCTCCGTATTGCGGACACCTTAGCCCCGTTCGTCCAAAAGACCATACCTTCAAACCAACATCCCTAATGGTGATTTTGTGTCACGATCCGCTACCCAAATTGTTAGGTCGGGCCGAGTCATGTCCAGTCTACACTTGAGATAAAGCGTAGTAAGTTGTTCTAAAGATAACAAGTTAAGACTAAAATGTGCTAACAGTTCTATAAGTAATAAATAGTCATAAATGTTCCAAACACAAAAGTCATCTCGTATAATAGTAAGTCCAAGTACAATTCCAAAATGTAAAGCTGGATACAGGTCCAGTCACAAAATACATAGTCTAATACATGACTGCTCTCAAAAGTCTAAAATAAATAGACAACTAGACGAGTTTTCCTGCAGGTACATCCTCGTAAGATAAGGCCTGGTCCTCGGCAGTAACTCCATAATATGAATCACAGAGCAACTCGTCCTCAGTAAGTATACCTACAACGTTATCCTGTCAGGACGGAAGCAAGTACTGATTCTAACAAACTAAATATACGAAGCATGAACAGAAGTGTAATAAACTAGAATCATGGTATATCATGGTTTAATTGGTTCTTTTTAGAAATGGCAACATATATTATAAAAGTTTAAAACCGTACCATGTACGTGATCGGTCAATAGGTGAATAGGATGTACAGCAGTACATATCAAGTTTTTCTGGCATGCACATACGTGCACGAACGGCATCGATGTATATCCATACACAAACGCGAGATCAGAACATACGGCAAAGTTACAAATAGAATGTTACCGTGTGCGGTAAATACATACGGAGAAGGGGGTCATAATCACGTACACTACTAACAGTTTCCCCTTAACCCGTTATTTAAACATGTAAGAGATATGAAACTGCCCTAAGCATGGTAGAGACAGAGAGTAATACAACATGTGAAGTTTTAACTTGCTACCCCAAGGATCAGCATTTAACATGGTTGGAAAATCATAGTTTATTATTATAGCAGTATGTAAAGTTTGTAGAGGTACTTGCCTTTAGCAAAGCAAAGCAGCGATAAAAATGCTATAGATGCCTGGTGACTCGTCACTGTAGAAATAACACATTAACTTAGTTTTTATACTAAGTTAAACACTAAGACACTAGTTGTATGACACAACTTTCTGACTGGACACCTATCCAAATGGTGACTTTAGCATAGGAGACCAATATAGGGTGACACAACACCCTAACTAACTTTCTAGGGCCTTTACACTAGTGCGGGGTGAGGTCCAATACTATAATAACTCAAAACGACACAAATCATTGCAAGTCGTAACTATTCAATAAATCAAACTGTACTCTGTGTTCCAATAATTTTTGAGATAGACAAAAAACTCAATTTTACATAAAATAAAGTACCAAAATGATCCTTGTTAATTATAAAAATTTATACTAATTTTTCTGGAATTTATAAACCTCCATAAATATTTATTAAAAATCAGCAAACATATGTATCCTGAAAATGAGTTTTGTTTTCCCATTTTTATAAAATACCAAACGTACTTATTAAATGCTGGAAAAATTATAATAAATTAGATAAATTAACATAGTATTTTAATACAATTTTTCCCTGATTTTTACAGCATATAAATATATATATAACAATTCAAAAACAGCAAGTAACACTTTCTGGAAAATAATTAATTATTTATTTACTATTTTGTCCATGTATTCAAAATTGAACCAAAGTCCAAATACAGAGCCATGAATCAAGTCCAATATGACTTGTACAGACTCTGAATATATTAGACAGAATTGGACCAAAAAACCCATGCTAGGTTTGGACATCAATTGGTCATAACAAATAAAATACAATAATTTAAATAATAATAATAATATATTTTAAAGTGGTAAAATTGCAAGTCACAAAATATACAATAAAATAACTTGTAAAATTTTACATAATAATATTTTATACAAAGTAGAATTTGAAATACATATATAAATATACAACAGCAATATTTATATATAGATATATAAATATATAGATATATATATATATATAAATATATAGATACAACAGCAATATTTATATATAGATATATAAATATATATATATATATATATATATATATATATATATATATATATATATATATATATATTATATATATATATATATATATATATATATATATATATATATATATATATATATATATATATATATATATATATATATATATATATATACATACATATATATATATATAAAGGAAAATATATATATATATATATATATATATATATATATATATATATATATATATATATATATTATATATATATATATATATATATATATATATATATATATATATATATATATAAAGGATATATATATAATAAATATATACATATAAAATATATATATATATATATAAAGGATATATATACATATAATAAATATACATATATACATGTAAAATTACTAAATATAAAATATATATATATACAAATACTGTATATATATACATATAAATAGTATATATATAATAATATATATATATACATAAATACATATATATATATATATATATATATATATATATATATATACATATAAAAAATATATATATATATACATATATATAAAAATATATATATATATACATATATATATATATACGTAAATACATTATACACATAATATATATATATATATATATATATATATATATATATATATATATATATATATATATATATATATATACATATATACATATATAATAAAATAAAACAAAAACAAAACAAAAAAGAAGAGGGAAAGGGGGCTCGAACTCGGGTCAGGGGAGGGGGTGTTAGGCGCGGTCGGGCTGGCCAGGGGGTCAGCCCGAGTCATGTGTTAGGGAATGGATTAGGGTTAGTTTTAGGTTAGACTTTAGGTTAATGGGTTTTAACCCGATAGCCCAAACTTCGTGTCCTGACAGTTAGGGACACGAAGAACGGCTGAGTCCCAGTGTCCGGGTCATTTACGACACGCACGACACGAGTTTGTCGTGTCCAAATGTACCACTAGACTCGTCGGGATGCGACGAGTCGCATATGTAAAGACAAGTCGTGTCGGATAAGGAAAAAACAAAGTGACACGTACGTGTCCAAGTCGAGCGGGCTGTTGATGCGGCGACAGGGCGGAGGAAGCGTCGGCATCGCGGCGCTGGGGTGGCGATGCACTCGCCTCGGCGTGGCGAACTCTTTAGTGGTGGTTGTGGGTGGTGTAGGCGGCTGTGGAGGTGGCGCTGGGGGTCACCGGAGTTAGGGTTAGTGTTTCGTCGGAGAAGAAGGGGTGAAAGCGGCGCTGGGGGGTCGTGGTGGTGTGCTAGGGTTAGGGTTAGGTCTGGAGGGTATTTATAGGGGGAAGGAGGTCTGTTTCAATGGCTAGGTCGGCCGAGAAAGGCGGAGAAAGGGGTCGTCGGTCGTCGGGGCAGCTGGCCGAGAACGTGGGGGGTGACGATGGTTTTGCAGCAAGGTCCCCCAGATTTGGGGTTTTGCATAATTACCCCGCTCTCATCGGTTTGCAAATTATTATTTGCAACCCGCAATAAAAATAATTCAACTAATTACAATTTGATTTAAAACAAATTTAAATATTATAAAATAATATTAAAACATTTCAATTAATTACAAAATAATATATTCTGATTTAAAAACTATTTAAAAATCATTTAAAAATTCTAATAAAATTCCTAGCAATTATATTAATTTATTTTAAATATATAAAAGCTATTTAATATTATAAAAATAGTATTTTGAAATTTAGGGGCTTACAAATCTTTCCTCCTTGAAAAATTTTGTCCTCGAAATTCACAAGGATAGAAGACTCTACAAACATTCTAACATAGCAAGCAATGCAAACAAATGACTAAGGCTAGTATTAAGACTAACCACTAAGGTATCAAGCGGGAACGGGTGGTTCCCTCGCAGCTATTGGGTCGAACAAGTAAGGATATCTCTCCCTCATGTCCGACACCCTCTCCCAAGTAGATTCACCCGAAGAGTGACGGCTCGAAGCTACTCGTACTAAGGGTATAACTTTGTTCCTCAGCCTCTTCTCCCTCCTGTCTAATATCTCTACTGGCTGCTCAGTGACTACAAGGCTCGGTCCGATCTCCAACTCTGAATGATCTAGCATATGGCTGGGGTCCGAAACATATCTTCTCAGCTGAGATACATGAAAGATATCGTGAACTCCTGCTAGATTGGGTGGAAGTGCAACCCTGTAAGCTACCTCTCCGATTCTGCCAAGTATCTCGAATGGCCCGATGTATCTGGGGCTCAACTTGCCCCCTCGTCCGAACCGGATCGTCCCTCTAGTAGGTGATATCTTCACTAGCACCATATCTCCGTCGACGAACTCCATCGGTCTGCGACTAGCATCGGCCCAGTGTTTCTGCCTGTCCTGAGCGACTCTGAGCCTGTCTCTGATCATCCCGACCTTCTCTGCTGCATCCGTGATCATCTCTGGCCCAAGCATTACTCTGTCCCCAACATCATCCCAAAAGAGCAGTGTACGGCATTGTCGTCCATAAAGTGCCTCGAAATGAGACATACCGATGCTGGCTTGGTAGCTGTTGTTGTATAAAAACTCTACCAAGTACAGATGGCTCTCCCATGATCCGCCAAAGTCCAGCATACAGGTCCTCAGCATGTCCTCTGCGTCTGTACCGTCCTCTCGGACTACCCATCTATCTGCGGGTGGTACGCTGTACTGAACTTGAGCCGACTGCCCAACTCCTCCTGCAAGCACCTCCAGTAGTAGGACATGAATCTGTTGTCTCGGTGCGACACGATGCTCACTGGTACTTCGTACAAGCGAACTATCTGCTGCATGTATTGCTCTGCCAACTTCTCGGTGGAAAGTCCCACCTTGAAGGGTATGAAGTGCGCACACTTCGTCAGCCTGTCCACGATGACCCAAATGGCATCCTTTCCTCCTTGGAAACGAGGAAGCCATGAGATAAAGTCCATCGTAATGTGTTCCCACTTCCACTCGGGAATGGGTAACGGCTGTAATAGACCAGCTAGCCTCTGGCGCTCCGTCTTGACCTGCTGGCAAACTAGGCATCTCGAAATAAAACGTGATACATCCCTCTTTATCCTGTGCCACCAAAGATGTTCCCACAAGTCACGGTGCATCTTGTTGGCACCAGGATGAATAGAATATCGAGATCCATGCGACTCCTGCAAGACTGCCTCTATCAGCTCTCCATCCGGTACGCACAACCGGCTGCCATGCCTTAGGGATCCATCCTCTGCTACGGTGAAGTCATCCAGCAATCCAGTTAAAGCCTGGGCTCGAAGTCTGCAAAGACCTTCATCAGTAGATTGTGCCTCCTTGATCTGCTCTATCAATCCTGACTGAATGTCAAGCGCCATCATCTGTATCACTAATCCTGGCCGAACTATCTCGATACCGAGCTTCTCCAGGTCTTTCCGCAAATGTCGATCTATCATCAGATAACATGCCATCAGATGCCTGTTCAGCGTATCCGCCACCACATTTGCCTTCCCAGGGTGATATTGTAAATCGATGTCGAAGTCCTTCATCAACTCCAACCATCGTCTTTGCCTTATGTTCAGCTCTTTCTGCGTGAACACAAACTTCAAGCTCTTGTGGTCAGTAAAGATTTCCACACGCTCTCCGTATAAGTAATGTTTCCATAACTTGAGTGCAAAGATCACCGCAGCTAACTCTAGGTCGTGGGTAGGATAGTTCCGCTCATGAGTCCGTAATTGCCTAGATGCATAAGCAATCACTTTCACATGCTGCTGTAGGACACATCCTAGCCCCTTTCCCGAAGCATCGTTGTATATGGTAAAACCACCAAACCCTGAAGGTAATGTCAGAACTGGAGCGGTCGTCAGCCTCCTGTTCAGCTCCTCAAATGCTGCCTGGCAGTCCTCTGACCAGATGTACTCTGCATCCTTCTGTGTCAACTTCGTCATGGGTTCAGCTATCCTAGCAAAGTCTGGGACGAACTTCCTATAATAGACGGCTAAACCCAGAAAGCTCCTGATCTCTGAAACTAACGTCGGAGCCTTCCATGTCTCAACGGCAGCAATCTTCCTCGGATCTACCGAGATTTCCTCTCCAGTAACTATATGACCGAGAAACTCTACTCGGTCCAAAAAGAACTCGCACTTAGACAATTTGGCAAACAACCTCTCCTGCCTCATAATCCCCAAAACTGTCCGTAAGTGCTCTGCGTGCTCCTCCGGCGTCTTCGAGTATATTAGGATGTAGTTGATAAACACTACGAAGAACTTATCCAGATACTGGTTAAATATCTTATTCATCAAATTCATAAAGACAGTTGGCACATTTGTGAGACCAAATGGCATCACCAGAAACTCGTACTACCCGTACTTCATGTTGAATGCCGTCTTCTGGATGTCTGCTGCCGTGACTATCACCTGGTGGTACCCGGATCTCAAATCTATCCTGGAAAACACCTTCGCCCCACTCAACTGGTCGAACAAATCATCTATCCTGGGCAGAGAATATTTGTTCTTAATGGTGATGGTATTCAACGCCCGGTAGTCAATGCACAACCGAACTGTACCATCCTTCTTAGGCACAAAGAGCACTGGAGCTCCCCATGGAGAAGCACTAGATCGAATGAAACCCTTTTTCAACAGGTCATCAATCTGCTCCTTCATCTCAACGGCCTCCTTGGGGCACTCTATAGCAAGTCCGGGATACTAGTGATGAACTCGGTACTAAATCTATAGTAAACTCCACATCTCTGTCAGACGAAAGTCCTGGAAGATCCTCTAGAAATACATCCATAAACTCCCTAATGATAGGGTGTGATGGTGCTATCTTCCCAACTGTCGCACAACAGTTCTGTTCTAGGCTGATCTCCGGCCCTGTCCTCCTGACACTGAATGGTGCCATGCCTGGGGGACTGAACAGAATACTACCCTCATGACAGTCTATAGCTGCATGGGCATAGCTAAGCCAGTCCATCCCCAATATGATATCATACCCGGAGAGTGGCATCATAAAGAACCGCCCCCTAAACTCTCTCCCAGCTATAGTAATAGAGCATCTATAGATAGCTCTAATGGGCACTGGTCCGCCTCCCGTCATTACTCTACTCATCTCCTCGGTAGGTGTAGCTACTAAGTGGTGTTTATGCATAAACTCTAATGACAGGAAGCTATGAGATGCACCAGAATCAAACAAGCATAGAGCTAGAAAAGTATGCAAATAAACATGACCTGTGATGACGTCATCCAAATAATTTGGCTCCAAAACCTGCTCCGGCTCTGGGTCAAGAGCTAGGCTATAAGCCTTCTCCTGGGGTCCCTTCTGCTGCTGCAAATGTTGCCCAAACCTCTGCTGCTGAGTCGGGAGCGGCGGTCCTCTAGACGGTGGTCCGACACCTGGTACTCTCGCTACTGGACAGTCCCGAAGTTGATGGGTGGTAGACCCACAAGCTAAACACTGCCCCAACCTCTTCCTACAGATGAAAGCGTCGTGGCCTGGCCTTTTACAGAATCCACACAAAGCTCCCTTCTGCAGCTGCCGGGGTCCCGAGGCTCTAACTGGCGGGGTTGGGTGATGTGGTGTGGGAGGACGGTATGTCTGCTGGTGCGGCATCGGTGCTCTCGGCTGGAAAGCCTGACGCTTGGACGGTCCCTCGAGGTGTACAGAAGCCGGCCTCTTACAAGACAGAAGACGCTCCTCTATGCTCCGGGCCAACTCTAGGCTCTGGTAGAAGTCAGTGGTACCGTTCGCTACTATAAGAATGCCAATGTCTGGAACTAGTCCATGGCAAAACCTACGCGTCATCTCCTCTGGGTCTGCAACTAGACTAGGAGCAAAATGGCTCAGGCGACTAAACTCTGTCGCATACTCGTCAACATAACGGTTCCCCTGCTGGATGTTCTGGAATCATAGCCCCATGGCTACCCTAGCGGTGGTCGAGAAGAATTTCTTCTTAAACGGGGTCTTGAACTGATCCCAAGTGGCCTTCCCTCTCGCAAATAGCGGCTCATTCCTGAACCAAACTCCTGCCAAGTCTATCAGCAGAAATCCCGCTGCCTCGACCTGGAGGTCACTCGGCAACCTAGCTCCAAGGAGCTTCCACTCTACCGAGTCTAGCCAGTCATCTGCTACTACTATGCCCTCAGTCCCTAAGAACTCCTTGGGGTTCAGACCCATGAAGTCCTTGATTGTCCCTGCTCTCTGCCGTGGCTCTACAGGTGGTGGGACTACGGTACGTTCCTCAGAACGCTCCATGCTCTGGCGGAGTAGGGTGGTCTGCTCCTAATGGGTCGTTAGGAACCCCTGGATCAGAGTGAGCAGTTAGTTTCCGTCGAGTGTGACGGAAGCCTGGGTAGGTATAGTGATAGGTGGTGGTGGGAGTATCGGGTCCTGCTGGGACTGTGATGTGGAAGGTGGTGGAGGCATTTGGGTTGGTAGATTTGTGGAGTGGAGGAGTATAGTAGGTGGAGGTGGTGGTGTATCGGTCAATTGGTCAACCGACTGGATAGGGAGTGTGCCATTCTCAGGTGTGACATACTGGGATGAGCGGGTGAGCACCATCTAATTAAATAAAAAGGACTTATAAGGACTCTTTAAAGTAAATAGTAATCAATAACAAGAAAATCCAATTTTTGTAATAACGAACATGTGATGCGTTTTCTATGTTACAATCCTAGTAATCCTCTAGGTGTTCTAAGCGTCATTCCTAGTGTTGTCTAGTTACCTTAAGTTCCTAATTGCAGGCATGCTTGGTATAATAACGTAACCAAACAATTTAGTTAGGACTTGCGTGAGCCACCACTAAAAATATGTCACGATCCGCTACCCAAATTGTTGGGCCGGGCCGAGTCATGTCCAGTCTACGCTTGAGATAAAGCGTAGTAAGCTGTTCTAAAGATAACAAGATAAGACTAAAATGTGCTATTAGTTATATAAGTAATAAAGAGTCATAAATGTTCCAAACACAAAAGTCATCTCGTATAATAGTAAGTCCAAGTACAAGTCCAAAATGTAAAGCTGGATACAGGTCCAGTCACAAAATACAAAGTCTAATACAAGACTATTCTCAAAAGTCCAAAGTAAATAGACAACTAGATGAGTTTTCCTGCAGGTACATCCTCGTAAGATAAGGCCTGGTCCTCGGCAGTAACTCCATAATAAGAATCATAAAGCAACTCATCCTCAGTAAGTATACCTACAACATTATCCTGTCAGGATAGGAGCAAGTACTGATTCTAACAAACTAAATATACGAAGCATGAACAGAAGTGTAATAAACTGGAATCATGGCATATCATGGTTTAATTGGTTTTTTTTAGAAATGGCAACATATATTTTAAAAGTTTAAAACCGTAGCATGAACATGATCGGTCAATAGGTGAATAGGATGTACAGCGGTACATATCAAGTTTTTCTGGCATGCACATACGTGCACGAACGGCATCGGTGTATATCCATACATAAACGCGAGATCAGAATATACGACAAAGTTACATATAGAACGTTACCGTACGCGGTAAATACATACGGAGAAGGGGGTCATGATCACGTACACTACTAACAGTTTTCCTTTAACCCGTTATTAAAACATGTGAGAGATATGAAACTGTCCTAAGCATGGTAGAGACTAAGAGTAATACAACATGTGAAGTTTTAACTTGCTATCCCAAGGATCAGCATTTAACATGGTTGAAAAATCACAGTTTATTGTTAAAGTAGTATGTAAAGTTTGTAGAGGTACTTGCCTTTAGCAAAGCAAAGCAGCGATAAAAATACTATAGATGCCTGGTGACTCGTCATTGTAGAAATAACACATAAACTTAGTTTTTATACTAAGTTAAACACTAAGACACTAGTTGTGTGACACGACTTTCTGACTGGACACCTAGCCAAATGTGACTTTAGCATAGGAGACCAATGTGGGGTGACACAACACCCTAACTAACTTTCTAGGGCCTTTCGACTAGGGCGGGGTGAGGTCCAATACTATAATAACTCAAAATGACACAAATCATTGCAAGTCATAACTATTTAATAAATAAATCAAACTGTACACTGTGTTCCAACAATTTTTGAGATAGACAAAAACTTAATTTTACATAAATTAAAGTACCAAAATGATCCTTGTTAATTATAGAAATTTATACAAATTTTTTTGGAATTTATAAACCATCATAAATATTTATTAAAAATCCGCAAACATATGTATCCTGAAAATGAGTTCTGTTTTCCCATTTTTATAAAATACTAAAAGTACTTATTAATGTTGGAACAATTATAATAAATTAGCTAAATTAACATAGTATTTAATTACAAGTTTTTTCAGATTTTTACAGCACTTAAAATATATATAAAAAATCAAAAATAGCAAGTAACACTTTCTGGAAAATAATTAATTATTTATTTACTATTTTGTCCATGTATTCGAAATTGAACCGAAGTCCAGATACAGGACCCAGAGCCATGAATCATGTCCAATATGACTTGTACAAACTCTGAATATATTAGACATAATTGGGCCCAAAAACCCATGCTAGGTTTGGACATCAATTGGTCATAACAAATAAAATACAGGAATTTAAATAATAATAATATATTTTAAAGTGGTAAAATTGCAAGTCACAAAATATACAATAAAATAACTTGTAAAATTTTACATAATAATATTTTATACAAAGTAGAATTTGAAATACGTATATAAATATACAACAACAATATTTATATATAGATATATAAATATATAGATATTTATATATCTATATATTTATATATAGATAGATATATATATATATATATATATATATATATATATATATATATATATATATATATATATATATATATATATATATATATATATATATATATATATATATATAAAGGATATATATACATATAATAAATATACATATATATATGTAAAAATACTAAATATAAAATATATATATATACAAATACTGTATATATATACATATAAAATAGTATATATATATAATAATATATATACATAAATATATATATATATATATATATATATATATATATATATATATATATATATATACATATATATATAAATACATATATACATATATAATAAAAAAAATACATATATAATAAAATAAAATAAAAAGAAGAGGGAAAGGGGGCTCGAACTCGGGTCAGGGCAGGGGGTGTTAGGCGCGGTCGGGCTGGCCAGGGGGTCATCCCGAGTCATGTGTTAGGGAATGGGTTAGGGTTAGTTTTAGGTTAGACTTTAGGTTAATGGGTTTTAACCCGATAGCCCAAACTTCGTGTCCTGACAGTTAGGGACAGGAAGAACGGCTGAGTCCCAGTGTCCGGGTCATTTACGACACGCACGACACGAGTTTGTCGTGTCCAAACTTACCACTAGACTCGTCGGGATGCGGCGAGTCGCATATGTGAAGACGAGTCGTGTCGGAGAAGGGAAAAACAAAGTGACACGTACGTGTCCAAGTCGAGCGGGCTGTTGATGCGGCGACAGGACGGAGGAAGCGTCGGCGTCGCGACGCTGGGGTGGCGATGCACTCACCTCGGCGTGGCGAACTCTTCGATGGTGGTTGTGGGTGGTGTAGGCGGCTGTGGAGGTGGCGCTGGGGATCGCCGGAGTTAGGGTTAGGGTTAGTGTTTCGTCGGAGAAGAAGGGGTGAAGGCGGCGCTGTAGGGGGGTCGTGGTTGTGTGCTAGGGTTAGGGTTAGGTCTGGGGGTATTTATAGGGGAAGGAGGTCGGTTTCAATGGCTAGGTCGGCCGAGAAAGGCGGAGAAAGGGGTCGTCGGTCATCGGGGTAGCTGGCCGAGAACGTGGGGGGGTGACGGTAGTTTTGCAGCAAGGTCCCCCAGATTTGGGGTGTTGCATAATAACCCTGCTCTCATCAGTTTGCAAATTATTATTTGTAATCCGCAATAACAACAATTCAACTAATTACAATTTGATTTAAAACAAATTTAAATTTTACAAAATGATATTAAAATATTTCAATTAATTACAAAATGATATATTCTGATTTAAAAACTATTTAAAATTATTTAAAAATTCTAAAAAAATTCCTAGCAATTATATTAATTTATTTAAATATAGCTATTTAATATTATAAAAATATTAATTTGAAATTTAGGGGCTTACATTTTGCCTACTTGGAGAGCCGTAAAAATATGACTTTCATGATGATGCCTGACCACCGTCCGACTCTCTGATGCATAAAGGTTCTTTCTACCATCTGAAAAAAATTCTTCCGAAACATGGGGAGTTCTGACTTGTCTGATGTATATGCCAAAATGGCGCGAGAAAAACTCTTCTGAAGCATGGAGAGTTCTGAGCTATCTGATGTGTATGTCAGAATGGTGCATCTTCACTCAATCGCCGATACCGGTCTTGGAGAAATTTGCTAGTCGGATCCCATAAAAAAAGAGGGTTAGCAGTTAGAAGAAAACAACATTCAGCCAAACAGAACATATGCGGCCTAGTTATGAGGGATGCGCATGCGGCTTAAGAACCTGAGACGCATGCGGCTCAATCAAACAGTTCTGTTAGGCAGCACTCATGCGGCTCAATTATGAGGCATTTATGCGGTCCAAGTTAAACAGTGCTCATGTGGCTCAGTTGTGAGGCACTACTCATGCGGATCGATCAAGGAATCATTTATGCGGTTCAGTTGTGAAATACTTATGTGGCTTAGACAGGGTCAATTATGTAGCGCTCATGCAGCCTAGTCACGAGATACCCATGCGGGTCAACAACGCTTATGCGGCTCAGCCCATGCGGTCCTATCGCACAGAACACATACGGTCAAATGAGATAGGACATGCATCAATCAAGCCTGACGCACAGAGGCGATGCATGATAGGCCGGTGCATAAAATATACAATATGGCCATTCAAATATTAAGTCATCATCTTCCCACCGTCCTTACCCTTGATAGGGGGTTGTACGTCGGGATGAATAGAAGGATAATCCACAGCACTCGACGGAGAGGCGAGTCCCTTCCCTTTGGCCGCAGCATCAGTCGACTTGGAAGCTTTGGGAGCCATGGTTAATTAGGACAGAAAAGATGACAGGGACAATAAAGACGAAGGAGAAGAACGTGAAGGAGAAAAATCTCTCTTCGAATGACCCGTATTTATAAAGATTTTCGAAAGAGCGTCGTTTCGATTCTCGAGCCTATTAAAGATAATGATGATGTTCGGGGATTTTATCCTTAGTAACCGTCAGCTTTATCTCTAAAACAGAACCCAAATCCAAAACCAAATCAAGATATTAAATGCAGCAGTGACAGCTGGCAGTATGAATAGGATCTCCCTGCGGCATAGGATCTTCCTGCGGCACAAGATCTTCCTGCGGCTCAAAATGTCCTTGCGGCTCAAAATGTTACTGTGGTACAAGGTCTCTCTTGACTCAAATGACTCCCTACGGCTTGACATATTTCCATTCTTCTTATTCAAAGTATTCTAAATTTGCAATTGAAAACTTTGAAGGGGGTCTTGTAGAAGCATGAAAAATATAGGGTTCATACGGATCACAACTGGCCGCATGAGTACTTTGGAGCAAATTGGTCTGCGTAAAGAAAGAGCCGCATGATAGACTCGGCATGCCCCTGTGGCCCATCTTTACTACCTCAGATTGTATATCAAAAGCAACCAGACTGATTTGAGCTGCAGAATGAAGAAGTTACTTATGCGGCCAGGCTGATCAGTCCTTCTGATAAAGCTGACAAACTCTGTCAAAACAGACAAAACTGATAGCTGACACTCTGACAAAAAGAAGATAAGACGTGACACAGGATCCACGTACCTGGACATGGCCATGTGGCCAGAGGGACTGCGACCCGAGCCGCATGAACCTTATGCGACTCAAGTTATGTGCTTTATGCGGCCAAGGGTGACTGCAATCTGAGTCGCATGAGCTTTTATGCGGCCCAGAATATAGAACCTATGCGGCTAAAAAGTCCCCAAGCTACATGCAGACTAAAGAAGACTGCGACTTAAGCCGCATGAGTCTTATGCGGTCCAGTATGGCCGAAAGCTGAAAGACTTATGTAGCTCAAAATGACTCAAGCGGACTGATCCTATCCTACGATAGGACACGTGGCAGGCTGACCAAGTCTCAACCACCCAAATTTGCTGTAATAAAATCTCAACAAATCACCAGCTAGTGGCCAAGGAGCGGGTCTTTGTCTACTGCTGTAGCCACGTGTCCACGCTGCCATCCATGCGGCTTAAGATATCTATCACTATAAATAGCAGGGTACCACACCCATGCAAAAGGCTGGTAACCTACAAAGGGCAATTTCTTCAAGAGCAAGGATTACGTCAGATAGTCCAAAGAGTAAGGTAGAGTTGCTATACTTTTCCGAGCATCTATCGTCACCCCCCATAATCAAAAACTAAACAATTATACTTAGATTATTTCCTAGGATTTCTTTCTAAGCTTTCTCTTGTATAAGCGAGTTTGCAATCAAGTTCAATTCCTTTGTAATTTTTGTTCTTGATATTAAATGGCAAACACGATGGCGACTCTGCTGGAAATCACATGATGGCGACTCCCATTAGAGGTGCCTACTTCCTAGCCCACCTCTGTGTCAAGTCTCACGTGTCCAAGTGGTCTGTGCAGTGAGAAATGGATATCGGGTAGCAGGAGAGTGTCCCCAGTGTGTAGTGAGCATCCCCATGTCCGATTTAGACACAAAAAATGTGTCGAATCGTGCTCAGTCACCATGAAATCCAATCCACACATAAACAGCAACAAAATAAAAAATTTTGAATGAATAAACATTCCATTGAGGCATTTCACCAAACACCTTACACTACACTACGATACGCCTCCGATACGTATATCAAATGGACACAGATTCCTACCAAACTTAGCCTACAGCTAGGGGGACCCTAAATTCATGCATCTATGGAGAGAAATCAAAAATTGAAAGGGTTTAGATAGCATTACCTATTGAGAGTTGGAATCTCAATGAAATAGCCCCTTCCAAAGCTTCAACACCAAATTTCTATGGTCCAATGCCTCCAATCCTTGCTAGCTAGCCACTAGATACTTCTTCACTAGAGGAATGCAATGAAACTGATTTGGTCTAATTTGGAGGTAATTTGAAAAAATGGGGCAAATTTGGAGAAGAACACAAACTAGGGTTTGGGTTTGCTATAAATGAGGCAAGGGGGGCTACATGATGACTTAAATAGGGGGGAGAGGCTCTCTTAGCCGGCCATATGAAGTGGGCTAGGGGTAGGCTAAGTTACAAAGGCCCATTACCTCTTCTTATGACGTAAAACAAGCCCTTTAAGTTAAAGGTCCAAACTAGCTCCTTAATTCAATTCTCCAAATGGTCTTTAAGTCATTCCTAGCTAGATTAAAGTCTAAATACTAACTCAAACTAGTTAGCTAGGTCTTCATGGTCATGGTTAGTCACTAGGCTAAGTTGTTCTAAGGTTTACTAGCAAAAGATCAAAGTCACATTACACCAAATTAAATAATATTAAAATAATAAAAAATTCACAATTACCAAAATACTTTTTTTCTAGAAAGTGGTAGTGACAAATCTACCCTCCTTAAAATAATTTCGTCTTTGAAATTAAAGGTTGGCAGGAGAGTTAAAACATGATAGAAAGTTTAGGCAATTCCTTAGACACAATCAAAGAATGATGACTTGGCACGATCAGTGATCAAGGGTCAAACCATCTGGTCACGAGTGAAATCAAGGCTCAAGAACTTTGGAATGACTAGAATCACTTTGGCACGATTTAGAGGCAAAATTTGGTATGTATAGTCTTGATCGTTAAAATCATAATCATAGAATTCATAGTCGTCTAGTCATGCTAGGTTATTTAGGCATAACTAACTACAAGGAATTCAGATATAGTCAGGAAATCAAATCATGGTCAGAAAGAGTTTAGGCATGAGTGTTAAAATTCAAACATGATCATAATCGTAGTTTGACACGATCAAAGATAAGGCTAGTTTAACCTTGGTCAATAGTATTAGATATGACGAAAAGATGATAGTAGTCTAGGCACGACTAAACATAGAATTTTGGTATGATCAAGGGTAGCATGAAGCTTAATCGTGGTTGGAACAGAACTTAGTCATTTTCGAGAGTAAATCGGAGTTTTACGCACGAGTGATATTGGTATCGAAGTTTGATTATAATCAAAATTAGAATATTGATACGGTGAAGAATAGGGCTAATCAGTTCTTGATTAAAATGGAATTTAGGTTTGATAAAAAGAAATCAAAGTTTTCGAGCACGAGCAGCATATTGATAGAGATTCAGGTAACGATGGAAATTTAAATCAATTGAATACGGTCAAGGATTAAAAATACTGGTACGATAAAGGAGAGGACCAAAGTCGATTAGTCGTGATCAAAGGAATTTAAAAATTAGCGATATTGAAATTTAAAGGATGACTTAAGATAGGAAAAATCAAATTCCTTTTATT